>JAGFNQ010004281.1:131156-277556 GCA_024364735.1 Boesenbergia rotunda
GCATGTTGACATGGATGCGGGTTCGTAATTTTAAAATTTATTACGTGCAGCGGAAGATTTAGCATAAATAATTTCCCAAATTATTTAACCACACATCTAAGCATGCAACCTTATATTGTGTAGACATGATCATATATTAAATTTTGCAGAAAGTAAACTAATTTACTTAATACCTCGCGTAACTCGAAGGAAGGGACGAGATCCAACCGTAAGCGTCCCTTGGAAGCTCCGCCTCTATTCGCGTCCACGCCGAGTTTTCTTCGGGATGACTTCGCAAAGCCACGAGTTCGTGCCGACAAGAACTACTAGATTCTCCAAAGCACGACAAGAATATCAAGAGAGAGATGGGAAGACTAACCACCAACGAAGAACGGAATCAAGATTCCGGGAGGAAGGAAGGAGTTACGCCCCGCTTCTTCTTCTTCTTCGGCAGCTGCTTGGTGGATGAAGCTCACGGCAACAAAGGGGTCCTCCTTTTAAGGGCCGGCGCACTAGAGGAGGAGAGGGAGAGAAGGAGAGAGAGAGAGGGCTTATTTCTAGATCTCTTAGATTAATTTCCAAGCCTTGCCTTGGTTCCTTTATATAGTAGCCTCTCAATCGCCAAGTCTCCTTTTTATGGAATAAATTTCATAAGAAATTTATCATATAAATTTTTATATGAATTATTCCATCATGCCAAGTTTTTATCATAATTTAATTTATGATAAAAACAACCATGTCTCCCTTTTCTTATGGAAAAAATTTTTTATATAAATTTTTATATAAATTTCTTTATCATGGTAAATCAATCCATTATTGATTTTATAAAATAAAATAAACCAATCCATGGTTCATTTTAATTTCCATGAAATAAATCTCTTTATATAAATTTCTTTATATAAATTTCTTTATCCATAATTTTATAAAACAAACCATGCTCGGTTTATTTTATAATTTGATCCAAACAATTTGGTTCTCCCATTTTGATGTGGCCGGCCAAACAAAGAGGATGGGGACCCTCTTTGGCCGGCCAAAACCCAAGCCAAAATCATACGAATTAAACTCATTTAATTCGTCCAATAAGTCTTCAAAAGACTTAGCCGTTTTATGCTTCCGATGTGTCTCTGAAAAATTCAGATTCGACTTATCTCTCTTGATCGGAAAATCTAATTTTCAACTCATTTTAAATCCCTCGGATCACTCGTAGTGCGTGTGACTAAATAGGCTTTTGATTTATGTTGGCCGTTTATAATCAACCAATTATAGAACGATCATGAGTGACACCTAGTAGTACATCATGATCCCCAATTAATCAAAAGATCAACGGTTGACCTCAGAAATAATTCTGAAACCCTTCAGCAGCTTTAATGCATCGTGCCCCATTCCCTTCACCATCTTATACCCACTTGGTTCAGGACATGGTCTATGTGTGCCAGTCCCCACTAGGCTGACTACGTCACACCTAGCTCAAGTAATGTCTTTCTCGTCCAACGGATTCTAATTACTCTCATGTTTCTGAGAGATTCATACTCGGAACATGTGATGCTCTGGCCAGAGCTTCGAGTAACAATCCGACGATAGGCCTTGGGTATACATCTCCTCGCAAGAGTGGTGAATCCTTTGTAGGCTGTTCAAACATCTTCGGGCACTTCGGCTTATACCCAATCATCCTGGGTCCACACCTCCTTGGAGATGCTTGCTTAAGATGTCAAAGTATAAGTCTTCATGACCAAGATGACTTGAACACCGCAAGTCAAAGGAACATCGCACTTAAGCTGCAGTAAGAACTTCATTACATATCTATATGTAGATTACCATATGAAGTTTTACAGCCAGTCACTCCAATGAACTAGTTCCCTTAAATAGCATTCATGTTTATCTCCGGACATCCCAATGTCACCAGCCAGTGAGAATCAGCTGATTAGAGAATAACCATGTAGTCTCAACAGAATTGATAGTGTCGTATTTATCAATTCATCGACTAGGGACAATTTCAATACTTCACAATTGCACATGTAGAGATAATCACTAGTTGTGAATTCATCACAAATTCTCTCATGCTGTGAATTGTATTGCGGGCATTCAGTAAATGAGTTTAAGATCTCAATCAAATACACAACATGTATACTCAAATAGTGAATATTCATTTATTAAAGTAAATGATTACAATCATAAGGCGATTGCCTTAGGACACTTCTCTCATATTACTAACAAACTCTCACTTGGCCTAATGCCAATCGCTACGGTATCCAATACCACAGGCTCTAACATGACCCTCAAACTTGCTTTGAGGCAAGGTCTTAGTTAAAGGATCCGCTAAATTCCTTTCAGTGGAATTTTCTCAATTTGTATATCATTCCTACTTATAATCTCTCTGATCAGATGATAGCGGCGAAGCACATGTTTGGATCGCTGATGAGACCTTGGTTCTTTGCTTGTGCAATAGCTCCATTGTTGTCGCAGTAAACCGGTATTGCTTCATCAATGGTTGGAACCACACCAAGTTCTGAGACAAACTTCTTGATCCAGACTGCTTCCTTTGCTGCTTCCGAAGCTGCAATATATTCGCTTCCGTGGTAGAATCCGCTACAGTGTCTTGCTTGGAACTTTCCAACTTATTGCGCCTCCATTCAAAATAAATACGTATCCGGACTGAGATTTGGAGTCATCCTTATCTGTCTGGAAACTGGCATCTGTATACCCACGTATTATCATATCTCCTTCTCCATATATTAGGAACACATCCTTAGTTCTTCTTAAGTGCTTAAGGATTGTCTTGACAGCCGCCCAATGATCCATTCTGGATCATACTGGTATCTGCTTGTGACGCTCAGAGCATACGATACATCGGGCCTAGTACATAACATAGCATACATGATAGATCCTATCGCGGAAGCATAAGGAATCTTATTCATGCAAATCCTCTCGTCTTCTGTGCACGGACACATAGACTTTGAAAGGTTGATCCCATGCCTGATGGGAAGGTAACCTTTCTTGGATTTCGACATGCTAAACCTTTTTAGCACTCGGTCTATATATGTAGACTGCGAAAGACCAAGCAACCGTTTTGATCTATCTCTATAGATTCTAATCCCAAGGATATAGGTTGCTTCTCCCAGGTCTTTCATGGAGAAAGTTTTGGACAACCAAATTTTAACCGACTGTAAGACTGATATATCGTTTCCTATAAGTAATATGTCATCGACATATAATACTAGGAATACGACTGCACTCCCACTAACCTTCTTGTACACACAAGGTTCGTCAGGATTTTGTGAGAAATCAAACTCTTTGATTGTCTCATCAAAACGGATGTTCCAGCTCCTGGATGCTTGCTTCAGTCCATATATGGATCGTCGAAGCTTGCATATTTTGGTTTTATCAACCGATGTGAAACCTTCAGGTTGTATCATGTATACATCCTCGAGCAGGTTTCCATTAAGGAAAGCTGTTTTCACATCCATTTGCCATATCTCATAATCATAATGAGCTGCTATGGCCAGGAGCATCCGAATGGATTTAAGCATTGATACTGGCGAATAGGTTTCGTCATAATCAATTCCTTGTTTCTGACGATATCCTTTTGCCACTAGTCTAGCCTTAAAGGTAACAACATTACCTTCCATGTCGGTTTTCTTCTTGAAAACCCACTTGTACCCTATGGGCTTAATCCCTTCAGGTGGGTTAACCAAGTCCCATACTTGATTTTCGTACATGGAATCCATTTCCGACTTCATGGCTTCAAGCCATTTGTCCATTTCTGAACTTTTCAGAACATCATCATAACTGATAGATTCGTCATCGCTAATGAGTAACACGTCGTTCGATTCACTTACGAGAAATCCGTATCTCTCTGGAATATTGCGTGTCCTATCAGATCTACGAAGAAGTGGTGTTATTTTAGGTTCAACTGATAGCTCATCATTATGAGTTATTGGTTGTGGGTCTTGACTAGGTGTCTTTGTAATGTCTATTGGAGTTTCTTGAACTTCTTCAAGTTCAATACTACTCTCACTGTTTTCTTGTAAAAGAAATTCTTTTTCCAGAAATACAGCATGCCTTGAAACAAACACTTTTTGTTCCAAGGGATGATAGAATTGGTAACCCTTTGTTTCCTTAGGGTATCCAATAAATAGACATTTATCAGACTTAGCATCCAATTTGTCTGATACAGTCCGCTTCACATAAGCAGGACAACCCTATATCTTAAGGTGAGTTAAGTGAGGTTTCTTACTATTCCATGTCTCATATGGAGTAGTAGAGACTACCTTGGTCGGGACTCTGTTTAGCAAGTAAACAACTGTCTTAAGCGCATAGCCCCAAAAGGATTTTGGAAGAGTTGCATGATTCATCATGGATCTAACCATGTCCATCAAGTTCAGTTACGCCTCTCAGATACACCATTATGCTGTGGTGTATACGGCGGAGTCCATTGAGACAATATCCCATTGTCCCTAAGATAATCTTGAAACTCTTGACTTAAGTATTCACCACCCCGATCGGATCGAAGTATCTTAATATTTTTACCAAGCTGTTTCTCTACTTCATTTCTGAACTCTTTGAATTTCTCAAAAGCTTCAAATTTGTGTTTCATCAAGAACACATACCCGAATCGTGAGTGATCATCGATAAAGGTAATAAAGTAGCTATAGCCTCCTTGTGCAAGAGTTGACATTGGTCCACATACATCAGTATGTATTAGACCAAGTAATTCTCCCACTGGATTACCTTTTCCGGAAAAGGGTAATTTGGCCATCTTGCCTTTTAAGCATGATTCGCATGTATCAAATGAACCGGGTTCAAATGATTCCAGAATTCCACATCGGTGTAATTTGGTCATGCGTTTCTTACTTATATGGCCAAGATGACAATGCCACGTATAGGAGTCTATTTGATTATCTATTCAAGCACGTTTGTTGCTAACTTCGATATTGAAAATGTCACCGGATAAATCTAACGTGTAGATACCATTGCACAAAGTTTCGGTCCCATAAAGAATACCATTTAAAGTTATGTAACAACAATTGTTACTAAAAGTTAAATGATAACCCTTTTCATTCAAGCATGAAATAGATACAATGTTCTTTATTAACGATAGAACAAAATAGCAATTATCCAACTCTAAGACAAGTCCAGTAGGGAGCTTTAGCAAATATGTTTCGATGGCAACAGCAGCAATCTTTGCTCCATTTCCAACTCGCAGATTCGCTTCTCCCTGGACGAGTCTTCTTCTATTCCTTAGCCCCTGTATGTCATTACATATATGTGAGCTACACCCAGTATCAAGTACCCAGGCGGTTGAGGAAATAGAGTGACATTCAATAACGAAGATATCTGAAGAGGATGGGACATCAGATGCCTTCTTCTTCAAGGACTCAAGATAAGCCTTGCAGTTTCTTCGCCAGTGGCCCTCCTTGCCACAGTGATGGCAAGTGCCTTTTGGTGCCTTTTCAATCCTTTTGTCCTTAGTTAACTTATTGGTGTCCAAAATGGAACGCAAATTCAGAGAAGACATGATCGAGTGATTATCCTAGAAATACAAATTGAGCTTATGTGAGAAGAATGATAAAGAATGCATCAACATACATTAATTAAATCATATTTATTTTTTGAATTAAATAACCCTTTTTATCAATTCGGGAGATCGTAGGAACATCTCCAAATAGGTTGATATCCAACCATAGATAAGAACAACCATGGCTGTGGCCATCAAGTTATTCTCAGCTATGAAGGTAGGTAATTATACCGATTACATATCACATATATGTAACTACCACTTTATGCTATCAACTAATTGAATGTTTGCATAAATCATTGGGTTGTTAACTCATTAACAAGTATGCAACAATATACATAGCACCCAATTGCACCTCTCTTTACATCGACCTTGGCTGTGGCACAACAAATCGATGCTCCAAGCTTAAGGCTGACCCATTAATCAAGAAATAGTTTTAATATGGTTGGAGCTCATTCAACCATTTAGTCAGGCTTGGATGTGTCAAACAACCAAAACTAAGGATTGATCTCTGACTCCAACTGTATTAATCATAAACTAATTTCATGGTTTGAACATGTTGAGGTTCAAGCCGGGCATGGATGTGTCCATCAACCCAAATGAGAAATAAAACTCCGGTTCTAACCATATTAATGGAAGGTGTTGGCCTTAATATTTTGTAAGGGGTTTTGGGTCTCATCCTTTTCTTTCTAAGCACATTCATGACATATAATTATGTCATGTACTAACGATTTCCTTAATAAAGTATGTATGTGACTTAATTTATCAAGTCTCATTAATTGAATTAGGAACCAGATTTTCTAATTCCAATTTCATACTTTATTCAAGGAATTGTTTTGGGAAACAATTTCCTAAATTGTCATAATCAATTTCGGAAATAATATGTTTAAGACTTTGATTTCTCTAAATCAAATCTTATTAAATTAAGAGACAGATTCCCTTAATTCAACCACATATTATTTTCATGAAAATCTTATTTAAGAAAACTCTATAGGAAACAATTTTCCTAATTAATTTTGGAGACAACAATATGTAAGAGCATCACCTCTTAAATCAAATAAGGAAATTATCGTTTGAGAATCACCTCAAAATTTCCAAGATTTGATTGCATATTTTATTTTTGGATTAATTAATTCCAACAAATTATTTTTTTTGGGTGGCTCCCCGAGGCTCAGATACCCAAAGAAAAGAAATTTGTCGTAAATCTAATTTGGCCCGCTCCCCGAGGCGTAGCCAAATTAAACATGACAATTTTATTCAAAATAGGAAATTAAATTACAACAACTAACTTTAATTTGGGTGGCACCCCGAGGCACTCCCCAAAGTAAAGAATTTTGTTAATAATTTAAATTTAATTGTCAATTAATGATCCATAAATTTGTCTAGACTTTTTTGAAAGAAAGTGCCCAAAATTACGAGATTTCCATAATAGGTTTTCAGAATAATTGTAAGTTTCTGGTACAAAGAAAACTTACATATTTTCAAAATTGGAAAATTTCTAAAATAGGAAATTTCCAAAATTGGAAAGTTTCCAAAAATGGGAAGTTTTCACAATTATCATAAAATTTCAGAAACTAGGATATTTCAAATGTTTGCGAAATTTCATGAGGATTTCCAAACTTTGAAATTCCTAAATCTAAAATTTATCATAATTGGAAAGTTTCCATAATTGGAAAATTTTCCAAAATTGAGATCATGACAAAGTTTTTCGCAAAACAATTATATGATTATGTCGAATACTAACCGGCTCTGATACCACTGTTGGGACCGGGTGCATGTTGACATGGATGTGGGTTCGTAATTTTAAAATTTATTACGTGCAGCGGAAGATTTAGCATAAATAATTTCCCAAATTATTTAACCACACATCTAAGCATGCAACCTTATATTGTGTAGACATGATCATATATTAAAATTTTGCAGAAAGTAAACTAATTTACTTAATACCTCGCGTAACTCGAAGGTAGGGACGAGATCCAACCGTAAGCGTCCCTTGGAAGCTCCGCCTCTATTCGCGTCCACGCCGAGTTTTCTTCGGGATGACTTCGCAAAGCCACGAGTTTCGTGCCGACAAGAACTACTAGATTCTCCAAAGGCACGACAAGAATATCAAGAGAGAGATGGGAAGACTAACCACCAAGCAAAGAACGGAATCAAGATTCCGGGAGGAAGGAAGGAGTTGCGCCCGCTTCTTCTTCTTCTTCGGCAGCTGCTTGGTGGATGAAGCTCACGGCAACAAAGGGGTCCTCCTTTTAGGGCCGGCGGCACTAGAGGAGGGAGAGGGAGAGAAGGAGAGAGAGAGAGGGCTTATTTCTAGATCTCTTAGATTAATTTCCAAGCCTTGCCTTGGTTCCTTTATATAGTAGCCTCTCAATCGCCAAGTCTCCTTTTTATGGAATAAATTTTCATAAGAAATTTATCATATAAATTTTTATATGAATTATTCCATCATGCCAAGTTTTTATCATAATTTAATTTATGATAAAAACAACCATGTCTCCCTTTTCTTATGGAAAGAAATTTCTTTATATAAATTTTTTTATATAAATTTCTTTATCATGGTAAATCAATCCATTATTGATTTTATAAAATAAAATAAACCAATCCATGGTTCATTTTAATTTCCATGAAATAAATCTCTTTATATAAATTTCTTTATATAAATTTCTTTATCCATAATTTTATAAAACAAACCACGCTTGGTTTATTTTATAAGTTGAACCAAAAATTCGGTTTTCCCCTTTTGTTGTGGCCGGCCAAACAAAGAGGGTGGGGACCCTCTTTGGCCGGCCAAACCCAAGCTAAAGCCATACGAATTAAACTCATTTAATTCGTCCAATAAGTCTTCAAAAGACTTAGCCATTTTATGCTTCCGATGTGTCTCTGAAAAAATTCAGATTCGACTTATCTCTCTTGATCGGAAAATCTAATTTTCAACTCGTTTTAAATCCCTCGGATCACTCGTTGTGCGTGTGACTAAATAGGCATTCGATTTATGTTGGTCGTCTATAATCAACCAATTATAGAACGACCATGAGTGGCACCTAGTAGTACATCATGATCCCCAATTAATCGAAAGATCAACGGTTGACCCCAGAAATGATTCTGAAACCCTTCAGCAGCTTTAATGAATCGTGCCTCATTCCCTTCACCATCTTATACCCACTTGGTTCAGGACACGGTCTATGTGTGTCAGTCCCCACTAGGCTGACTACGTCACACCTAGCCCAAGTAATGTCTTGCTCGTCCAACGGATTCTAATTACTCTCATGTTTCTGAGAGATTCATACTCGGAACATGTGATGCTCTGGCCAGAGGCTTCGAGTAACAATCCGACGATATGCCTTGGGTATACATCTCCTCGCAAGGAGTGGTGAATCCTTTGTAGGTTGTTCAAACATCTTCGGGCACTTCGGCTTATACCCAATCATCCTGGGTCCACACCTCCTTGGAGATGCTTGCTTAAGATGTCAAAGTATAAGTCTTCATAACCAAGATGACTTGAACACCGCAAGTCAAAGGAACATCGCACTTAAGTTGCTGTAAGAACTTCATTGACATGTCTATATGTAGACTACCATATGAAGTTTTACAGCCAGTCACTCCAATGAACTAGTTCCCTTAACTAACATTCATGTTTATCTCCGGACATCCCAATGTCACCAGCCAGTGAGAATCAGCTGATTAGAGAATAACCCATGCTAGTCTCAACAGAATTGATAGTGTCCGTATTTGTCAATTCATCGACTAGGGACAATTTCAATACTTCACAATTGCACATGTAGAGATAATCACTAGTTATGAATTCATCACAAATTCTCTCATGCTGTGAATTGTATTGCGGGCATTCAGTAAATGAGTTTAAGATCTCAATCAAATACACGAACATGTATACTCAAATAGTGAATATTCATTTATTAAAGTAAATGATTACAATCATAAGGTAATTGCCTTAGGACACTTCTCTCATATTACTAACAGAAACAAGGCTCGATTAGTAGCTATGAGTTTCAATCAAGTTGAGAGGCTTGATTATGATGAAACTTATTCTCCCGTAGCTCGATTAGAGTCTATCCGGATCTTATTGGGATATGCCGCTCATATGGGTTTTAAACTTTATCAAATGGGTTTTAAACTTCATCAAATGAAGCTGGAGAACTCTTGCTTGAGAGTGGGATGCAAAAGTTTGATCAATAGCTTCTCAAACTTGAAGAGAGGTATTGAGCCCCACAATCATAGGAAGTATAGACTTAGTGATTGATGAGATTAATTAAGTCAAGACTAATTTATCCTTCTTAAATCAAATAGCATAACTTGAATTGTCTTTTAGAGATAGGGATGTATTATCTTCTATTGAAGCAATCTATAATCCGTGAGACCATACGTTTTGATGTTTGGGCAAAGGGTTTAAGTTAGGTTTACCCTTGTGTTTGATATGTGTATATGAGTATGCAGGTTCTGCAGGATACATATAGACTCAGCTTGATGGCTTCGGGTCCGTTGAAGGATGGTGAGTTTGAGGGGTCATGGACAAGGCAGGAACTATGAGCCGAGGGAAGAGCACTTCGAGGCATACGTGAAGGATGACATATGGAGATGAGCCGCAGACTTGTATACATTCAAGGGATGAGAGTCAAAGTCGAAGAAGGCTTGAAGACAATAAGTCAAGACTGCAAAAAGTGTCAAGTGAGTCGTAAGGGTTCCAGTGCTGAGTGAACTATACTCGAGATGGGAAACCCTAGGTTTAGGATTTGGTCAGTCGACTGATGTGGGATTAGTCGACTGGTAGAGCCCACAGAAAGATCAGTCGGTTGATCTTTTGTGCAGTTAAGACCCAACAACTTCAATATATCCAAGTCATGAGCACAAAGCAAAGGAAGGAGTTGTATTTTTGCAAAGCCAATAGTTATTGTTGTTGAGTTTGATGGGTAAAAAAAGGAACCCTACTCATTTTCTTCTTCTTTTGTTTTTTTGCTTTCTATTTTATTTGAAAAAAATAGCTAATCAAGAAAATAATTAAAGTAATAATTAAAGGAAGTTGAGAGTGAACCCAATTTTTTTAGTCAAAATATTCATCTTTGAATCGTTGATCGATCGAGTTCCACGGATATTTCCTATCGAACATGGTAAATCGGGAAGAGATTATGAAGGTTCATCCAAATGACCAACATTTTTAGGCCCCTTTTTTACTAGAGGAAAAATCTCCTATGTTAGGACCGATAGAAGAGCTAGTGGGTGATTAGCTCTGATCATTGCTCATTGCAGATTTATTGCGGCGGAAGACTTGAGCAACGCTAACACCTTGATTTTTCTTGGTATCCACCTCCTTGAGATGGCTAATCCAAGGATCCGCTCTCCTCACTCTCTCATACACTATGAAAGATTTCTTCTTGAGGTGGAGAAACCTCTTACAAGCTTACAAGAAGATACAACAAGAAACTTAAGCAAATACAATAGAAATATTACAAGATTTATACAACTTAGCTCGCTTTGCTTTTCTTGCTTTCTTCAAGCTTGAAATCGCCTCTTGATCTTTGGAAATGCAACAACACTAAGCTCCAATGCCTCACTTGAAATGGCAATGAAGGAGGAGGAGAATCGTTGAAGAGCTGCGCTAGCCGTGAGCTTCAAACCTGTGTGAAAACCTTATATACCTGATGCCTAGGGTTCCCTAATCGATTGCTCAATCGATTACCACGTCAGACTTAGCCGTTCAATGACTATTTTTTGAAGCTTAATCAATTAGCCAATCAATCAAGAAGTTCTTAATCGATTCAGCACCTTTCTGTGCTCTCGCACAATACTGCTGTAATCGATTGCCAATCAATTATTGGACACCTTAATCGATTGACCAATCGATTAAGAGAAGGGTGCATAATCGATTCAGCCACCTTCTGTTCTCGCAACTTATTTCTCCCAATCGATTCACTCCCTCCTTAATCGATTACCCAATCAATTAAGAAGACTTTTGTTCGCGAGAAATCAACACCAATCGATTACCACAATCGATTGACCTCAACCCTAACTTGTGTGCACAAGTCTAGGGTTCCCTTGCCTAACCCCTGTGACCTGTTAGGACTTCTTTACCAAGTGTCCGATCAACGCTTTGACCAACTTGGATTTTCCCTTGCCTAGTTCCCAACTAGGACTTAACCTGGTTCCCAACCAGGTTTGCATAACCCTCAAATTAGGTTTAGTCTCTCGGTAGACTTCCACCTTGCCAATATGTGATCTCCTTGATCCACCTGGACTTCACCTAGTCCCACTAGGTGTGCCGAGTTCCACTAGGTCTTGTCCCATGCCAGCGTGCGATCTTTCCGATTCACTTGTACTTCACTTAGTCCCACTAGATCTGCCTAGTCCCATTAGGACTTTTTGCTTGCCAGTGTGCGATCTTCTCGATCCACCTGGACTTATGCATAGTTCTAACATCAATATCAAACATCGAAACTCAAGTTCACCCGAGCCTAGTCAAACTAGGTCAACCCTGTCCTAACGAAAATTGCACCAGCATCCTATAATGCGTCACAATTGAGATTCGAATCTTAGAGGGTTTAATCAATATCTTATGTACAAGAAGTATCCCCATCAAAAATTTGGTACGAGGCACCAGACCTTTTTCTTCTATTTACAATATAGCTAATGCACCTGTGCCTTTTTTTCCCTCTCTTTGGTTTTTTGTTTAAATAGATGAAGGAGATGTGAAAACTAATTAATATCAGGATTCATGTGTTTTACTTCTGCCCTAGCTATAAAACAGTAGCAGTTGATGCTGTCCTGTGAGAATTATAATTAATATCCCATCTGTTTCTGGACAGAGAGACCTTTGTCTGGGAGGAACTGCGCTACCAAATCGAAAAGACTTGGGACCTGCACATTTGATCACTGTGGAACTTTAAATCTAGCTCGAGCAATTTTTGAACGAGTAATGCCATGCATTCACTGATTATGAACTGCTCTAGCTAGATAGCATCACTATATATACTTGAAGCAGAGAATATTGCAAAGTTTAAACGCATTACAAAACAGCACATGAGCAGCTCTGTGCAGACATGGGATTTCGTCTCTCCCTGGCATTGCAGTCTTCTCTCTCCACGTTACCCTCTGCGGGCAAGTGAGGTTTGGGTAGGTAAACCAATGGAGACGTCACAAATTTTGCAATCATTCAGCAAGCTAACTGTTGATCGGTCAACGTTATCAAAGGTAGCTTGTAAAAATTATCGACGATTTCTTTATACATGCAAAGCTGATGACGGTAAGTTAATCCTATTGAAATCATGATCCTAAATAAATGAACCAAATCATTAACAGCTTCACTGCAAACTGTGTTGAAATCATGATCCTAAAGAAAATTTGATCTATTTGTTATATTTGTCATGAATTATGACATCTACAAACTTGAAACCCAATTAATTCAGATCATTTTGCCGCTTTAAATTTGTGGAAGAAAAACCACAAACTTAATCATTTGGATGAGAGCGATAGCCTTGCGACAATGGAATTAAAACAAAAAACAATTAAAGAGAGGCTGAGATGCTAAACTTATTGGGGGGAAAAATTGGACACAACTGGAATATAATTCTGCATGCCATGGCAATGAATGAGCGGTCAGTACTGTTATGGCGATAGGGACAATCGCAAGAAAAGGTTGATAGAGGAATAGAGAATGGCCTAAATTGTGCACATAGAATAATAGAAAACAAAGCGACGAAAAGAACTAGTTTATGTCAGACAACGAGTGTATTAATTGCAAAATATGCTTTTCCATAACACAATCATCTAAAATATTATTGGGCATGTGCATGTCACTAGGTGCGACATCAAATCTGATTTTTGAATTGAATGATCGAGAAGCCTCTGATTTCTTGCACAGCTTCAATTCCAGTAAAGACAATAATATAATAAATGATAATCTCAAATTAATTTTAATTAATTAAATATTATTATATTTGACATCATATCAAAATCAATATGAATTGATTTCAATTAATTAATTTTTTATATTTGACATAACATTAATTGATAGCAAAAATAATATTTTCAAATTTATTATACTCATGATTATATGTTATAATTAATCTTTTCTTTTTTGATATATATCTTGTATAAATAAGTCTATTGACTTCAATAATAAATCATCTAAAATTTTTATTCTATTTTATTTCTTCATCTCCTCTTTGGCTACGTTTAGTAAGGGGTAATCAGCCTTGTAATGTAATCAGGATTAAATTACAAGATTGATTACTTTTTTGGTACAATTTTAAAACTATAATGTAATGTAATCTGTATTTAAAAACTAGTAAAAGTGTTGTAATCTAGATTACTATGTAATCTGGATTATATTACAGGCTCAATTACGTACATTACAAATTACATTACATTACCCCTAACTAAATACAGCCAAATCTCTTTCATGATATCAGAGCCATGATATTTTTTCTCTCAATTGTTCCACATCTAAATCTTCATTCAACTTTTGAACGATATCTTGATTTTCTCTTTTATTCTATTTATCGTATTCGTCGATGACTACTCGCTCATGATATTACTTTTAATCTTCATCTATATATTTTTTTTCTTCCTCTTTATTTTTAATCATCCTTTTCGTTTTTTTAATCGTTTTATTCTCCTTTTTATTCGTTTTCGTTTTAATAGTTTTATCCTTTTCGTTTTTTTTTCTTCGTTTTTTGGACTTCGTTTTATCCTTCGTTTTTTTTAGACTTTGTTTTTCGTTTTATTCTACTTTTCGTTTATGCCGCAAGCTTATTTTCTTCATCGCCTTCGTTTCTAGTGGTTCGATCACACTAGTATCATTCATTCGAGCAACTTCCTACACTACAAAAAAAAAAAGGGTATTCTGCGACAAATTTTTGCGACGAAAAATTTTCGTCACAGATTAGCGATAAATTTTGCGACAAAAATGATATTCGTTGCTAATTTACAACAAATTTTGCGACGAAACAATTTTTGTCGCCTATTAGCGACAAATATTTTCGTTGCAAAATTTGTTGCGCTTTTGCGACAAAAATAATTATTCGACGCAAAATTTGCAACAAATTTTTTTTCGTTGCAAAATTTGCGACGAATTTGATATTTGTCGGAAATTTTGCAACAATTTTGCAACGAAAAAAAAATTTGTTGCAATTTTGCGACGAAAATGAATATTCGTCGCAAAATTTGCAACAATATTTTTTTTGTTGCAAAATTGTTGCAAAATTTGCGACAAATTTAAAATTTGTCGCAAACTTACAACAAATATTTAATTTATCGTAAAAATATAATTCGTCGCAAAATTTGGACGGTATTTATTTTGCAATTAAACGGTATTTGTTTTGATTTTTTTAAAATTTAATTTTGCGACGAATTTCAAAATTCGTCCCTAATCTGCGACGAATTTGAAAATTCGTTGCAGAATTTGAGACGAGTTCTGAAATTTGTCGCAAAATTTTAAATTTTTAAAAAGAAACCTAAATACCTTCAAAAAATCATAAATAAACGTACGGAGCTCCGAATTTCATGAAATAAGTTTCTACGTGCTCGTAGCGATTTCATCATGAAATAAATGACGTCAAACTTAAATTTTACCGGATAAATTTATAGAAAAAAAATTTAAGGCCACAAAAATATATTTTCCAAGTAAATGAAATTTAGAAAATTACCAATAAAAATATATTATGTAAAATTTAAGTTTGAGTCATTCATATCACGAGGAGATCGATACGAGCACGTTGAAACTCATTACGTTAAATTCCGAGTTCTGTAGGTCCATATATAAAATTTATTAATATTCTTTTGGTTTTGTTAAAAATAATTATTTGCGACGAATTTTGAAATTCGTTGCAAAATTTGCAACGAATTTAGAAATTTGTCGCAGAATTGGGACGAATTTAGAAATTCGTTGCAAACTTGGAAAATCCGAAATACATTCGAAATGTCACAGATTGAGCTACAGAACTCGGAATGACATGACACAAGTTTCTACGAGTTCGTATCGACGTCCTCGTGATATAAATGATCTTAAACACAAATTTCAATAAAAATTCTATGGATCAATGAACGATTAATATGAAATTGCTTATAACAGTTTCAGACTTAGAAACTTTAACTAAGTCAATCGCTGATATAAATAATGAACTATGAAAAAAAATATATTAACAGAAATTCATATTTGTGGTCGTTTAGCTCATCAGGGGATCAATACGAACATATAGAAACTTGTTTCATTAAATTCCGAGTTCTCTAGGTCCATCTACGACAATTAAACGATATTTGTTTTGATTTTTTAAAAATTTAATTCTGCGACGAATTTCAAAATTCGTCCCTAATCTGCGACGAATTTGGAAATTCGTTGCAGAATTTGGGACGAATTCTGAAATTCGTCGCAAAATTTTAAATTTTTAAAAAGAAACCTAAATACCTTCAAAAAATCATAAATAAACGTACGGAGCTCCGAATTTCATGAAATAAGTTTCTACGTGCTCGTACCGATTTCATCATGAAATAAATGACCTCAAACTTAAATTTTACTGGATAAATTTATAGAAAAAAAATTAAGGCCACAAAAATATATTTTCCAAGTAAATAAAATTTAGAAAATTACCAATAAAAATATATTATGTTAAATTTAAGTTTGAGGTCATTTATATTACAAGGAGATCGATACGAGTACCTAGAAACTCGTTTCATTAAATTTCGAGTTCTGTAGGTCCATATATGAAATTTATTAATATTCTTTTGGTTTTGTTAAAAATAATTAGTTGCGACGAATTTCGAAATTCATTGCAAAATTTGCAACGAATTTGGAAATTCGTCGCAGAATTGGGACGAATTTAGAAATTCGTCGCAAACTTGGAAAATCCGAAATAAATTCGAAATGTCGCAGATTGAGCTACAGAACTCGGAATGACATGACACAAGTTTCTACGAGTTGTATCGACGTCCTCGTGATATAAATGATCTTAAACACAAATTTCAATAAAAATTCTACGGATCAATGAATGATTAATATGAAATTGCTTATAACAGTTTCAGACTTAGAAACTTTTAACTAAGTCAATCACTGATATAAATAATGAACTATGAAAAAAAATATATTAACAGAAATTCATATTTGTGGCCGTTTAGCTCATCAGGGGATCAATACAAACATATAGAAACTTGTTTCATTAAATTTCGAGTTCTCTAGGTCCATCTACGACAATTAAACGGTATTTGTTTTGATTTTTTAAAAATTTAATTCTTCAACGAATTTCAAAATTCGTCCCTAATCTGCGACGAATTTGGAAATTCGTTGCAGAATTTGGGACGAATTCTGAAATTCGTCGCTAAATTTTAAATTTTTAAAAAGAAACCTAAATACCTTCAAAAAAATCATAAATAAACGTACGGAGCTCCGAATTTCATGAAATAAGTTTCTACGTGCTCGTAGCGATTTTATCATGAAATAAATGACATCAAACTTAAATTTTACCCTATAAATTTATAGAAAAAAAATTTTAGGCCACAAAATTATATTTTCCAAGTAAATAAAATTTAGAAAATTACAAATAAAAGTATATTATGTAAAATTTAAGTTTGAGGTCATTTATCGATACGAGCACGTAGAAACTCGTTTCGTTAAATAAATGAGATAAATGACGTTAAACATAAATTTTACCGGATAAATTTATATAAAAAAATTTTAAAACCACAAAATTTTATTTTCCAAATAAATAATGTTTAAAAAATTATAAATATTTTCCAAGTTTGAGGTCATTTATATAATCAGGATTTTTATACGAGCACGTAGAAATTTGTTTCGTCAATTTTAAGTTCTGTATATCACTATATGATTTTTTGAAGGTATTTATGAAAAAAATAATTTTGCGACAAATTTGGCGACAAATTTATTTTTGTCGCAAAACCCTAATTATTCTCCTGGTCTACTTTTGCCCTACTTCATTTCATTTTGGCTTTGGCTTTTGGCGGCAGTGTGCGCGCGCTACCTCCTGCAACGACTAGATCTCCGCTAAATATCTTCTCCTTTCTCTTCTTTCTCCGAATTATCTCCAATGGCTTTGGCTTTTGGCGGCAGTGCGCGCGCGCCTCCCTCTCTTCCGGCCGCGCGTGGCCGCGCTCGTGCTACCGTCTACACGCGGCCGTGCACGAGCTACTGGCTTCGCGCGCCCGCGTTCGCGCTACTGGGCCTTGCGGTCGCGCGGTTCCGACCTCACCCGGCGTCGCTCGCCTCGCACGCTGCCGGCCGAGCGCGGCCACGTTTGCGGGATACCCACCGCGCGCAGTGGAGGTCGCATGATACCGGCTGCGCGCAGCGGCTCGCTCTCTTCCGGCCACGCTCAGCCATCCTCGTGCTTTCCCGGCCAGGTGTGGTCGCACTCACCGGATCCCGGCCTGTGCGGCCTTGCTCTTGAGTTACCAGGCGGGCGCGACAATTTTGCACCGGGCCTGGCCGAGCTAGGGCGCGCGGGCCTGTTTGGCAGGCCATGTCTAGGCCGAGGCGGGGCCTGGCTTGGTCGGGTCAGTCCAAGCTGGCTTGGTCCGGCCTGATCCGGGTTTGACTAGTCAGACCCAAAATATCAAGCTTGGCTGGGCTTGGGCCTCATCGCTCATGGTCGGATTTTACAATTGAAGATTTGATTTCTGATTTATATTTTTGACCCTGTAATATTTTCTGTGTAGGTCTTAATTAGATGTGTTTGGAGTGAGAACTGACGTCTTTGTTGGTGACCTTCGTTTGGTATGTATATATCCCTCTTTTGTTATTTAATATTCTGATTAATATTTACTATAATAATCCATGTTTTAGTGTGAGTGTTTTATAAGATTAGGTTTCGGTAGTTTATATTGGTTTATAAAAATTTGTGTTTACTTATATTATAACATACAGTTAGGGTATTATTTGAATGACTATGTGTTTTTCTTTGTTTACATGTGGTTAACTAATTGATCGATTTAAGATATTAATTGACTAATTCTTCACTTTAATACAAAAGTAATTATTTAATTTAATTAAATCTCATTACAGATGATATCTGTTAATGTTTTATATTTCTTGCTATTTATAGGTCATTACAGGTGATATCTTGTTGTCGTAAGATTTACGCATTCTCTTTATCTAAACAAATATGGTAAGGTTTTTTATATTAATTGTTATGCATCAAATTTATTTTAACTTTATCTTATTTTTTATTTTACAGCACATCTTCAGACGGGGTGGTAGTCGTAGACGTAGCTCTCAGGCCGAAAATGTAAGTATAAATTTTTGCTTTCATTTTGTTACAGATGAATATCCTTAATTTTTATATAACTCTCAGGCATCAATTTTTATTATTATATACAGTTATATCTTGTTGAAGCATAAAATAAAATAATGAGATATCTTTCTTATTACTTGTTAATATTCATTGAAATTGCATAAATTTTGAATGTTCACTGAGATTGTTTAAATTTTTGTTAACAAGATAAATATTTTTTTTAAGAACAAATTCTCACAGCTTATCCTATTTTCTATGCACCATATGTTTTTTTAGTTTTACATTTTATAGTTAAGTTTCAATAATAGAGATAGTTTTCATTTTCTAAGATTTAGTAAATTCTCATTTTTAAGATTTATTTGATATATATGCTTATTTGTACAGTTGACTTTTATACTGCATACATTAATATTGAAGTTTGAGTTTCCTTCATGGTCTTTATTATTGAGATCCTCAATAATAGTATTGCATAAGAGTATGAAGGTTTTATGTTAGCTACATTACTGTCTGCACTATTTCTTTTCATTATACTGTATAAGAGCATTACACATTTATATTGTTCTATTTCATGAATATTTTACTTTTTTTTTCATTGTTATCAGGTATTATAAAGATCATTTTGAAGAATAGAGTCAGACCATCTCCTCTACTTTCTCCATGACAAAGCTTACTGAGATTATTGTAATAGGAAACGTACTTCATTGTTATCTTGTAATTATAACGATTATTATCTTTTGTGCTAATATTGACTTTTTCAATGTAAACTATTATATTTACTGTTTGTGATTTTCTTACCATGTAATATATTATATTTATTGCTATCTATATATAATCAATTAGAGTGTATTTTTTAATAAAATAATCTTGAGAAAATAACATAGGTATTGATATTGATTTTAATTATTTCAAATTTATTTTATTAAAATATTATTGATAAATATAATTTTTTAAAAAAATTAATTTATTTTGCAATCAATTTTGCAACGAATATATTTTCGTTGTAAAAATCTACGACGAATACTAAAATTTGTCACAAATTTTACGACGATATTATAAATTCGTCGCACAAAATTAACGATAAAAAAAATTGTCCTAGATTTTGCCTCAAATTCTAAAATTCATTGCAAAAATCTGCAACGAATTCTAAATTCGTCGCAAAATCTGCGACAATTTTTAAATTCGTTGCAAAATTTGTGATAAATTTAGTAATTTGGTGTTGATTTTTTTGCGATAAATTCTGATATTTGTCGCAGATTTTGAGACAAATTAAGAAATTTGTTGCAGAATTTTGCGACAAATTTTCGAATTTGTCGCAAATATTTTGCGACAAATAAAAGATTTGTCGCAGTTTTTGCAACAAATTTATATTTTCGTCCCAAAAATTCTATGACAAATTCTGTTATTCATCGCAAATTTTACAATAAATTTTTTATTCGTTGGAAATAATCAGCGACAAATTTTAAAATTCATCGCAAATTCTGCGATGAATTATTATATTGGTCACAGAATTTTTGCGACAAATTGTAAAATTTGTCGCTGATTCTGCGACAAATTTCATAATTTGTCGCAGATTTTGCGACAAATTTTTGAATTTGTCGCAAATATTTTGCGACAAATAAAAGATTTGTCGCAGTTTTTGCAACAAATTTATATTTTCGTCCCAAAAATTCTACGACAAATTCTGTTATTCATCGCAAATTTTACAATAATTTTTTTATTCGTTGGAAATAATCAGCGACAAATTTTAAAATTCATCGCAAATTCTGCGATGAATTATTATATTAGTCGCAGAATTTTTGCGACAAATTGTAAAATTTGTCGCAGATTCTGCGACAAATTTCATAATTCGTTGTAGATTTTTGCGACAAATTTTAAAATTTGTCGCAGATTCTGCGACAAATGTTATATTCGTCGCAACTATTGCGACAAATTTTATAAAAATTTGTGATAAATTTAGCAACGAAAATTTAATTTGTCGCAAATTCTGCGACGAAAAATGAATTTGTCGCAAAATTTGCGACAAATTCATTTTTTTCATCGCAGAATTCTGTGACGAGTATTTGGCGACGAATTTTTTTTCATCGCCAAATTTGTCGCAAAAAATTTTTGCGACGAATTTTTTTTTAAATTCGTCGCAAAATTTGTCGCGAATACCCTTTTTTTGTAGTGCTATTTAATTTCTTTTCCGACAAGTCTAAAATTTCGATATCAAATACTCAACGATATCAAGGAGGCCAAAAGCAAATTTCGGAACGATGTCAAATTTGTCACTTCATTAGTCATACTGGTCTTAATTGCTTTAGACGATTTGACTGGTCATATAGTCGGAGAAGATGTCAAATTTGTCTCAGAATTGGATATATTAGTCTTCAATGTCCTAAAAGATTTGATCAAATTTTGTTGATGGTCTTGCTGCTTTTAGACAATCAACTATTTCACAATATGGTCTTGCATCTTCAAATCGACTACTGCCTTCATTTGGGCAATTTAAGGCTGAGTGATCTTATTCAAGAGCATTTTCAGTTTCTATCTCTCCTAATATTATTTCATCGACTCTTGAGAACCCAGGTTGGCATCCGGATTCTGGAGCCATTTATCACGTTACACCGAAATATGATATTTTCACAGAAACTTCGCCTTATCATGGACCCGACATGGTACAAATAGGTAATGACTAAGATTGCAAATTACTCGCCTTGGAAACACATCATTTTACTTATGTGGTCGAACTTTTTGCATACACAACACTCTTCATGTTCCTTCTATTACCAAAAGTTTGCTTTCCGTACGTCAATTTACTCTTAATAATAATGTGTTCTTTGAATTTCATCCTCATCATTGTCTTGTGAAGGATCCGACAACAGGAACTATTTTACTTTGAGGATCAATTTCAACCCACATCTACTAAAGCATTTATTGGGGAATACACTGATAAATTTTCTTGGCACACACGTCTTGGTCATCCGTCTCTACATCTTGTTCAGAACACCATTAATTAGTATGGTCTACCAATTTCTTTAGCCTCCTCATCTCACTTATGTGAAGCATGCATAAAAGCAAAATCTCATAAATTACCTTTTATGTCTTCTACTCACACCTATAGTTTTCCTTTGGAAATTGTTCACTTTGATGTATGGGCTCCTGCTCCCATTCTATCTAATCAGGGGTTTCTTTATTATGTTATTTTTATTGATAGCTTTAGCAAGTTCACTTGGATTTTTCTTATGAAAAGAAAAGCTTATCTCTTTGATATTTTTTGTCGTTTTCAAAAGCATGTTAAATGTTATTTTGATCGCAAAATACTCTCCTTTCATTCTGATTGGGGAGGAGAGTATCAAGCGCTTCATCGTCATCTTATCTCCTCTGGCATCCTTCATCGAGTCTCTTGTCCTCACACTCCTGAACAAAATGCATCCGCTAAGAGAAAACATCGTCATGTAATTGAAACTGTTTTAGCTCTTCTTAATCATGCATCAGTTCCTCTTAAATTTTGGGATGACGCCGTCCAAACCGCAGTCTACCTTATCAATCGTTTACCCACTCCACTACTTCAAAACAAGTGTCCCTTGGAGCGACTTTATAATCGTTCTCCAGATTACTCATTTTTCCGTATCTTTGGTTGTGCATGTTATCCTTGGTTATGATCTTACTCTAAACACAAGTTAAACTCTTGTGCTCAACAATATTTTTTCCTTGGTTATAGTAATTTGCATCATGGGTACCGTTGCCTCCATATTTTAACTGGGCGGATATATATTTCTCGACATGTTACTTTTGATGAGTTTCTTTTTTCATTTACAGTTACTACCTCGGATCCTCCTTGTGATAATCAAGACACATTTCTAATATCACTGAGTGGTATACTAGAATCCCCACATATCGCTGCATCAGGACATATTGAAAGTACAATGGGGGATGGTATCTTGGGCCCTGCTCCATCTCCACAATTTCCTGTAGGCTCAGCGGCTAATGATGATCCACTTTCTAGTTCTGATTCCCATCACTCGTCTCTAAGTAGCTCTGATGATGATACTCCTCGACGAATGGTTCTTCTAAGTGATATTTATGCACGATGTCAACCAATTTCTACTCGTTATCCCCTTCCACGTGCTCTTATTGCTTCTTCAAATTTTGTTGAACCTTCTAGCTTTATACAGGTAGTCAAAGATCTAAATTGGCGTACTGCGATGACTACCGAGTTTGATGCTCTTCTTCGCAATGCAACTTAGAGCTTAGTTCCTCGTACTCCATCTATGAATATTATTGGGTCTAAATGGGTTTATCGAATCAAGTATCGTGCAGATGGATTCATTGAATGTTACAAAGCTTGTCTTATTGCTAAAGGTTTTAATCAATAACCAGGTATTGACTTTAATGATACCTTTAGTCTAATTGTCAAAATTATAACTATCAGATTGTTACTATCTATAGCTATCAACTCTAGTTGGCCGATACGACAATTAGATGTTTCTAATGCTTTTCTTCATGAACATCTTGAAGAAACTGTTATTATGGAGCAACCACCTGGACTTATCCACCCGTAATTTCCAACACATGTGTGTCAACTTCAGAAATCTATATATAGTCTTCGATAAATACCTTGTGCATGATTTCATCGTCTATCTACCTGACTTTATATTCAAGGATTTTCTGGCTCAAAAACTGACTCTTCTCTTTTCAACAAATGCAATGAGGAATTTTCAATATTTGTTCTGATTTATGTCGATGATATCTTAATAACTAGTAGTGATCAAAACGACAATATCGCTACTTTACTTCAACTTCTTCATCAGAGTTTCCTATTCGAGATCTTGACAACGCTTATTTTTTCCTTGGCATAGAATTTCTCTCATATTCGGAAAGATGTCTTCTCTCTCAGAGCAAATATATCACTGAAATTCTACAACGAGCTAAAATGGATGGTGCACGTCCTATCTCCAAACCAATCATTGAAGGCGGTTTTATTACACCTTCTTTCTCCTCTTTAATGGTCGACCCTCAGATCTACTGAAGCATTGTTGGTGCCTTACAATATGTCACTATTACATGACTCGATATTGCTTTTGTAGTCAATTGTGCTTGTCAATTTATGCATTCTCCTACTGAACATCATTGGGAAGGTGTTAAGAGAATTCTTCGATATCTTAAAGGTACTATTCTACATGGTCTTCTTTTATATTGTTAGTCCTCCTGAGAGTTGGTTGTCTACAGTGATGCAGATTGGGCAGGATCTCCTGAAGATAGACGTTCTACTAGTGGATATGTCATATTTCTTGGACAAAATCTTATTTCTTGACTTTCAAAGAAGCAATCTACAGTTTCTTGCTCAAGTACTGAAGCTAAATATAAAACTATAGTAAACGCGACGTCCGAAATTATTTGGCTACAATATCTTTTTTCAGAATTACACTTTTTTCAAGACGCTACACCCAAATATGGTATGATAATATTGGAGCAACTTATCTTATGATAAATCCAATTTTTCATGCTCGTACCAAGCATATAGAGATTGATTTTCATTTTATTTGTGAGCGTGTGGCTACTCAACATCTTTCGATTTCTTACATCTCTACAGAAGATAAACTTACTGATATGTTTACCAGACTTTTTGTAAAATACGGCAATTCGAGAATCCGAGCCAGAAAATTTTTCGGGATTTTTCCGGATAGAGTCTAGGGTTTGGATTAAGTTGATAAAATATTTAACCTTAGAAAATTATGGTGCATTACTCAATTTAGAGGGTGAAAACGGTTAAAAACTCCACCCTAATGGCATGATTTGGATTTCAAGAGTTGGAGGGACTTATTTGCAAAAGTCCCCCTTTTTATTAAAAGCTCTCGGGCGGTGTTGTGCCCTAGTCGCAGACGAAACCGCAGCCGCAGCCGCAGCCACCGCTGATCTTTCCCTTCTTCTTCCTCCCCTCGTGCCCTAGCCGCCGCGAAAGCCAAGCTGACGCCTCACCTCTTCTCCTCGTCTGCCCTAATCGGAACCAAGCCGACGCCATTGATCTCTTCCAGGCGGTGGAAGAATTGAATTCGGGATTGGAAGAACTGAGGGCGTGGTTGAGCTTTCCGCATTAAATGGGATCCGAGAGGAGGTGGGTTGCTCATCCTCGGTAGCTGTGGTTTGAATCAAGCGAGGGAGCTATTGTTAGCAACCATTTGAGGTAAGGTTTAGTTTAACTTTGATCCTAGGATGTATACGTTGATAGATTAATTTGGATTTCGATTTAGATATGTAGATTGTATCTTAATGTATTCGGTTTTGGACTTCCTGTTGTCTTAGTCTTGCATGACCTAAGGGATGAAGTTGGATGGCTGTTTTAGATGCTCTGTTGTGTAATCTATTCCCTGATTTGAATGGTTCCGTATTAGAATGGCTGATGAACAATGGATGAGGAAGATCTACACGGTTTTGGGATTGTATTGGGTTTTGAATAGGAAACCTACTATTCTTAGATTGCGGTTGGTCTTTTCATTTGCCGTGAGATTCATGTGGTGGTTAGGCAAGGATTTGTTTACAGGTAACCTTGATGCAAAGTGCCTTTTTGAAATCGACATAGGTAAGCTAGTGATAGTGTTTTTCCCATGAGTAGCAGATGGACTAGTTTGGGGGGGACTTGGAGATCCTGAGGTTGTGATTGAATTAGCTTGGATTATAAGGATGAATTGGTTTCTGATTTTGTCCTTTATTGCATTTGGATCTTTTAATCCTTTTTGGGTCGTGAGTAACTAGTATTGGATGAGAATTTAAGTTGATCAGATTTTTGTTAGTATGCTATAAGAATTATATTCTTCTCGGGTCAGTTGTTGTGTTTGTATCAGATCAGTGACTGGGTTGGTGCGGCTGGGATAGTGAGAGGTAAGTTTATGATCTCTTTGTAATGATTTGGATTGGAATCCTTGCCATTGATCCCCTTGTTTACTGATCTTGATGGGGAATCCATCCTAGTGCTGTGATTTGAATAGGGTATGGTATGAACTAAGGTTGTAAGGTTAGATAAAACATTTATTTTCTTGGTGGGATGGTGGATTTTGGGCTACCTTTACCATTAGGTGATCTCTTGGGTTAGGTATGGGCTAAACCTAACCTAAACCTAATCTTGGCTGATTGGGATAGTTAAGGGCTCAGCATGTAATTAGATGAAAGGGGATAATTAGGAACCTTTCATTTAATTAGAGGTAATTAAATGGAAACGGACGGATTAGGTTAACCCTAGAATGGATTAGGGAGTAATTAGCTAGTTACAAATTTCTGTAGTAGCTAATTAAATCTGTCCTTGATACAGGGACTTGATTGATTATTGTTGCTGATTATTGGCGGGTGGTTCTATCTCATTTGATACGGACTTCTACTCTTGGAGGCGGGTACCCTTTGACTTATCTCTTTTGATATTGTCATGTGATTATGCATAGACTGTTATAGATAGCAGTAAGATTATACGTATCCCTGTTTATTATGCCTGTTCTGGATACTTGTTGTTCATCTCTGAGTTATTGTGCCTGTTCTGGATACATGTAGTTTATCCCTGAGTTATTATGCTGTTTGTTCCATACAGTCTCGGATATTGTCATATCGATATATATGCTTAGAGATAGTGGGTATTCTCCTGCCTTTGACCTTGAGGGATTGGTAGTTTTCCGGTCAGTATACCTTGTAGTTACCTGTATTTCCTGTTATAGGATTTCAGACTGAGACTTAGTATACTGAGGACTTGGGAGGGAGGTATGTGTATCTATCATACACCATCTCTGCATTATTGCATGCTGACCCACGCGGACGTTGTGGACGATGTCCTGACTGGGTACAGGTTGTCACAGCTCTACCCACGCGGACGTTATGGACAATCCTGACTGGGACTAGGGGTGACACATGTCATTGCATCAGGGTGCTTTATATGTTTGGGGCATGCACCATCCTTGCATTGTTGCATGCTGACCCACGCGGACGTTGTGGACCATGTCCTGACTGGGTACAGTTTGTCACAGCTCCACCCACGCGGACATTATGGACAATCCTGACTGGGACTAGGGGGTGACACATGTCATTGCACCATGTGCATATTTTGCATTGTGCATTGTTTGCTGCACTTATTTGCTGCACTTGTTTGACATCGCATATTCTGGAGACTTGCTAACTGAGCTTATATGTCTATTGGTTTTCCTCTGGTATTTCTTACCCTCTATACAGGTTAGATGGATTCAGGTATATATCTACTTTGGTATGTTCAGTACTAGTTTTTCCCTACTATTGTTGTGAGACTGTATTAGCTGAACTCTTATTGTTGGTATAACCTTCTATGCATATCTATTGGGTATCCGCTGAGCTATGGACTCACCCCGTTGCCATATATATATTTATTTCAGGTTGATGTCTGAGAGGAGATCCCGAGCCGCCAGTCCCCAGCTCCCGAGGAGCCCCTTTTTGGTTTTCCTTGTTTTGTTATGGACCCTGTAGCATTCCTATGCTTCCGCTGTATGTTTTGAACATGTATGCACGTTCTGTTTGAAGGTATTGTACTTTTGAGTCCTATGTTGGACTTCGTTCGGTTTTGGCTTTGTTCCTGCCCCCTGGCAGCTCAGGTGAGTTCGGATTTGGTTTTTCGATAGTTATAACCATATAACTGTTGTTTTTGCATATATCTGAGGCCTGAGGCCCTTTAAACTGCGTGGTTGTGCTATATATATATTGTATACAGGTTATATTATCTGTGTGTATGTGTAAATTGTCCGCCGGACAGGGGAGGTGCTGTCCGATTTTATATTGGATCAGCGGCTCTTGGGTCTCGGGGCGTGACAATTTATTTTGGTATCAGAGCGTAGGTTTCGATGCCTACGTGTTTTACGGGATTTACGGTGTTTATCTGATACCGATTTATTTTTGGTATTTTTGGTATCAAGCCCAGGATGCGGGATACCATCGATTCGTGGATTTCTCGGAATTTAAATCTGACACTGAACTGGTAGGTGTCGGAGCTCGGGTTTGATGTTATTCATCCGAGTACATTACGGATTTTTAAAGCCGTGGTTGCGATGCGACGGCAATTTGGGGACTTGGCAGCGACAGGACTTCTCCAGGCGGCAAAAGGTATATCTTTCTAATACTATCTTAGCTTTAATGCTCAGTATTAGATTTTGGATGGGTTAGACTATCCCAGCTTGGTGGGATCATATATTTATGCTGGATGAATAGAGATATGTAGACTTGGGTTAGTTGGATTGACATTTGTCAATCTATCCTATTCGTGATCGTTCATGTGAGCGATTAGTGACATATTGCGGATGAGATCTTAGAGCAGAGAATGTTAATTCTCTAGTAGCCCCGATTGTTGAATCGGAAAGCCAAGGTCGAATATGTCAACAATCTATTGGAGGTTTATTATTTTGATCCTTCTAGACCTTACTATTTATAGTATGCGTTCTAGCTATTGTTAGCTAAGCGAGAACTAGGGATTGCTTATTGTTGTTGGCTCGATCAGCTTAGGATCGACTTACCCTAGTTCAAGGAGTTTCAGACAGTTGGGTCGTTCGTGCCTAGTTAGGTGACCTGGAAGGCACGTGTATAGTGCATGACCTATTTTTATGTAGAAGGGTAGCATGAGCTACATATTATTACCGTTAGTGGATTGTTACATCTTATTCCCTGATAACTTTGACCATGAATCACCTGTACCATGTTGATGACCTAGAGGGTACAGCTTGATTGGTGACTTAGGCCGATACAGAAAAGTGTGAAGCTAGTTGCTTGACACTTATGGGTTACCGCTTGTACTTGGTTGAATAACTAAAAAGGTATATACGGACTTATGATTTGCGTGGAGGCAAATCACTTATAAGACTAGGTCACCTCTAGTTAGATATTATTGCGGACAACTTGTGGAAAAATAAAGGAATTGCTTTATGAGTATGTTGAGATACTCCTGAGAGGTAGCATGTCTCTATCTCCTTGTTATGGAGCAGGACCTTAGAGGGTTTTGACCATAGAGTGGAGGAGTTAGACTGTAATGGATTACGAAGCGATGGTCGGTGTGATTTGCTAGTTGCTACTCTATGCTATGAGGGATCTTGACTCATAGATTGGGTGTAGATTGTTGGATAATCTCGATGGTGCATCGGGATGTACGATCCGCTAGGGTGCGGAGGATGTGGAGTTAGCTGTATCCTTATCTTTGGTGAGATGTTGGACGTTAATCAGGAGGTCAAAGATGACCATTGGTTTTTGGTTAATATACTCCCATAGTGGACCTACTAGTGAACGGATGATAAGGTTGTTATCACCGTGGACTTTCTCGTTGGTGTTGAGAGGTTGATTGAGATTGACGAATCTCTATAATATGTTGTGTTTTGGGAATTCTATTAAGTGATATGGACCTGTCAGATTTGTAGTTTGGTGAGGGATCATTTAGTGCATATATGATCTTTTTGTGGATGGAGTTGGAACTCAGAGGTTTCTGAAACCTTGAGCGAAGGAATCGGAGAATATTGGGTTACGAGCCGATGTTGGTCGACTCGTTCATTTCACGCGATTCTATGAGAGATTTTGACTCATAGATTGAGTGTTCGTGGTTTGATAATCTCGATGGTACGTCGAGATGTGCGATCCATTATGGTATCGAGAGGTGGATTGAGATTGACGAATCTCTATGATACGTTGTACTTTGAGGATTCTATTAGTGGGAATGGATCTACCAGATTTGTAGCTTTTTGATGGATCATTGGGTGGATAAATGAGCTTTTGGTGGTTGATTGCTTAGGAAATCTGTTATTGATAGCAACATATGTTACGATATGTGGCACAATCTTTAAATTGTATGTTATCTTCTGACGGTTAATTGAAGGATATATATAAATATATATGGCTTGTGATATTTAGAGGATGTTATTGATTTGGTGATACTTGAGTGATATTCATGGATTTGACGTTTTACGTTTGAGGGCCGGAGTATAGACTTGGTGCCAGTGATCTTATGGATTGAGCACCTTGGAGAGGTGTGATGCTTGATTGGTTGTTTCAGGTGGGTCTGGTTGTTGGATGATAACCTGTGGATTGATAACTCCAATTGCTCTATAGCAGTGTAACCAAAGGGTATCAGACGAAGTGGTTATTCATGATGTGTACGGATAAATTTAGCTGCTAATGGTTGCGGTAGGAGGAATAATGAAATTTGGGGACCAAATTTTTATTAGTGGGGGAGAATGTAAAATACGGCAATTCGAGAATCCGAGCCAGAAAATTTTTCGGGATTTTTCCGGATAGAGTCTAGGGTTTGGATTAAGTTGATAAAATATTTAACCTTAGAAAATTATGGTGCATTACTCAATTTAGAGGGTGAAAACGGTTAAAAACTCCACCCTAATGGCATGATTTGGATTTCAAGAGTTGGAGGGACTTATTTGCAAAAGTCCCCCTTTTTATTAAAAGCTCTCGGGCGGTGTTGTGCCCTAGTCGCAGACGAAACCGCAGCCGCAGCCGCAGCCACCGCTGATCTTTCCCTTCTTCTTCCTCCCCTCGTGCCCTAGCCGCCGCGAAAGCCAAGCTGACGCCTCACCTCTTCTCCTCGTCTGCCCTAATCGGAACCAAGCCGACGCCATTGATCTCTTCCAGGCGGTGGAAGAATTGAATTCGGGATTGGAAGAACTGAGGGCGTGGTTGAGCTTTCCGCATTAAATGGGATCCGAGAGGAGGTGGGTTGCTCATCCTCGGTAGCTGTGGTTTGAATCAAGCGAGGGAGCTATTGTTAGCAACCATTTGAGGTAAGGTTTAGTTTAACTTTGATCCTAGGATGTATACGTTGATAGATTAATTTGGATTTCGATTTAGATATGTAGATTGTATCTTAATGTATTCGGTTTTGGACTTCCTGTTGTCTTAGTCTTGCATGACCTAAGGGATGAAGTTGGATGGCTGTTTTAGATGCTCTGTTGTGTAATCTATTCCCTGATTTGAATGGTTCCGTATTAGAATGGCTGATGAACAATGGATGAGGAAGATCTACACGGTTTTGGGATTGTATTGGGTTTTGAATAGGAAACCTACTATTCTTAGATTGCGGTTGGTCTTTTCATTTGCCGTGAGATTCATGTGGTGGTTAGGCAAGGATTTGTTTACAGGTAACCTTGATGCAAAGTGCCTTTTTGAAATCGACATAGGTAAGCTAGTGATAGTGTTTTTCCCATGAGTAGCAGATGGACTAGTTTGGGGGGGACTTGGAGATCCTGAGGTTGTGATTGAATTAGCTTGGATTATAAGGATGAATTGGTTTCTGATTTTGTCCTTTATTGCATTTGGATCTTTTAATCCTTTTTGGGTCGTGAGTAACTAGTATTGGATGAGAATTTAAGTTGATCAGATTTTTGTTAGTATGCTATAAGAATTATATTCTTCTCGGGTCAGTTGTTGTGTTTGTATCAGATCAGTGACTGGGTTGGTGCGGCTGGGATAGTGAGAGGTAAGTTTATGATCTCTTTGTAATGATTTGGATTGGAATCCTTGCCATTGATCCCCTTGTTTACTGATCTTGATGGGGAATCCATCCTAGTGCTGTGATTTGAATAGGGTATGGTATGAACTAAGGTTGTAAGGTTAGATAAAACATTTATTTTCTTGGTGGGATGGTGGATTTTGGGCTACCTTTACCATTAGGTGATCTCTTGGGTTAGGTATGGGCTAAACCTAACCTAAACCTAATCTTGGCTGATTGGGATAGTTAAGGGCTCAGCATGTAATTAGATGAAAGGGGATAATTAGGAACCTTTCATTTAATTAGAGGTAATTAAATGGAAACGGACGGATTAGGTTAACCCTAGAATGGATTAGGGAGTAATTAGCTAGTTACAAATTTCTGTAGTAGCTAATTAAATCTGTCCTTGATACAGGGACTTGATTGATTATTGTTGCTGATTATTGGCGGGTGGTTCTATCTCATTTGATACGGACTTCTACTCTTGGAGGCGGGTACCCTTTGACTTATCTCTTTTGATATTGTCATGTGATTATGCATAGACTGTTATAGATAGCAGTAAGATTATACGCTATCCCTGTTTATTATGCCTGTTCTGGATACTTGTTGTTCATCTCTGAGTTATTGTGCCTGTTCTGGATACATGTAGTTTATCCCTGAGTTATTATGCTGTTTGTTCCATACAGTCTCGGATATTGTCATATCGATATATATGCTTAGAGATAGTGGTGTATCTCCTGCCTTTGACCTTGAGGGATTGGTAGTTTTCCGGTCAGTATACCTTGTAAGTTACCTGTATTTCCTGTTATAGGATTTCAGACTGAGACTTAGTATACTGAGGACTTGGGAGGGAGGTATGTGTATCTATCATACACCATCTCTGCATTATTGCATGCTGACCCACGCGGACGTTGTGGACGATGTCCTGACTGGGTACAGGTTGTCACAGCTCTACCCACGCGGACGTTATGGACAATCCTGACTGGGACTAGGGGTGACACATGTCATTGCATCAGGGTGCTTTATATGTTTGGGGCATGCACCATCCTTGCATTGTTGCATGCTGACCCACGCGGACGTTGTGGACCATGTCCTGACTGGGTACAGTTTGTCACAGCTCCACCCACGCGGACATTATGGACAATCCTGACTGGGACTAGGGGGTGACACATGTCATTGCACCATGTGCATATTTTGCATTGTGCATTGTTTGCTGCACTTATTTGCTGCACTTGTTTGACATCGCATATTCTGGAGACTTGCTAACTGAGCTTATATGTCTATTGGTTTTCCTCTGGTATTTCTTACCCTCTATACAGGTTAGATGGATTCAGGTATATATCTACTTTGGTATGTTCAGTACTAGTTTTTCCCTACTATTGTTGTGAGACTGTATTAGCTGAACTCTTATTGTTGGTATAACCTTCTATGCATATCTATTGGGTATCCGCTGAGCTATGGACTCACCCCGTTGCCATATATATATTTATTTCAGGTTGATGTCTGAGAGGAGATCCCGAGCCGCCAGTCCCCAGCTCCCGAGGAGCCCCTTTTTGGTTTTCCTTGTTTTGTTATGGACCCTGTAGCATTCCTATGCTTCCGCTGTATGTTTTGAACATGTATGCACGTTCTGTTTGAAGGTATTGTACTTTTGAGTCCTATGTTGGACTTCGTTCGGTTTTGGCTTTGTTCCTGCCCCCTGGCAGCTCAGGTGAGTTCGGATTTGGTTTTTCGATAGTTATAACCATATAACTGTTGTTTTTGCATATATCTGAGGCCTGAGGCCCTTTAAACTGCGTGGTTGTGCTATATATATATTGTATACAGGTTATATTATCTGTGTGTATGTGTAAATTGTCCGCCGGACAGGGGAGGTGCTGTCCGATTTTCTATTGGATCAGCGGCTCCTGGGTCTCGGGGCGTGACAATTTTATCTAGACAACGTTTCGCCAAGCTAGCACTCAAACTTAATGTTCAAGCATTCCTGTTGAGTTTGTCGGGGAGAGGGGGTAAGGACAATAATGGATGATAATCTCAAATTGATTTCAATGAATTGAGTATTATTATATTTGATATCATATCAAAATCTATATGGATTGATTTCAATCAATTAATTTTTTATATTTGGCATAACATTGATCGATAGCAAAAATAATATTTTCAAATTTATTATACTCATGATTATATGTCATAATTAATCTTTTCTTTTTTGGATAGACACCTTGTATAAATAAACCTATTAACTTCAATAATAAATCATCCAAAAATTTTATTCTATTTTATTTCTTCCTCTCCTCTTTATCTCTTTCAAACAGTACATTGTAAGCTAAACACATTACACATCTAGCTACTTAACACATCGTCTGGTACCTACGAGTGGTCTGCTCTAATTGCTCGCGTCTTCCCTCCCTAATCAACGAGAGGCTATGCGAGGGCAAATATACACTCGATTGGAGCGTGACTAGCATCGCAGAATAATACGAGAGGATTTTTAATTTTTTGAATGAAAACAAAACAAAACAAAACAAAAAGCTTCTTCAGAAAAGAAAAACAAAAACAAGACTGCGAGAGAGCGTGAGCGTTGGTCAATTAATGAAGGTGGTTGACAATCACATGACATGGGAAGGTAGGAAGGTCAGCTGCTGGGCGTGGCTGCGGGGCGCAGAGCCAGAGAATTAAATCAGAGCAGCGGAGTAGATGAGGCAGCTATCAATGCTCTCACGGTACGTACGATGCAATCCACCGTATATTTGCCTTGAGGTTAACCGGCAGCGCAGGCTACAGCGCAGCAGTAAGTAACCACCGGCCGGAGAATCAATTGGGGGATAACCATCTCTTCATTTGACTTCGCAAAAAGATATTGTCAAAAGTGCTATCAAAACATATAACTGTTTTCCTACTACTTAAAATGATATCTAACTTTTAACGACTTTTATATTTAGCAAAACATATAACTGTTTTCATTATACCTTTCCTTAATTAGCAGTTGACTGCTCATAGGCTGCTTATAATTTATCAGTTGATTGCTGATTTTTTTTTTGTCTATTGTATGCAAAACTTTCTAATGAGCTTGTGACTAAACATTTCGAAGGTGTCAATTTTAAAAATTCAAAGCTCTCTATTTAAGTCATCAATTGATTACTAAACTTTCTGCCCATTATACAGTAAAGGTAACTTTCTAATGAGCTTGTGACAAATCATTTCAAAGCTGTGTCAATTTTAAAAATTCACAGCTCCCTATTTAGGGTATGAAATTCATGTCTAAAGGCATGTTTACACTTAGGATGATATAAAAAGTACATGTATTTGATTTTGATTAAAATTTACTAACGATCCTATAATATTTAGAATTTTAAATTTTGATATGACAGAGGTGTCCTAAGAACCCTTTGGTGATGTTAGTAAGTAAGTATGACAGCCCTAGGTCATTTAATGCGCTTGGATCAAATTGTCTCATAGTTGTGAAAATTTTAAAATTTCACATTTTAAAATCAAAATTTAATGTCGTGGAATCTAGGTCTAAGACCATTGTTACACTCAAGATGATGTAAAAAGTGTAATGAACTTATTTGAAATATTTTGAAGATGTCTAAGGTCATCAGTCAATTTTAGCCAAAACTCGATAGACCTACAATATCCAAAATTTAAAAATCTTGGTATGGTCTAAATCGGTGGAGACCTAGAAACTCTTTGGTGGTGGTAGTAAATAAGTATCAAATTGTCTTAAAGTTGTGACGAATTTAAAATTCAACATCTTTCAATCTAACTTGTGGAATATAGGTATGAGGGAATAATTACAGAAAGGATACTCCTAAGAGTGGAATGATCCTAATTTGATGTGATTTCGAGGTTTCTAAGACTATAAGTCAATTTTGATAAAAACTAGTTGATAACTTACAATGTTCAGAATTTTAAAATTTTGACATGATCTAAATCAAGAAAGTCTTAAGAACTCTTTGGTGGTGTTGATGAATAAGTATGATTGGTCTAAGTCCTTTAATAAGCTTATATCAAATTGTCTCAAGGTTGTGAAATATAGGTCAAGACATGGTTACACTCAGGATGATGTAAAATGTGTAATGAACCCTCAATCCTTTGGTGGATTAGTCCCCGATAATTTCCGGCTAAGCTTCTTCCTTCTCGGTGAAGAACAATATCTCACAATGTCTCTCTTCCCTTTACAATATAAGAATTAGGGTTTGAGAAAGAGAGTAGACCTGGAAGCTTTGAGTACTTGATCAAGAAGGTTTTTCATTAAAGAGTTAACTCTTCTCAAGTCTCAAAGCCTCTATTTAAATAGAGGAGAGAGTTGTTAACAAAACAGCTCAGCCCTGATACCAGTCGACTGGTGCTTAGCCAAACGGCTATATTTCGAACAGACCAGTCGACTGATCTTACTGTTCGAAACTCACAGAAGGTTCAGTCCACTGGTGTCTCTACCAGTCCACTGATCCTATTACACACCCACACTCATCCTCTCTGGAGTCGTCCTTTGAAGCTCTCTTCCTTTGGCTCTCGTCCCTCGGATGCATCCAAGCCCTCGGCTCGTCTCGATGTCATCCTTCGTGTATGCCTTGAAATCTGCTTCCTTCGGCTCTAGTACGTTGCTTCTCATCCGGCGGTCCCTCAGATGCGCCATCCTTCATCGACTTCAAGAACTCGAGCACCAGGATATGATTTCCCAATTGTGTGCTCCACCAAGTCCTGCATGACTCAAATACACATCAAATCAATATGAAAACCTAACTTAATCATATTGACACGTACATCAAAACTCATGATCATACCGATCAAACTTGGGGTCGATTGCACCAACAATCTCCCCTTTTTTGATGTGTGACAATATGTTTAAGTTAGGCAAAAAATAGCAATTTGAAAATTAGTGACATAGTATACTAAGAAGCATAAATGCAACCTCCCCCTTAACTTATATCCAAATTTTGCATAACATGAAGAAAATAAGTTAAGTTATAAATTAAACTCTTTCATTCTCCTCCTTTGACATCATCAAAACGATTGCACTAATCAATTTTGACCTATCAAGGTAAAACAAGGTGGGTTTTAATTTTGAAAAAAAGTCAAAAATCAGAAAACTAAGGTAACAGTCGATTGAGACAGATATCAGTCGACTGACCTCTCTGAAAACATTCCCACAGAATTCCCAGTCACTGGGCTCTGTACTAGTCGACTGGTACAAAATTGTCCCAAATTTCAACTAAATTTCAGAAATACATTAAAAATTTTATAAAAATTGAAAAATCATGAAATTTTGTAAAACATATTTCTTTTGATATCCTCTAACAGGGAAAAATATATTTTCATGAGAAATCAAAATATTTTTAAATTTTTGACCAAAACTCAAAAACTTAAAAAACTTTTAATTTTGTATCAACTTCAATCCTAGTTTTGAAACCATATATTTTTCAAATCAAAATACCAGTAAATAAAACATGGAATTGTTTTCAAAATATTTAAAATGTCCAACTATGATATATGGGCAAGATGTACATTAATTAAACATTTACTTTCTCCATAGTTGGTCAATTATTACTAAATTGATATATTTAATAATTTATCAAAATGTCATAAGTACAAGTGAATTATTTGTTTCATCCTAACATCTTATATGCATAAACAAAAAAAAATATAAATCAAGTCATTATGAGATGTAATAAAGGTAATCTCTACTTAGTCCATTTGATCATGAATGAATTTAAGCTAAGTACTCCTCCTAATATACTAAGTCAACCAATTTTCAAAAATTTAAGTTTTAACATACATGGTGGACTTATCTCTAAATCTTCTAACCCTTGAGGATTAACTTTGGCACCCAATAGAAATTCATGCTAATTGGGTTGACCAAGTACTCCTTAGGGATCCATTTCCTATCTATAGTCTTAGTTTTTGATTGACCTCTAGCAAGTAAACAATGATAGGTCTTTTCATTGCTAGAATCCTTGTATCCTAAACCCATTTTCTTGAAACTTACCATTTGACTCCCAATAATCATGTCTAGTGTCTTTGAGCTAATTTCAAATTTTCTAAGAGCTTTAGTAAGGTTATCCACCTTTTCCCTTAATTTGCTATTCTCCTCTTCTACATATGAATCATTTTGGATAGAAGAGGAGGAAGCATGCATACCATCCCTAAGTGTCATGGATTTTAATTTTTCATTAAGCATGCAAATCTTATTTTTCAAATATTTAATTTTCTTTCTAGTCTTAAATAAATCATCATTAGTGCTAGAAATGATTTTAACCATGGTAGTAGTTGGTAGAGTGTATACCTCACTTACCGAGATGTCCGAATCCGAAATTTGACCTCCCCCTTCACATGAGCTCCCTTCATCTTTACTTGAGCTCTTTCCTTCTTCAACTTCGGACAATGTGGAAGCAATGTCTTCAATTCCCATTAAGGTAAAATGGGACACATGACCTCTTCCGATGATGATAACTCATCCCATGTTACCTTTAAATTTTAAACCTTTTTCTCTTTTTCTTTTGCTTTCTTCTTTTTCCCTTTCTTCTTCTTCAAAAGAGGACATTGATCCCTCGTATGTCCTTCTTCTTGACAATTGTAACATATGATCTTTCTTGTCCTACTCTTCCTTCTTGAACCTTTTCTACCATGAAATTTGTTAGTTGAAAAATGTTTAAAAGCTTTTCTTTTTTTTCTTACCATGTATGTCGCTTCATCACTATCCATGGAGGCACTTAATTCTTCCGAATCGGATGATGTGGCTGTTAGGACCATGACCGTCAAGCTAGAGGGGGGTGAATAGCTTGTTCTCGATTTTTTTTCCTACAAAGTTAGTGCGCAAGCGGAATAAATAAAACTAAAACTAAAACTAAGAGGAACACACCGCTTTACGTGGTTCGGAGATAAAACTCCTACTCCACGGCTGTACGTAAGGTGGACGATCCTAATCCTTCGGTGGATGATTTCCCGGAGCACCTCCGGCTAACTCTCGTAGCTCCTTGTGGGCGGAGAAACCTCAGCACAAACCTTGTACATGATCTGAACAATACAGGCTACTGACAAGCTTTACCCAAGCAAGTTTCACCAAGAAGAAAAGGCCTTAAACGAGCTCCCTTAAATAGAGCTCGAGGCTGAAAGTGACCGTTACCAGTCGACTAGCCCAGGGCCAGTCGACTGGCCTTACTCGAATTTGAATTTCACAGCGTGACCTTTCGAATTCTTGCCACACCAATCGACTGCCCTAGGGGCAGTCGACTGGTCCTTCCGTAAGCCTAGGGTTACCCTTCCTGAGTATATTTATCTCCACACTCGAACCCTCCTGGCTTAGTTCCCGAGTACAATCCCTTAACACTCAGACCCTCACGACTTGGTTGACTCTTCATCCAGCAGCCTCGATCTGTTGCCTTCACGCCCTCTTCGTCTTCGGCTCCCGTCCCTCAGATGCGCACACAAGCCTTCGGCTTGCCTCCATGTCATCTTTACACATGCCTCGAAGTCCGCGTCCCTCGGCTCATCGTCCTTGCTCTAGCAATCTCGATCTGTTGCCTTCAAGCCCTCTTCGACTTTGGCCCTCGTCCCTCAGATGCGCACGCAAGCCCACGACTTGCCTCCATGCCATCCTTCATGTATGCCTCGAAGTCCACTTCTCTCGGCTCATCATCCCTGCTTCGTCCATGGTCCCTCGGATGCGCACACCAACCCATGACTTGCCTCCATGCCACCCTTCACCGTACCTGAAGACATCCAACCAAGTCTATGTGTACCTGCAAACCTGCATACTCACATACACATATTAGACCAACATGAAACCCTAACTTAACCATATTGACACACACATCAAAATCCATGATCCTCCCGATCATACTTGGGTCGATTGCCCCAACAATCTCCCCTTTTTTGATGTGTGACAATATGTTTAAGTTAGGTACAATAACAACACTAGCAATAGCAATTGAAAATTAAAACCATAGCACATTAAAAGACATACACATGTCCTCCCCCTTAACCTATGCCCTCCACATAATTTTCAATTCTTTACTCACAACACCAAGTTCTCCCACGTCAAGTTAAACCTAACTTAACACTACAAATTCTCCCCCTTTGACACCATCAAAAAGATTGCCCCAAGCAATCCTACCCCTAGTGCCAATGAGAACCCATTTTACTTCTAAAAAACCCTCAGAAATCACAAACCAGAAAGATCAGTCGACTAATCCAACATCAGTCGATTGGTACCCTCATTTCACAAACTTATAGAAACATCAGTCGATTGTCCCATGGGCAGTCGACTGATACAGTCCATTTCTGAAATTTTCAACCAAATTTCAAAAATCCCTAGAAAATTTCACAAAATTCAGAAAAATTTAAAACTTTGTGAGCACATTTATTAGGTTATAATCTACCCTAGAAAATATTGTTTCGTGAAAAATACCAAATATGCTTGACTTACGGTACAAATTCCAATTCTTTGAAAATGTATCATTTTGTATCAACTTTTTATCCCTTATTTGATTCTATGTGTTTGCCAAGCCTATCCTATACCATCTCATCTATAGAATTGTTTTCAAATCTCTCCCTTTTCTTAAGATATTCTCAAAATGATAAAACCTCCCGCTTCTTATCCCTTAACCCTAGACATATACATATATAAACCTTCCTTTGTGCCCATAATAACAATACCATAGCATTCAATAGCCAATCATGAATTGCAAACAATATAAGCAATATCAAAGACATGACTTAACACTTCATAAAGCAATATGAAACCATAAATCAAAAGTTTCATACAAAACTCCAAATAAAACATATAGAAGTCACAAGGGTCATGCCCCAAAGTTGTTAAGTGTTACAATACCAAAATAAGTGTTTGAGAGATAAAATGTAACCCCAGCCATACACTCTCAACACTAAACCCATTAAATCAAACTAACTACATGCCGCCACCCGAAGGAGGAGGGGAGGAGGAGGGGGACCCTGGTATGTCAGATCCCATCGCTGCATCATCGCGTACATGTCTGCCTGCTGCTGCTGAATCTCAATCTACCTATGCTGAAATGTCTAAAAATCCTCCCTAAGCCCATGTACCTCGGCCTGTAGCAGGGAGAACTGCTCCTGTGTAACCCCTGGAGCAGCAGCAGGCGCAACCTTCTCATCTGTATCATCATCTGAACTGGAGGAAGCGGGCCGCCGCCGCCAGATCATCACCCCCTGATGTTTCTCGATCCCAGCCAATGAAAGCTATCGAGACCCTATCTGGTCATAGTCCTTAGACAACTCATGAATCTGCCCCTTGGTGACTCTAACCCCTCTAGATCGAAAGAATTCGGTCAAAACATGACCGAACGACATGTACAACTTTCTATTGACATCATGGGAAAAATAAACAATTAATGCGAATACCTGGCGGGCGATGTCTATATCAAGTTTCATCTCTAGAGCATACATCATCACCAAGTGGGGAAGTCGAATCTTCAACCGTCCCTTGGTGACAATCGGGAGAATATAGTCTAGGACGATTTTATACAACACATTACTAAGTGGACTCATGTCTTTAGCTACAAAGAGACGTGCCCGAGGACATCGAGGTCTGTCAAAATAATACTGATGGATCTGATTTATGGTGACGTTGGGCAAAGTCAAAGACTCAACGACAGTGGGGAAACATGTAAACTTGTTATCTGAAACTCTACACCCTAAGAATGAACCTAATACTGCAGGTGTGAAAGGAATGGTAACTCCCTGTACCATAGACTCGTATGCCTCGTTCTGGGTATCAGTACATGTCAGGTTTGCATAAAACTCCTTACATAGGTCAAAATTAGCAAAATGCTGATAATATACTAGTTATTCTAACCCAAAGTATGTAATTATCTCGATAATGTGGGGGGTGATATCCTGGAAATATGCTTGGTTGAGATAGCGACAATTCATTGGGATGAAATCAGCACTGTTAAATACTTTTCGGCACTCCTCGGAATGAAACCAAGGTCCCTCCTGATCTACATGACCTTGTTGTAATGACCCCTCACCCTTTTTCCTCTTGTGTGCAACTCTACAATATAAAATACCCATGCATGTACCAAACACCACCCCATAAAGAAGGAAAACAAGGAAAACCATGCAAAAAGACAAATTAGTTCCAAATCACGAACTAAATGTGAAAAATAAATTACCCAAATAGTTACTGTTTTCTGGGGCGTTGCATGATGAAAGTTGGTGAGGATTGACTCAAAGAGAGAAGTTTTCTTAGCCCTAGGTTTAGATCTGAGGTAGAGGGAGGCTAGGAAGGTGATTTCAGGGCTTGGGAAGGCCTTAGAGCACAAGGGGAGGTCGGGAAAGAAGAAAACTCGCAGGGAGTGGCACTAAAAACCCTAGGTTTGGCCACCCGCGCGTGACCTGTTTCTTTTAAAACCCTCGCATACCAGTAGACTGCCCCATGGGCAGTCGACTGAGAAAGTGAACAGAAAGTTCAGTCAACTGCCCCAAGGGCAGTCGACTGGTAATTTCAAATTCCCAGTTTCTGATTTACACTAGGCTAGTCAACTGGTTCTGAACCAGTCGACTGGTACCCTGATTTCAGCATTCCAGTTCTAATTTCAGAAATGCATAATTAATTTCATAAATCTTCAAAAAATCTAAAATTTCGTGGAGAGATTTGTGGAACTTATGTCTACTTGGGAGAAATATTGTTCGGAACAAATATATTACCAGTCCCATGATTGACATGAAATTCAAAATTACCTAAATGGCTCAATTCATCCTTGGCCTAAAGTTCTAGTTTTGACCTCTCTTTGATGTATCTTCCCATACTTAACCCCAATACATTCCCAGCATTGATTTATAAGACATTTGCACATTAAGAATCAATTTTCACACAATATGATTCTATTTTCATCTTTTCCTCCACAAACCTCCTTTTAATGTGCCAATTCCCTAGGATTAAGACTCACACTAGCCTTCCAAACCCTTTGGCACATTCTATAGTCCATTTAATCTCCTAGGAGGAATCCTCCTGAGATCCATTGACCATGAATCCCATTTTGACTTCTAGAGCTTTCCCTTGAGCTCTCCTTAGTCACCTCCCTAGATGACTCTTCTACAAAGGCAAGCCTACACCGGTATACCTCCAGTGCTTCTTGACCTTCAACTCTCACTCTCTTGACCTTGTATATCTTTTTCTTGGTCAAGTTCATCTTCTCCCCTTTAAATGACTTTTCCTTGTCATTTTTGGTCTTTTCCTTGCTATAATCATATGTCATCCTTGCATATGACTTTTCCTTAGCACTTGACTTCCTAGATTAATATCCTAGACCCGGTCTATCATTTTTAAGGTGGTGACCATCCGGTACCATACCTAACCCCTTGGACCTCCTAATGAGTCTATCTAGATTCTTTTCCAATTTATCAAGCTTTGCCCTCAAAGCTTGATTTTCCCTTTCTAACTTCTCAATCTTATTGTCACCACTTTGGGTATTCCTAGGTCTATCCATTTTTCTAGACATGTGTCTCCCTTTCTTAGGGTTAATGCCTTGGTCCTTGGTATAACATTTCTAGATTGATCATGATACATAGGTTTCTTAGAATTTTGGCACGCTATAGTAACTCTATTTCTGTCATGATACTTGAAACCAAAATTACACATAGGCAAGTAATTTTATCATTCATAGTATGCATAAGGGAGTTTGAAACATTCTTAAAGTTAGGGATTACCTCCCTTACCCTTGGAGCTCCCCCTTGATGTGAGCTTCTCTTCCTCTCATCCTTCTCCCATCTTCTCAAACGCTCCATTTTCTTGAGCTCTCCTTTTCTCGGACACTTGGTGTGATAGTGCTCTAGCTCCCCACAAGTATAGCACCTAATGTGCTTTTTCTCCTTCTTTTCCCCATGTTAGATTTTAAATGAATTGATTTTGGTTTAGGGTTTACCTCCTTTCTACCTAACGGTCACTTGTTCTTGTAGAGTCCCTTTTTGTTGCATCCAAAGCAAATGATGTGATCTTTTGATTTGACTTTGGCAGAGGTAGGAACTTCTTCTTGCTCCGGCATTGAAGTGGGTCTCTCCTCCCCCTCAATCCTTGAAGTAGAGACCTCTCCTTCTTCCCTTGATGAAGTGGATGATCTCTCACTCTCTTGAGCCACTTCACTTGAAGCAATGGATGAATTTCTTTCCTCTTCCTCTTCTTGAGCCATTGATCTCGCTTCCTTGGGCTCTTCCACTATTTGAGTTTGTGTAGGGTTTCCATGAAATTCTCCCATCTTGTTCCATAGCTTATATACATTTTCGTATTCACCTACACAACTCAATACATTTTTAGGCAAAATATCAATTAATATTGTAATTACCTTCTATTGGCCTTTGGTTGACTTTGTTGCTCCTTAGTCCAATATCTAGGTCGTAGTCTTTTCCCATGCTTATCTCTTGGAATTTCGAAGGGCTCTTCTAGTACCATCATGCACTCTCAATCCATGCCAAACCAAGTCTTCGTTCGCATCCTCTAATAGTCGAAATCTTCGCGATCATAGGGAGGTAGAACGTTGATGTCATCACCCAACTTTTCTTCAATCGTCATCTTCTCTAGCTTTTGCTCTCTCGGCGATTAGTCCGTAGATGAGCGACCTTCGCTCTGATACCACTTGTTAGGACCGTGACCGTCAAGCTAGAGGGGGCGGTGAATAGCTTCTTCTCGATTTATTTTCTACAAAGTTAGTGCGCAAGCGGAATAAACAAAACTAAAACTAAAACTAAGAGGAACACACTGATTTACGTGGTTCGGAGATAAAACTCCTACTCCACGGCTGTACATAAGGTGGACGATCCCGATCCTTCGGTGGATGATTCCCCAGAGCACCTCTGGCTAGCTCTCGTAGCTCCTTATGGGCGGAGAAACCTCAACACAAACCTTGTACATGATCTGAGCAATATAGGCTACTAACAAGCTTTACCCAAGCAAGTTTCGCCAAGAAGAAAATGTTGGTGCAGGAAGCACCATATCGAACCTTGTTTTGATATTGACAAAGGATTCAAAGTTAAGTTTATTTGTGATCTAACAATGTTCACTAAGTGTGCAGGAAAAGTCCTAGCGAAGGGCTGCTAGGCACCTGGCGAAGGGCTGCCAGGAAACAAAGTCCTAGCGAAGGGCTGCTAGGCACCTGGCGAAGGGCTGCCAGGAAACCAAGTCCTAGCGAAGGACTGCTAGGCACTGGCGAAGGGCTGCCAGGAAACAAAGCCCTAGCGAAGGACAGCTAGGCACCGGGCGAAGGATAGCTCGGTATCCAAGACCTGGCAAAGGACCGCCAGGCAAAAGTCCAACCAAAGGAGCGGTTGGCATCAGGTACACTCTCCCGAGAGGAGTAGGTGAGGACGCGTTCCCCGTCGAGGGAACAGTATGTGTCGGTTCGACCTAGGGTTCCATTTTGGAGACCCAAAGTCAGAACCAAGACAGCTAAGGCTGTATAAACTAACAATTTATTGTTACATTGTGTTTTGGACTAACCCTGGATGCAGGACCGAAGGAACGTGTGTCTGCAGCTCAGAGAGCCTCAAAGGAATGAGGCAATAGCTGACCAGGGCGCCCGGAGTGTCCCAGGCGCCCCCAAGGTGAACACAAAACACAAAACCTGAAGAATTGCTTTTGCAGCTGCTATCCCGGGCGCCCCCGTGCTCCCGGGCGCCCCCGCTGCTCCCGGGCGCCCCCAGTGACAGCTACCGAAGCAGCTCCCTTCGAAGCTGAGAAATAGAAGTTTGACCCGGTCAATCCGGGCGCCCCGAGCGCTCCGGGCGCCTCGGTCAACACTTGATCCCGAAGTTGAAGGGATCAGACGCTGACCGAGACCGAGCCGGATCGTGTGACATGTGGGGGTGGCGCCCCAGACGTTCCGGGCACCCCCAGGCCCTATATAAAGGGCCCTCGACCCCAAGCTTCGAACAACACCTTCAATCAACGCTTCTACGCTCTTCTGCTCCCGTGCTCTGCTCCGGAAACTGCCCAACTCGAGCCGACGACGTCCTGCTGCTTCGAAAAAGTCAAATCTACTTCGGACGTCGATAAAGAAGAGTGATTTTCAATTTACTGCACTTACTCTGTAATCAATATTTGTAAATTGTTTTTGCGCCTATATAGAATTGCCCAAAGTAAACGGTCAACGACCGTAGGCCTTGGAGTAGGAGTCGACCTAGGCTCCGAACCAAGTAAAACCTCCCGTGTTTGCGTTGTGTGTTTTTAACTTCCGCTGTGCAATTTCTCTTAGTTTTCAAATCCGAAAGATTTCCGATATTCACCCCCCCTCTATCGGCTTTCTCGATCCAACAAAAAAGGCCTTAAACGAGCTCTCTTAAATAGAGCTCGAGACTAAAAGTGACCATTACCAGTCGACTGGCCTTACTCGAATTCGAATTTCACAGCGTGACCTTTCGAATTCTGGCCACACCAGTCGACTGCCCCAGGGGCAATCAACTGGTCCTTTCCTAAGCCTAGGGTTACCCTTCCCGAGTATATTTCTCTCCGCACTTGAACCCTCCCGGCTTAGTTCCCGAGTACAATCCCTCAACACTCGGACCCTCACGACCTGGTTGACTCTTCATCCAACAGCCTCGATCTGTTGCCTTCACGCCCTCTTCGTCTTCGGCTCCCATCCCTCGGATGCGCACACAAGCCCTCGGCTTGCCTCCATGTCATCCTTCACGCATGTCTTGAAGTCCGCGTCCCTCGGCTCATCGTCCCTGTTCCAGCAGCCTCGATCTGTTGCCATCAAGCCCTCTTCGACTTTGACCCTCGTCCCTCAGATGCGCACGCAAGCCCACAACTTGCCTCTATGCCATCCTTCACATACGCCTCGAAGTCCGCTTCCCTCGGCTCATCGTCCCTGCTTCATCCATGGTCCCTCGGATGTGTACACAAGCCCACGACTTGCCTCCATGCCACCCTTCACCGTACCTGAAGACATCCATCCAAGTCTATGTGTATCTGCAAACTTGCATACTCACATACACACATATTAGACCAATATGAAACCCTAACTTAACCATATTGACACACACATCAAAACCTATGATCCTCCCGATCATACTTGGGCCAATTTCCCCAACAGTGGCCTTCTTCTTCTTCCCCTTTCCCTTGTTTTCTACAAGGGCTACTCCTTTTAGTTTGTAGACTTCTACATCTACTCCTCTAATTTGAGTTTCATGGAGCTCCATGGTTGAGAAGAATTCATTTAGAGAGCTTTTCTCTAGATCCTTGGAGATATAGTATGAGTCTACCATTGAACTCGAATTTGTGTTTCTCAGGAAAACATTGATGGCTTTCATCAAGCTGTCTCGGTTTGTAAGTGTCTCACCTATACTTGTTAGTCTATTAAATGATTCTTTAATTCTAAAATGTAAATTAGATATCATTTCTCCTTTATCAAGCTTGACATTGTTGAGTTGAGATCGGAGGAGATCTCTCATTGCCAATTTTGCTTCTAATATGCCTTCATGAAGCTCTACTAGCTTTTCCCATAAATCCTTGGCACTTGTGTGGCTTTCAATCCTTGTTATCTCTTGTTGAGGAAGCACACTTAGAAGATGATGCAAGACTTTTGAATTTGATAAGTGATTATCCTTTTGCTTCTTGCTTGACCTTATCTTTTCAAGTAGCATATTTTCTTGATCCTTAGGCACTTCAAAATCATTTTTCATAATTAACATGATATCGAAATCAATATTGAAAAATACCTCTATCCTTTTCTTCCACCAAGAGAAATTTCCTTTGAATTTGGGTGGTTGAATGTGTGAGCTGACCATTTTGATGAAAATTGCTCTTCTTGGCGATTAGTTCATTGAAGGACGACATTACTTTGATACCACTTATTGAGGATCGTACCCTAAACCCTAAACCCTAGACCCAGCCAGAGGGGGTGGGGTGAATAGCTCATCACCCTAAATCGCTTGCTCTTCTTGCACGATTAGTTTCGCTAGTGGAAATGCAAACTAAATAATTAAGAACAATGCTAATACTTAACTTTTTACATAGTTTGGAGATTGCTTGCTCCTACTCACAGCGTGCCATTGAGGTGGACGAACCCTCAATCCTTCGACGGATTAGTTCCCGCAATCTCCGGCTAAGCTTTCTCCTTCTCGATGAAGAACAACCTCTCACAATGTTTTTCTTCCCTTTACAATATAAGAATTAGGGATTGAGGAAGAGAGTGGACTTGAAAGATTTGAGCACTTGATCAAGAAGGTTTCTCACTAAAGAGCTAATCCTTCTCAAGTCTCAAAGCCTCCCTTTAAATAGAGGAGAGAGCTGTTAACAAAATAGCTCAGCCTCAATACTAGTTAACTAATGCCAACACCCCAATCCTAATCGACTGGTGCTCAGCCAACGGCTAGCCAAACTGTTAGATTTCGAACAGATCAGTCGACTGTTATCCAGACTAATTGACTAATTTTACTGTTTGAAACTCACAGAAGGTTCAGTCGACTGGTGTCTCTACCAATCAACTGATCATATTACACACTCACACTCATCCTCTCCAGAGTCGCCTTTTGAAGTTCTCTTCCTTTGGCTCTCGTCCCTCGATGCATCCAAGCCCTCGACTCATCCCGATGCCATCTTTCGCGTATGCCTTGAAGTTTCCCTCGACTCCACTCCGTTGCTCCTCATCTAGTGGTCCCTCGGATACACCATCCTTCACTGACTTCAAGGACCGGAGCACTAGGATGAGATTTCCCAATTATGTGTTCCACCAAGTCTTACATGACTCAAATACACATTAAACCAATATAAAAATCTAACTTAATCATATTAACACACATATCAAAATTCATGATCGTACCGATCAAATTTGAGGCCGATTGCACCAACAAGTGTAATATACCTAAACCCATTAATGAGCTTGCACTAAATTGTCTTAAGATTGTGAAATCTAGGTTTAAGGGCATAATTACACTCAAGAAACTCATAAGAATATAATGGCCTTGGTTTGAAGTGATTTTGATGTTCCAAAGACCATCATCGAGTTTTGGCCAAAATTGGTTGATGACTCTATAATGTCTAGAATTTTAATATCATGACATAATCTAAACCAAGGAACTCCTAGGAATCCTTTGGTGGTATTGGTGAGTAATATATGTAACAAACGTAGGTCATTTAATGAGCTTGTGCTAAATTATCTCAAGGTTGTGAAGATTTAAAATTTTATATCTTTCAATTTTGGTTGTGGAATCTAGGTCTGAGAGTATGGTTACACTCAGAATCATGTAAAAAGTGTAATAAACTTGGTTTGAAATGTTTCTAAGGTGGTTAAGGTCATTAACCAATTTTTGTCAAAACTCATTGATGACCCTATAATGTCTAGAATTTCAAAATCTTAACATGGTTGTGAGAGTCCTAGAAATCCTTTGGCGGTGTTGGTGAGTAAGTATGATATGATTAAACCCTTTAATGAACTTGTACCAAATTGTCTCAAGGTTGTGAAGATTTCAAAAACTCATATCTCTTAATATAGGTTGTAGAATCTAGGTATGAGGGCATAGTTTCACTTAAGAAGATCATAGAAGTATAATGATCATGATTTAAAATGATTCTGAGGTTCCTAAGACCATGAACAAGTTTTAGCTAAAATTGGCTTATGGCTCTACAATGAAGTTTTATGGTGGTGTTAATGGGTAAGTATGACAAGCTTAGGTCATTTAATAACTTGTGTTAAATTATCTTAAGATTATGAAAATTTAAAAATCTATATCGCTCAATTTAAATTATGAAATCTAGGTCTGAGGATATGATTATACTCAAGATGAAGTAAAGAGTGCAATAAACTTAGTTTGAAGTGTTTCTAAGATGCCTAAGGCTAACAAAAAGTTTGGGTCAAAACACATTGATGATCTTACAATGTCTAGAATTTCAAAATCTTGATAAGAACGGAACCTGGAGAGTTCTAAGAGTCCTTTGGTTTTGGTGAGTATGTATGATAGGTCTGTAAGTACCCCAGGAAGTCTAGCGGAAGATACAGCGATCGAGAAGGATGACATTGGAAAGGAGTCAACAATCTCGGTGATTCCAAGGGACGCAGAAGTTTGCGAAAGAGTACGTCGATGAAGCAAGAAGGACGCGTGCGATGTCCGAGGGATGAGAAGCCAGAGGGAAGCACGCTCGAAGAGAAGGCCGGAGGAGGGGTCAGGTGAGCCCAACTCTAGAAGACCCGAAATCATCCAAGAAGACCCATCGAAAGTTTGGTCATCAAGATGTTGACCAAACTGGATTAGGGTGCTCGTATGGTTTAGGGTGCCCGTATACTCGAGCGCCCCTAAGCTCTCGAGTACCTGAGTACCCGAGCACCCTAGTTCATACAGGCGCCCTATATATGAAAATTCATTTGCGGACATTGCGAAGTGATAAACTTCCAAGCCACGTGTCATATGCCCTCAAGCACTCGAGCGCCTCCATTGTGCCATGTCAGCATTCGGATAAAATTTTTCGGGGTTATAAATAGGCTCTCAGAGCTCAGGTCCACAGCAACAATCATTGCAAACGAATTCATTGTAATCTTTCTCTATTCTTCTGAGTTTTTTGTTTTGTAAGAGATTTCTCCGCTCGAAGGAGCTATTCAAGAGATTTGTGCTATACTTTCCTTGGATTAGCAATCATCCTGGTTACAACTAAGTAAACATCTATGTACCTCTTTTATTTCTGTTATAGTTTTTTTTTATGTATATTATGTTTTGTTCTTTAATTAACTAACATCTTTGTTAAACAAGAACAAAAGATAGTCTTTTTTTAGGAGCCATTCACTCTTCTCTTGTCGACCTACAATCACCTTCAAGGTCTATGCCCTTTAATGAGCTTATGCCAAATTGTCTCAAGGTTATGTATATTTTAAAAATCCACATATCTCAATCTAGGTTGTTGAATCTAGGTTTAAGGGTATAATTACACTTAGGAGGCTCCTAAGAGTGTAATAATTTTAGTTTGAAGTGGTTTTGAGGTTTCTATGGTCATCAGTGAGTTTTTATCTAAAATTTACCGACGGTCCTATAGTGTCAAATTTTAAAATCTTGACATGATGATTTGGACTAGGAGAGTCCTAGAACCCTTTGATAGCCTTGGTGAGTAAGTATGATAGACCTAGGCACTTGAATAAGCTTGTGTCAAATTGTCACAAGGTTGTGAAAATTTTAAAAAATTTAATACACCTCTCAATCTAGGCTGTAGGCCTACAATCTAGGCCTAAGGCCATTGTTATACTAAGGAGACTCCAACAAGTGTACTAATTTTGGTTTGAAATGATTCTAAGATTTTCAAGTCATCAACGAGTTTGTTTGCCAAAATTCTTTACTTGTCTCATAGTGTCCAAAATTTTAAAATTTTGATATGGTTTAAGTAGGAGATTTCTAAGAACCCTTTTATGGTATTAGTGAGTAAATATGACAAGCTTAGACACTTTAATGAGATTATGCTAAATTATTTTAAGATTTAAATATTCCAAAAACTCAGCTCTTAATCAAAGTTGTAGCATCTTGGTATATGAGAATATGGTTACACTCAAGAGACTTTCAAGAGTGTAATGATATTAGTTTAAACTGATTCTAAGGTTCTTAAGACTATCAATGAGTTTTTAGTCAATACTTGTTAATGGTCTTACAATGTTTAAAATTTTAATATCTTGACAAGGTTTGAACAAGGAGGGTCCTAAATATCCTTTGGTAGTGTGTTTGATAATTATAATAAGCCTAGGCCTTTGATGAGTTTGTGTCAAATTATCTTAAGGTTATAAAAATTTTAAAAATGAACAGTTCTTAATCTTAGCTTTGTGGAATCAAGGTATGAGAGCATGGTTACATTTAGGAGGCTTAGGAGTATAATGGTTCTGGTTTAAAGTAATTCTGAAGTTTCTAAGACTATCAAATCATTGATGACTTTAGACATCTAAAAAATACATCAAATCAAGTTCATTATACTCACATCATTCTAAGTGTAACTATACTCTTAAACACGAATTTAATAACCTACGTAGAAAGTTGTAGGTTTTAAATGTTTTATCATTAGTTCTTTAGAAAGTTTAGCATGGACAAAAAATTTAGCAGTCGATCCATGAGTTATGGATACCATATATATATATATATATATATATATATATAATTTTAAAATTTTCATTATTTTTTGTTAATTCGATTGAATATATTTGATCGATTTCATCCATTCAATTGTTATATAAAAATTCAATTAATTAAAAAATGATTTATTTTATTCGATTAATTCATTTTGATCGAATAACTCTCCACGTAATAGAAAATTCACTTAACCGTGTTTTACTTTGCCAGTCCTGCTTTAAATAATACCCCGATGGTCCGTTAAGAATTGGACACGAACGAGGGAGAGAGAGGCAATAATTAAGCAGCCAATTTAATGCATGAAAGTGAAGTCTCTCTACGCCGCATTAATAACCAGAGCAGAGCAGAGAAGTAAAGTCTCGCAATATTGGAGAGAAAAATAAAAATAAATAGGAAAAACAAAGGCAAGCCATCCGCCAATCGCCATGGCTTCTCCTTCCTCCTCTTCTCTCCGTCTGCCTCCTCGCTCCTCTTTCACTCCTGTACGTAGTCAAATTCCTCGATTTCTTACGAATTGAATTCTCAATTTAATTACTCGTTGACAGATACCGGAACACGACACGGAGGAAGACGACGAGAAGGAAGAGCAGCAGGTGCGCGCCACGTCCAAGGATCCACGACGGACCGAGTCTCGCATCCCCACCCCGCTCCACGGCGGCGCCGCCCGGAGGCCACCGCGCCCCAAAACAGGGCACGCGAGCGACGAGGCCGTCGCCGTCTCCTGCAACAACTGCCGCCCAACCTCCCGCGACAAACTCATCGTCCCCATCGAACCCTCCGCCACGTCCTCCTCCAGCCCAGGTGGCATCCTGCGCTCCCTTTTCTTCTCCCTCACCCGCCGAAGCCCCGCAAGTGCCACCTCCTCCGCCTCCGCTGCTGCCGACGTCCGCGATGACCGGTGGCGGCTCGTGGCGGCGGAGCTATCGCGGAAGATCCTCCACGTCACGCGCAAGCGCGACGAGGCGCTCCTCGAGGCGTCCCGCCTCAAGTACGCGCTCGCCGAACTCGAGCGCAAGGTCGACCTCCTCGAGTCAAACATCCGATCCATCTCCCACCCGCCGGTTCGGCCCGCCGCCTTCTCGCCTCCAGCTTTCTGCCTCGCAGTGGAAGAAGCACGGACCGCGGTCCGCCACTTCGCCCGCTTGCTGATCGCTCAAATCCGGCTCGTCCGTCGGTCCGTTGACCGAGTCTCCGGATTAATCCAGCCGGTCGATCCCCGAGCCTCGGCCGAATGGCGGAGGAACCCGACTTGTTTGCTCGTCTACATGGAGGCTCTCTTGAACCGGCTTTTCTACTCCCGGCTGGAGGAAGACGACGAGGAAGAATCCGGCCTAATCGATCCGGCCGCTCGGTGCGAGGTGAACCGAGCCGGGTACGAGGCGGTTCGGGGAGTCAGCTGGGAGGACGTGCTGAGCAAAGGGACACGGCACCACAGCGAGCGGCTGAGCCACTTCTGCGACCTGAAGATGAGCGAGGTGGTGGCGATGGTGGGCTGGACGACTCCGGCGCGTGCGGCTTGGCCGGAGGGGATACTGCAGGCCTTTTTCGGGGCGGCCAAGGGGGCGTGGGTTGTTCGACTCATGGCGCGGTCAGTGCACCCGGCGGTTCCGGCACTGAGGGCGGAACGAGGGGCGAGGTTCGACGGGCGGTTCATGGAGGACGTGGCGGAGGGTAGGGTGCGGAGGCTGACTCCGGCGAGCGTGAGGGAGATGGTGGCGCCGGGGTTTGTCTTGTATATGGAGGAAGATGGAGTTGTCAGGTGCAGAGTAGTGTGCGACTACTGTAGCAACAGAGACGACCAGCGGAGGAATGTGGATGAGAATCAGGGGAGCAGAAGCGGCCGGAGTGGTCATTGTAGACAGCTTTAACTATGTACGGTAGCAGCCGATGATCACGTGACACGAGATAAATAATTAAATTTGGCTGGTAACTAATAATAATAGGGCTCTTCATCAAATTTCGCAAGAGTTTTAAAAGAAATAAAAATTTTCCTAGTGCTTAGTACGTGCGGGTGATTTAATCGGGCTCTAGACCTTGGGCGTCGATGCTGACGTCTTTATCCTAACTTAATCTCCTTTGTCGTTGTTATACCCAAGTTATTCAATTTTTTAAAAATGAAATATATATTAAAACTTTTGTTATTATTTTTTAAAAATCTTTTGACAAAGAGGACAATAAATTTTGCCAAAAAATATTTGGACAATTTACCAAATTATTCTCTTTATAATTTAAAATTATTATTTTGATATATATATATATATATATATATATATATGAAAGCATTTCTGTCTACACTACCTTTAAATAAATTGAGGGCGCACCTTTGCATTCCTTTTTACAATACCTTTAATTAATTTGAGGATGCAATTTTGGGTAAAAAAGGTTTTATCTTAATTTTTAATTAAAATATTTTTTAGTGTAACAATTTTGCTAGAGTTAATTTAATTTTATGCACCGAAAATTAATGATAAATGACTTGATCAATTTGGAAGAGACTATAGAATGAGTTAGACGCCTAGGTCCATATCTAATTAATACAATTCTCTTTATCTACATTCCTTGTTATATTAGTTATTTTAAGTAGGGGTGAATCAAAATTCGATACGGTCAATTTTGTAGAGTTTTTTTTCCAAATGAGGAGCGTAACTATTCGATGTTGGACTTTTAGACGATGGCTATTAGGGATGGAAATAGGTTAGACCAGGGCTAGGCCAAGCTTATTCCTTAACAGATCATGCCTATATAGTAATAAAATAGCTTGAGCTTGTCCTGTAGCTTATTATAGGTTTTGTTCTTGACTTAAACTTGGCCTGTTCAATAGCCTAGCTTAGCCTACGACTTATTTACAAAGTCTATAATTTAGAATACTTTATAGAAGTCAACAGGCCAAAGCATTAAATAGGTCGAAAATCAGTCTTTTGTCTGTAATTAGGTCTTGCATCATACATGTCTCAAAATAGGCCTTACATTATACAGGTCTCAAAATAGATCTTGCATTTTACAGGCCTCAAAACAGGGCAGACCTACAAATATATACATATGTATCTAATCTTAACAGACACAGGCTAGCCTATTAAGCTTGATAGACTTTATATTGAGTCTGGGTCTGGTCTGATAAGAAAAATAGATTTTGAAATAGACTTGAACATTATCCTATTTCTAAACAGGTTAGGTCAGGCCAGGCCAGGCTAGACGACCTGTCTTATAGGTCCCTAATAGACCGTTTGACCTATTTCCACCACTAGCCACTATGAGCGTTTCTTGATTTACCTTAATAATCGATGAAATTTTTTTATAAAGTCAGATGAGTCGTCTCATGTTAGACAAAGGCAAAATCGCTCGCCCCTAGCACCCCCGCCGCACCCGTCCCAAGGCCATCACGAGGGAGGTAAATCACAATCCCCGGAGTAATTAGGGTACAGTTGAGCCGAGAATTGATACACCAAACGCCCAGAGTTTTAATCCAGTGTGCCTCGTGTGACTCGAACCCAGGACCTCTTAGACAACACCCTCATACACTAACCATTCCGGATCCCCGTGGGGACGAGTAGTCTCATGTTAACATTATCTAACTTTGTTAATGTTTTTTTTAATGGATATGATAATGTACACCCAATCATGACGTCATCATTTTGTTGGCAGGAGGAATTTCGGTGAGTTACCATATGCCAAAGGGGAGGGGATCAACAAATTAATAAATAAATTAAAATTTTTGTTTGAGGATAAGGAGATAATTCGAATTGAATTAATGTTAGAGTTACTTAAGTGTTGTGCATGACTTAAACTAAATTAATTTTGGGACAAATTCATTTAATATGTCATCTATTATTTTATAACAATTAGACCTTGTGATTAGAATTAATCAGTTCAAAGTGGGTCTAATTTGAACTCAATTTGGATGAGTTATGGCTGAATGAACAATTTAGGTTTGATCTGTTTTAGTTGTCATTACAAGAAAATAAGACTTTAGAGATGAAAATTTCTATCTCTAAAATTATTTTTCCATCTCTAAAAAATATTTTAGACTGAATATTCTATCTCAAAATTCTATTAGTGAAAGCCCCATGATTAATTTTGTGATGAAAAATTTCGTCTCTAATTTCAGAGATAAACTGAAAAATCACTTATAAATTTATTTTTAATTTGACTAAATGAAATTATTCAAATACAAATTATGTCTCTAATTTTATTTTAAATCTGTCATTAATCCATCTCAAATTAATAACAAATATAATTTTAATCTATTTATAAATCCATTTACAATTCAGTTTATAAATCCTTTTATAAATTCTATTTTTAATTCGTCGTTATTTTGTCTAACATAACTAGGGATGAAAACAGACCAAGTCAGACCAGACTTCTAACTTAACAGGCCAGACCTGTATAATATCAAACTAGCCTGAGCCTGGCTTGTGGCCTGTTATAGGCTTTGTTCTTGGCCTGAGCCTGGTCTGTTCAATAGCCTGGCTTGGCCTGTGGCCTGTTTACCAAACCTGTAATTTACAAAGTCTGTTTACAAAACTTGTAATTTTATTTGTATCTTATAGTTAAAAGAGATTTATGGTATATTGGCAAGTAGGGTGGTAGATAAAGTCTTGTTTGGTAGAAGTCCAAGGTTTGAATTTCTATTTTGACAATTTATATAATATAATTTTAACAGGCCCAGGCCGGCCTGTCAGGCTTCATAGTCTTTATATTGAGCCTGGGCCTGGCCTGATAAGATAAACAGGTTTTCAAATAGACCTGACTATTATTTTATTTTTAAACAGGTCAGGCCAGGCTAGGCCAAATATAGGCAAGGCCAGAGACCCCTGACATGCCTTCAGGCCTATTTCCATCCTTAAACATAACATATTAAATATAATTTTTATTGGTTTATAAATCCTTTTATAATTCTATTTATAATTCCATATATAATTTATTTTCAAATTTATCACTAATTCTATATTATATTTTATTTCTATATTTCATATCTATATATTGTTTGCAATAAACAATCCCATATTTCAAATAAATTAAGAATATTAAAAATAATTAATTACTAAATTCAAAAGTATCATACAATTAATATTGAGATAAATAAATATTCACACGGCCGTTTAAGATAAAACAATCACACATTACAATTCCATTTTTTCCCCTTTCAATAATCTCTTCCTCCATCTGCATGCATGTTTTTTTTTTCTTGCGATAATTCTTTATTCTTTTTATTGGAGCAAATCTATTGAAACTTTAATTATTTGATCTTCCAAAGTGTCCATCACATTCAAATTCCATACATCCTCCCTTTACCTGAGTTACACACCAACTCACATCATGCTTTAAGATTAAATGAAGGATTAGTAGAGTGATCATCAACATTTTATTTCTCTCTATACTGTTCTTGTTCATATTATGATAATTTATGTTAGTCTAAAAAATATAAAAACAAACAAATGAGATGCACAGAATTAATTATTTTGACTTACACTAACTTGGGCCGATTTGTTGCCCATGAACTGTCCAGTACCTGGCTTCATTTTATACATTGGTTCAGCAATCTCGAATTCATCCCCTTCTCATCCCATATCTTTGTTCTAAAATCATTTCACATCACTTATGATTCTACATCTCTACCGATTGATTCTGCACAATGGAATCGTAAATACTAAGGCTGGATCAAAACAAAACCAACATAGAGCAATTTGAATAAAAACTAAAAAGAAATATCAATATTAAGATTTGACAAAAATAAAATGCTAAATTGCTCCTTAATTTAAAAAAAAATATGGAATCGTTATATTAGTGACCCCCTACGATGACCCCATACATATTGAGAGAGATTCAATAGGTACTCAAGTAAAAAGCGCATAACGTGGGACTATTATAAGTATCTTGGATTCATTTTGATGTGGTTAACCGAGTCAATTAAGTTAGGTCATATTGTGTTTAATGTCTTGTATCTAGTGTGCAGGAACTTAGGAGCACAAGAAGTCAAGTGAAAGACGCAGCAAGCGAGAAGGATGACACGGGAAGGGAGTCAATCAACTCAATACATCCGAGGGATGAGAAGTTACGGAAGAGTATACCGGTGGACGAGAAGGTCGTGAGCGACGTCCGAGAGATGAGAAGCCAAGGAGAAAATATGTTTGAGGAGAAGGTTGGAGTTGAGATCGGATAAGCTCAACTCTGGGTGATCGGAGTATTACCCAAGCGAGCGGGATGTAAAGAGATTATCTTGGAAGTTGATCTTGAAGATATGAGGCGCCTCTGTTATGATTGAGGGCACCTCGGGTGCAAGAATTTATTTTATCGAGGATTAGAATTGAGGTGCCTCAATTGTAACTGAGGGCGGATCGGAACTGCGGCACCCTAGGTCGAAACTAAGGCGCCTCAAGTGAACAGTATCGCATAAATGAACGTTGCTGCACAGATAAAGTTTTATACAACTAAGATACCCTAAGTCTCAACTGAAATGCCCTAAGTGCCATGTCAGCAAATAGTTACTTTGCCAAGTGGGCCCCTAGATCTAGGAGTAAACCACAACTTGTAATCAATTTCTTTATTCGTTTTTGAGTAGTCAAAATCTATAAGAGACTACTCCGCCTTCAAAGTGTTAGATTGTATATATTTTAGAATTATTTGTTTATAATTTTTAGAGTATTTTAGTCTTTTTCATTTTCAATTTAGGGTTAAGATTTCTTAATATATCTATATAAGACTGCGTACTCTATTTTTTCTTAAATATTTTTGGATTTATTAAGATAGTTACTCTTTTTCTCTTCTCTGTTTTTACATGGTATATATCAGAGTTTTCTTCTTCTTATTTTCATAGTTAGATTGAAGGACTATTAATTTGATCTGTAGGATTCAATTCGTGAGTTTCAATAGAGAATTTTAATTGTAATTTGAAGTATAGTTTGTTCTCGCCTTTCCCCAGCGGTCAAAAGCCATGATTGGGCAACACGAAAAACTGCATCCTTGGTGTTGCCTGCCATTGCTGTAAGGCATGGATCATCTTCTTTAGCACCATTGAAACCCGTGCATGACTCTAACTTGCATGCCATACAATGTTTGAGGGTTCTTCCATGGAGGGGTTCTCCTGAACCTTCAGAAGTTGGATCATCTATAAAAGTCTCATCTTTCATGATTTTGGTGCATTCATATAATTTTTAATGGCTCAGATTCATAACCAAAATAGATCAACTTTAAAGATTTCTAGAGATAACTGTGCTTATTACAAAAATAAAAGTCACTGGAAATTTCAATGTCCATTATTATTGAACAAAGATAAATTACCGAAAATTTTATCTGGTATTTCAGGTATATCTTCATCCTTATGAGTTTTGGACTCTGGTGCATCTCATTATATATCACCGAATTTATCATCTTTTCATTTGAGTCATTCATCTTCTAATTTTTTTGTTAGGGCCTAAGAGATTTAGATATCTCTATAATAATATGATATTATTTACTTTAGGTCTAAGCCTTTATGGTTTTGCTCTTGGACTTTCCCCAAAAGACCTCATATCAATGGAGATATCTTTCTCTTATAAATCCATGATCTTTCCCATATGTTTTCAATGTGGAACTTTGTTTGAAACCTAACAACCCAACAATCCCTATCTCAAACGAAGGGCCACAAGTCCTCTCAAGCAGAAGTTCTATCCGTTTAATATCCGATCCTTCAGCTACCAGGTCTTCCTGCCTCTCGGTCCACTCATCCTATTAGGACTTCTTTGCTTAGCCGCAACTAGGACTTCTCTGCCCCTCGGTTTACTCGACCTACTATGACTTCCTTGTTTAACAACAACTAAGACTTTTCTGCCCCATAGCCCACTTGACCTACTATGACGTCCTTGCCTATCCACAACTAAGACTTTTTTGCCCCTAGGTCCACTCGACCTACTACGACTTCCTTGCCTAGATACAACTAGGACTTCTCTGTCTAGTGTCTAGTCCTCTTGATCAAGACACGGGAGCCCACACTTTTTTTGTTCAAGATTTAATCCACATGGTTAGATCTAGATCATGGCTCTGGCTCATGCTTCTTCCGACGATTAGTCTAGTGAAGAGCGACCTCGCTCTGATACCAATTGTTATGATCAAAAGGAATTTGGATATCTCTACAATGGTATGATATTGTCCACTTTAAGCTTAAACCCTCATGGTTTTGCTCTTGGGTTCTACCCAAAAGGTCTCATACCAATAGAGATATCTTTCTCTTATAAGCCCATAATCGTTCCCATGTATTTTCAATGTGGGACTATGTTTGTAACCTTTCCATTGTATATTTCCATAATGATATGATATTGTCCACATTGGGCTTAAGCTCTTATGGTTTTGCTCTTGGGCTCTACCCAAAAGGTCTCATACTAATGGAAATATCTTTCTCTTATAAGCCCATGATCTTTCTCATGTATTTTCAATGTGAGACTATGTTTACAACCTTACAACCCTAATAATCCCCCTCAAACAAAGGATCATAGGCTCCCTCAAGTAGAAAACCTTTCCGTTTGATGTCCGATCCTCGACTCACCAGGACTTTCTGCCCCTAAGTCCACCCGACCTATTAGTGTTGAGGAAATCGGCTCTAAGATGATCTGGAGAATCATAGGGTTTTGATGTGTGTGAGCAATATGATTAAGTTAGGATTTATTGTGTTCTCATATGTGTACATGAGTGTGCAAGTGTACAGGTACACATGGACTTGGTTGATATCTTCGGGTGAAGGATGGCATGGAGGCAAGCTGGAGGCTTGCGTGCGCATCCGAGGGACTGTTGATAGCAGGGACGATGAGTCGAGGGACGTGGACTTTGAGTCGAGGGACGTGGACTTCGAGGCGTACGTGAAGGATGGCATGGAGGCAAACTGGAGGTTTGCGTGCGCATCCGAGGGACGAGGGCCGAAGATGAAGAAGGCGTGAAGGCAACAGTTGAGGCTGCTGGTGAAGAGTCAACTGGGTTGTGAGGGTCCGAGTATGAGTGATTGTACTCAGGGGCTAAGCCGGAAGGGTTTGAGTGTGAAGAGACTTGTACTCGGGAGTGAAACCCTAGGCTTAGGTGTGTACCAATTGACTGGTGTAGGCTGGAACAGGTTGGCAGATTCGAACGTTGTATTGTAACGGTCGAATCTGAGTGGTACCAGTCGATTGCCCTAGGGGCAGTCGACTGGTAGCGGCTGTTTCAGATTCGAGCCCTATTTAAAGGGGCTCATTTCAGACTATTTTTTTTGACGAAACAAGCTTGGTCAAGACTTGTTAGTAGTCTTTTGAGTCTAGATCGTGTCAAGGTGCTATGACGAGGTTTCTCCACCCACAAGGAGCGACAAGGACTAGCCGGAGGTTATCCAGGGGTTGATCCACCGACGGATTCTTGGATTAGTCACCCGTCCGGGTGGATACCAAGTAAATCAGGTTGTTAGCATTGTTTTCTATTCTTATATTCTTTTGCATATTATTGTTTCCGCTGCGCTAATGACATTGTAGAGACTCAACGATAAAGTGCTATTCACCCCCCCTCTAGCACGCCACATCGATCCATCAGTTGGTATCAGAGCAAAGGACTGCTCTTGATCGAACTAACCGCCGAGGGAGCACACGCTAGAGGAAGAAAAACATGGAAGATAAGTTAGGGCAAGACATCAACACACCACCATCCTACAATCATGAAGAATTCGACCATTGGAAGGCAAAGATGGAAAATTGGCTAGGAATGGATTGGGAGTGTAGAATGACCATTGAAGATCCCTTTGAAATTCCAAAAGACAAGCACGACAAGAGGCTTCGGCCTAGATATTGGACAGATGAACAACGAGAGCAATCTAGGGCAAACAAAAAGGTAATCAATATTTTGATTGATATTTTGCCTAAAAATGTGTTGAGTTGTGTAGGAGAATATAAAAGTGCTTATGAGTTATGGAGCAAACTAGAAGAACTTCACAAGAACCCTACACAAGCTTAGCGTGTAGAAGAACCCAAAGAAATAAGCCCAAGGGTCCAAGAAGATCAAAATGAAGGAGAAATGTCAAGCTCATCAAGTGAGGTTGGAAATTCAAGAGAGGAAGAGGAAATATTAACTTCAAGGATTGAGGGGACGGAGAGACCCTCAACTATACAAGAGCAAGAGAAAGCTCCCGTCTCCGCCAAAGTCAAATCAAAAGAGCATATTATATGCTTTGGTTGTAACAAAAAGGGGCACTACAATGACAAGTGCCCGAAAGGTAAAAAGGAGGTACACTCGAATCCTATTTCAATTAATTTAAATTCTAACATGGGGTGTGTTGGTGCAGGAAGCACCATATCAAACCTTGTTTTGATATTGACAAAGGGTTCAAAGTTAAGTATTATTTGTGATCTAATGTTGTTACTCGAGTGTGCAGGAAAAGTCCTAGCGAAGGGCTGCTAGGCACCTGGCGAAGGACTGCCAGGAAACAAAGTCCTAGCGAAGGGCTGCTAGGCACCTGGCGAAGGACTGCCAGGAAACAAAGTCCTAGCGAAGGGCTGCCAGGAAACAAAGTCCTAGCGAAGGACTGCTAGGCACCTGGCGAAGGAATGCCAGGATACAAAGCCCTAGTGAAGGAATACTAGGCACTGGCTAAGGAATGCCAGAGCAAAAAACCCTAGTGAAGGAATACTAGGCACTGGCGAAGGAATGCCAGGGACTAAAAAGCCCTAGCGAAGGACTGCTAGGCAACGGCCGAAGGACAGCTCGGCCTCCAAGACCTGACAAAGGACCGTCAGGCAAAAGTCCAACCAAAGGAACGGTTGGCATCAGGTAAATTCTCCCGAGAGGAGTAGGTGAGGATGCGTTCCCCGTCGAGGGAACAGTAGGCGTCGGTTCGACCTAGGGCTCCATTTTGGAGACCAAAGTCAGAACCAAGACAGCTAAGGCTGTATAATCTAATAAATTATTGCATTATTGTGTTTTGGACTAACCCTGGATACAGGACCGAAGGAACGTGTGTCTGCAGCTCAGAAAGCCTCAAAGGAATGAGGCTACAGCTGACCAGGGCGCCCGGAGTGTCCCGGGCGCCCCCAAGGTGAACACAAAACACCCAAGTAAAAAGTATGCTTCGACAGTACAACCTGCGGGCGCCCCCGCTGCTCCCAGGCGCCCCCAGCGTCCCGGGCGCCCCCAGGGCCAACTACCGAAGCACACGCTCGCGAAGCCAGAAGATAGAACTTTGACCCGGTCAATCCGGGCGCCCCGAGCGCTCCGGGCGCCCCGGTCAAAGCGGATCCCGAAGATAAAGGGATCAGACGCCGACCGAGACTTTGGCGGATCAAAGGACACGTGGGGGAGGCGCCCCCGAATCCCGGGTGCCCCCAGGCCCTATATAAAGGGCCCTCGACCAAGGCTTCAAAACATCAACTCTCTCGACGTCTCAAAGCTCTTCTGCTCTCGCGCTTCGCCTCGGAATCCTTCCAACTCGAGCCGACGACGTCCCGCTGCTCCGAAAAAGTCGATCTACCCCGGACGTCGGTAAAGAAGAGCACTTTTCGTATTATTATTTACTGCACTTATTTTGTAATCAAATTTTGTAAACTGCTTGCGCCTAATATAGAATTGCCCAAAGTAAATGGTCAACGACCGTGGGCCTTGGAGTAGGAGTCGACATAGGCTCCGAACAAGTAAAATCGACTGTGTCTCTGTGTTGTGATTTTTAATTTCCGCTGCGTACTTGCTCTTAATTTTCCGAAAAACGAATACCGATATTCACCCCCCCTCTATCGGTTCTATCGATCCAACAAGTGGTATCAGAGCGGGGAAGTACAAATTTGGTGCAACCACCAATTTGAGAGTTTTTCGGATTTACGAATTTTTTATTTTTTTTCTTTTCTTTTTGTTAATCAACACCACTCGAACAGTCTCGCCTTTTATTTTCAAATAAATAATATCTGTAGGTGTATTTAAAATATTCTTACGCCTTTTTCAATTTTAAATTTTCATATTTTCACCATAAGTCTGATTTGATAAAACGAACAATTTTTGAAAATTTGTCATAAATTTTTTTATTATTATTTTAATATTTTTCTCGAAATTTGTGCTACTTTAATTCGAGCAAATTTTTTTTAAAACGTTAAATTCTTACTTTTTCATTATTACTTTTTCATTATTAATCAGAACTGACAAAATCAATATTTTTTCAAAAATTTGTCATAACTTATTTTTATTATTTTATTATTATTTCGCCTCAAAATTCGTGCAATATTTTTTTTTGGCTATTTCTTCCTTCTCCCGCACTACTAATCCAAGACCAAGTCTTGGTACACTTTTGTTGTTTCTTTTTGTGTGCAAGAGGTTATTTTAAATGGCCAACCAAGAGTGGAACAGTGCTCGTCCACCGCTATTCTCTGGCGAGAACTTCAGCTTTTGGAGAAGACAAATGGAGTCCCTTCTGAAGGCCCACATGGACTTATGGCAGATCATCCAAATGGGATTCTCTCTTCCCTTAGAAGATGAGTTATCCATCGAATGGGACAAACTGGATGAACAAACCCTCAACCAAATCCAGACCGATGCAAGGGCAACAACAATCCTACAATGTGGCCTAACCAAGGAGCAACTCGAACTAGTAGGTCCATTCAGATGTGCCAGAGAAATTTGGGAGAAACTAACCAATCTACACGAAGAGAGCTCCGAAATTGAGATATTAGAAGAGTTAGCACCTGACTGCGAACTCGAGCCAGAGTCAGAAGACGAATTGACTAAGACAAAAATGGTAACCAATCTCGAATCCTTTTTTGAATTACAATTAGATAATCAAACAAATACTATAATGGTCGAGGAAGGTATAATTTCTAGTGCAGGGAAAGCTCCAAGAGAACCACCAAAGAAGAAGATTCAACCTGTACCCGAGTCCAACTCAGACTCAGAATTTGACGACAAAGAAGGAGATCAAACCAAACCGGTCCGATCAGCTCGTGATCACTACAAGATACTAAAGACACAAAAAGGAAAGACGACAAGTATCAAGGGGGAGATTCCCAAACGGGAATCAAAAGGTAAATTTACGGTATTTGAAAATCTAATATTTATCTCAAAGAACGTAATTAATTCATACAAATTAGTTAAGTTTAATATGTCAGAAAATTTAATTCACAACCATGCTGATTTTAATAAACCAGAGTTTTATTTCGATTATGATATAACTTAGATCAATTTTTTTGTTTGCTTTAATTGTATGTTGTTTTTTTATTTTATTTTTTTTTTATTTTCTGCTTAAAATTAGGATTGGTTAGTTTAAGGACTAACTTGATTAATTGAAACTTGAACAACCTAGTATTAGGACAAGGTTTGATGATAGTACGTTAGGGAAGCCTGACTAAGGAATCAAGTAGGGTAAGGAGTACCTTATTTGGTCTTTTTAGTCCGGTGGAACTAGCCGAAGCTAGCTCTCCGAATCCTAAGCTAGTTAGACCAGAGCGTCTCAAACAATAATTTAAAAATGATCTTTCTTTAAAAGATTTTGTCTAGGAAAGGCTTGTTGATCCAATAAGGCTACGGCCAAAGAAGGCCTCTGTGCCTCGCCAAGACCTGGAAGCCAATTATCGAAACTCACTTTTAAATTATTATTTGTTAAACTCAAATCTAACACAAGCTTCAATTAAATCATAGTGCTAACATAAAATCAATTAAACTTAATTAAATCAATTAAACTTAATTAAATCAATTAAACTTAATTAAATCAATTAAATCGTAATTAAATCAATTAAACTCAATTAAATCTTAATTAAATCAATTAAACTTAATTAAATCAATTAAACTTAATTAAATCAATTAAACTCAATTAAAACTTAATTAAATCAATTAAACTCTATTGTATCTTAATTAAATCAATTAAACTTAATTAAATCAATTAATTTCAATTAAATCTTAATAATTTCAATTATTAAATCTTAATTAAGTCAATTAAATTCAATTAAATCTTAATTAAGTCAATTAAATTTAATTAAATCTTAATTAAGTCATTAAATTCAATTAGATATTAATTAAATTCAACTTAATTATAGTCAATAATTTATTTTCAAAATTAAAATATTTGTCTCACACAACCCATAAGGTTAACATGCTTGACCACGTAGAACTAGGTGAGACATCTAGGACCTAAAAGCATAAATCAATATCCTTTCAAAAAAAAAATATTTTCAAAAGTTATTCAAAATTATCTCTATTTATTTAAATTAATTCAGTTTGCTGTACCCTATATTTTCATTTCTAACATTTTTTTTAATATAAAATTTCATGTTAAATATCTCAATAGACTTGTTTTAAATATAATCTAGGGCTTGTTTTGTTTTAGTCATTGATTGGTCAAACTTGGTCAAAACAGTCAACCCTAGTCAACATAGTCAAACCTGATCAACACTGAAACCCCTTAAGGAACTTAGATAAAAGTCAGACTGTGTCGGATACAGGGGGAGTTTCTTTTAATACTTTTCGAAAAATGTAAATTTTTTTTAAAAAACCTTATGTTCTAAATCTTATTATTATCTTAATAAGGTTTTCAAAAATTGATTCAAAGACCTTCATATACTACTATCGGTTTGAAAAATTATCATCATTTCAAAATATTTTTCGAAAACTGTGTTATCACTTCAAACTATGTTTTCAAAAATGTATCTCCTTGAAAATTATCATACTTAGAAGGTTATTCAAAATTATTCTTTTGATTTTAATAAACCCTAAAGACACAGAGGAAGGTCCACTTCCTGATCTACAAGGACTCCTAGGATGTGTCAAATTTAGGGGGAGTTTGAGTCAAAAGAAGAATTTTTGAAATGTTTTTGGTAATTATTTGTGTTGAAATTGTTAGATAAATTCCTTTGATCTGAACTGAACCCTAAGAACTCAGAGGAAGAATACTTGTGGTCAACAAGCTTCCAAGGACTGCGTCAAATTTAGGGGGAGGTCAAATTAAAAGAGTTATCAAACATTTCTAAATAATATATTTTCAAAATTGTGTCGAAAACATAAGTAATTTGTCTTACAAAATATTACTATTTTAAAATTTTTTTTGGCTTATAAAATTATTTTTGAAATACCTTAGAAAATAATACTTGATATTGAAAATTTTCCAGGACACGTAGGGAAATATCCTTGTAGTCAACAAGGTTTCCTAGGATTGTGTCATACTGGAAAAGAAACCTAGTCAAGTAAAATATTATATTTTTCAAAGTCGAATACGTTTCAAAAATACTCATATTTTTCAAAGTCTAATACTTTTCTAAAAGTACCTATGTGTTTCAAATCATAATTTATCTCAAAAGTACTTGAAAAATCGTTTCTTTTTTAAAGGAAATTTTCTTACAAAATATTTTTCAGAACTGCACAATACTCTTCAAAATGGATTTAATCTGGAAATTTAAACTTTTTGCTGTGCTTTTGAGAATTATACTAAGTATTTTTATGTTTTCAAAACTCATAGGCTCTGATACACAAACTTTCTCCTTAAACTTTTTTAAAGAAACTTTATTGAAAACTTCGAGTTGCTCTTAACTAAGAATTTCCTTTGTGATACTCAGAAGTTTTTCAAAATATCTTTTTCAAAACTGAACTTAGAAATGGTTTAAAACAGAAGGAGAAGAATTTCACATTAAAGGGGAGAGAAAGGAAATTTTGTTTAATTTTCTTTAAAAGTGCTTCAAAAATTTCTAAGCATTCTAAGTATTTCAAAATATTGTTAAGTGCAGGTTTTTTAAGTAAAATTTTTTCTTAGTAAAAAATATTTGTTTGAGCAAAATCTTTTTGAAAATTTTGGCAAATGTTTCTAAGCAAGGTTTTTCAAAAAAAAAAAAAACTTGTCTAGAAATTTCAAAAAAAACTTGTCTAGAAAAACATGAAGCACTTAGAGAAACTCAAAAATCCCTACCTTGTTCACCCATGTTTGTTTTTGATATATGTCAAAGGGGGAGGAAAGGTCAAAGTTAAGTTAAGTGTTTATAACACAATTATTCAGGGGGAGTATGAGAAAATTTTCTTTTCTTTAAATTTGGTTTTAGACTGTTTAGAATTGCCATATTTCATTGCTCCTAACTTTCTTTTCTGAACTGCTATAAGTTTTTACTTAACTTTGAACTGTGTTGCCATAAATCAAAAAGGAGGAGATTGTTGGTGCAGGAAGCACCATATCAAACTTTGTTTTTATATTGGCAAAGGGTTCAAAGTTAAGTATTATTTGTGATCTAATGTTGTTACTCGAGTGTGCAGGAAAAGTCCTAGCGAAGGGCTGCTAGGCACCTGGCGAAGGACTGCCAGGAAACAAAGTCCTAGCGAAGGGCTGCTAGGCACCTGGCGAAGGGCTGCCAGGAAACAAAGCCCTAGCGAAGGACTGCTAGGCACCTGGCGAAGGAATGCCAGGATACAAAGCCCTAGTGAAGGAATACTAGGCACTGGCGAAGGAATGCCAGAGCAAAAAGCCCTAGTGAAGGAATACTAGGCACTGGCGAAGGAATGCCAGGGACTAAAAAGCCCTAGCGAAGGACTGCTAGGCAACGGGCGAAGGATAGCTCGGCCTCCAAGACCTGACAAAGGACCGTCAGGCAAAAGTCCAACTAAAGAAACGGTTGGCATCAGGTAAATTCTCCCGAGAGGAGTAGGTGAGGACGCGTTCCCCGTCGAGGGAACAGTAGGCGTCGGTTTGACCTAGGGCTCCATTTTGGAGACCAAAGTCAGAACCAAGACAGCTAAGGCTGTATAACCTAATAAATTATTGGATTATTGTGTTTTGGACTAACCCTGGATGCAGGACCGAAGGAACGTGTGTCTGCAGCTCAGAAAGCCTCAAAGGAATGAGGCTACAGCTGACCAGGGCGCCCGGAGTGTCCCGGGCGCCCCCAAGGTGAACACAAAACACCCAAGTAAAAAGTATGCTTCGACAGTACAACCTGCGGGCGCCCCGTCCTCCCGGGCGCCCCCGCTGCTCCCGGGCGCCCCCAGGGCCAACTACCGAAGCACACGCTCGCGAAGCCAGAAGATAGAACTTTGACCCGGTCAATCCGGGCGCCCCGCGCTCCCGGGCGCCCCGATCAAAGCGGATCCCGAAGATAAAGGGATCAGACGCTGACCGAGTCTTTGGCGGATCAAAGGACACGTGGGGGGGGGGGGCGCCCCCGACATCCCAGGTGCCCCCAGGCCTTATATAAAGGGCCCTCGACCAAGGCTTCAAAACATCAACTCTCTCGACGTCTCAAAGCTCTTCTGCTCTCGCGCTTCGCCTCGGAATCCTTCCAACTCGAGCCGACGACGTCCCGCTGCTCCGAAAAAGTCGATCTACCCCGGACGTCGGTAAAGAAGAGCGCTTTTCGTATTATTATTTACTGCACTTATTTTGTAATCAAATTTTGTAAACTGCTTGCGCCTAATATAGAATTGCCCAAAGTAAATGGTCAACGACCGTGGGCCTTGGAGTAGGAGTCGACATAGGCTCCGAACCAAGTAAAATCGACTGTGTCTCTGTGTTGTGATTTTTAATTTCCGCTGCGTACTTGCTCTTAATTTTCCGAAAAACGAATACCGATATTCACCCCCCCTCTATCAGTTCTATTGATCCAACAGGGTGTAGGAGTGAGAAGGCAAAAATGGAGAAAAGAAGGAATATTCGATGCTTTACATGTGGGGAGCTAGGGAATTACCATACAAAATGCCCAAGAAAAGGAGAGTTGAAAAGGATGAAGCACCTTAGAAGATGGGAGAAAGAGGAAAAGAAAAGGAGCTCACATCAAGGGGGAGCTACAAAGGTATGGGAGGTAATCCCTAACTCTATTTATGCTCAATGTTCTTTCATAAATGCTAGAAATGTAAACAATTGCTTGCCTAGATGTAATTTTGGTTTCAAATATCATGATAGAACCAAAAACACTTTTGCGTGCCAAAATATTCAAAATTCTATGTTTCATGATAAACCTAGAAATTCTAGGACTAAGGACCAAGGCATAAACCCTAAGAAAGGGAGAAATATGCCTAGAAAAGTGGTTAAACCTAGAAATGATCAAATTAGGTCTAATGACTCTAAGGTTAGAAAGTTAGAAAAGGAAAATCAAGTTTTGAGAGCAAAACTTGATATGTTAGAGAAAGACCTAGATAGAATCATTAGAGGGTCAAAGGGACAAGCATGATGCAAAAAGATAAATCTCTTAGGAATGGTAGATCGGATTTAGGATACCACCTAGGAGGGCAAATGTTGATAAAATGCCATATTCAAGGGTGCCCTATAACTATGGTAGAGAGAAGGTCAGAAATGACAAAGAAAAGCCATCTAAGGAAAAAGGAAAGGAATTAACCAAGCATAAGGTCTATAGGGTTAAGAGAGTAAGAGTAGAAGGTCAAGAAGCACCGGAAGAGCACCGGTGTGGACTTGCCTTTGTAGAAGAGTTACCTAGGAAGGTAACTAGGGCTAGGAGCTCAAGGGAGAGCCCTAAAAGCCAAAATGAGATCCATGGTCAATGGATCTCAGGTGGTCTCCTACTAGGGAACTAGATGGGTTATAGGGTGTGCTAAGAGGTTCAAAAGGCTAAGGTTAGTCTTAATCCTAGAGAATTGACACACTAAAGAGAGAATTATGGTGAAAAAGGGAGAAATTGGGATTTTAATTGAGAGAAATTGGTTTTTAATGACTAAATACCATATAACTTGATCCTAAGAATGGATTATGAATGAGTATGGGAAGGAGCATCAAGGTAAGGTCAAAATTAGAACTTTTGGGAAAGGTTTCATAATACAATTTAAAGAAACTCGAAGTTTGTACCAATCTTGGGATTCAGAATAGTTTTGGTTGAAATTATATTTTTCCCAAGTAGATATAGGATCCACAAATTTCCCCACAAGATTTCAGATTTTTTGGGAATTTGTGGAATTGATAGTGCATTACTGAAATTCAGACTGAAAAACTAAGTTTCAAGTACCAGTCACCTGCCAAAATGGTAGTCGACTGGTTCTGAATGTAATTACATTCTGTGAAGTTTCCCAGTCGACTGGCCTCCTACCAGTCGACTGGGACGCGGGTTTTATAAAAAGGAATGGGCGCGCCGGGAAAGCCAAACTCTAGGGTTTTGGCGATTTCTCCGGCGATTCTCTCCTCTCCCAAGCTACTCCTTCGTCCTCAGACCCTTCTAAGCCCTAAAATCCCTCTCTAAATACTCCTCTAACCTCGATCTACCTCTAGGGTTTGTTAAAACCTCTTCTCTTCAAGTCGTGCTCTCAAAATCAAGTTATCATGAAGAGAATGAAAATGTATCGTTATTTAAAGTTTTTTTTCTCATGTAAACCATGTTTTGGCACTAACATGATGTTTTTGTGCATGTTCTTTGATGCTTTTCCTTTTGGGGGGTTGTCTTGGCATGCATGGGTGTGTGTGGTGTTTTAGGATGGCCTCTAAGAAACCTAGGGGTGAATGATCATTCCAACAAAGTCAGGGAGGGTCAAGGTTTAGGTCCCTTGAATGTAAGAAATGGTTTGAAGAAAATGAGTTCGTAGTGATGAACTGCCGATACCTAAACAAGGCTTTCTTTCAAGAGAAGTCGCCTCAAATAGTTGAAATGATCACTCATTTTTAACTGGATCAGCTGGTCTACTGTCAGCATGACATAGATGTTGATTTATGTACAGAGTTTTACGCAAATTTGACTTGCATTGACTCAGATAATGATTTGTATGAGTCTCGAGTTGCTGGTGTTCCTATTCCTTTCTCAGTAATGGGTCTAGCTGGGTTCCTACAGTGTAGAGCGTCAAATAATGCATCTACTTACTTTCCCACTATTGTTGAACCACTAGAGTTTCCTGGAGTCACCATTGATCAGATACATATGCATTATTTTAGAAGACACAGGAATGAGTCAGAGCGTCTTTTTGATGCTAAACCCATGAGACCGTTTAGCCATGTATTGTATAAGATCGTCATAGAGTGCATTTTGCCCATTGTCACCAAGGGGAGGTCCAGGATCAGACTCCCACACTTGGTGATGATGTACGCTTTGGAGAGGAGGTTAGACATCGATGTCTCCTTACATGTCTTTAGTGTCATCTGTCATTCTTCTCATAGTGTTAATGGGAAGATATATATGCCCTTCTGCCACATCCTGACCAAGTTTTTCCATTTACGTTTTGGTATCCGTGTGGGTAGCGGTCAGGTTAGGCACTTGTCAAAGGACTATGACCAGATTGGCACTCGCCAATTGTCCTTGGCAGGTATTGAGAGTAGGCAGGGGACATTTGTTTGGAGGGAGCGTCCAGAGTCATCGAGCTCAGATGAGGAGCCTGGCGAGCTGGTTATACGTGTAGAGTTCACCCAGCTTCGATCTGATGTCCACAGGCTTCAGGAGGATGTTCATAGCATCCGTGAGGATATTCACGGAGTACAGCAGACTAAGCAGAGGATGGAGGCGGCAGTTGATAGGATTACCAGCCGCTAGGATGACATGTACGAGATGTTGCGACAGTGGCATCTCGCTTCTCAGGCTCCTCCTCCTCCTCCTCCAGGCGGTGACGATCATATGTTCTTCTGACCAGATGATGCAGTTTTTGGGAGCTTTTCAGTGTTGAGAGGATTATTACCATTTGATGTTTTTATATATATATACCTCTCAAACACTTCTCATTCTGATGATGTATTGTTTTGGATGACTTTAGGGCTCTAGCCCATGCTACTCTTTCATATGTTTATTTCATGACAACTTTTATACTTTTCTTATCCTGATGTATAATACAATCTATGACTATGCTATGTTATGTCATGCTTTGATCTTAACTTGCTTCATTCTACTCCTTGATACATGAGTTTGTTATTGTTGATGATACATGATTTGAGTTATGCTATGATTTTCGAGTTGGTAGTCTTTATATTTTCATTTTCTATCTTGAAATGATATATTGGTTGTTATTAAATATCATGTGTTTCTAAATAAAAGCATAAAGAGAGTTGTCTTGATTATCTAGGGTTGAGAGGTAAAGCGGGGGAGTGTTGTCAAAATAGAAACATTTATATGAAAAATGGAAGGTTGAGAATCATTCTAAATGTCAAATGGAAGTCAATGAATTTGGCAAATATAGGAAATCATGATTGGATTTCAAAATTGATACAAACTTGACACTATTTGAGGAATTTAGGGTTTGTACCAAAAGACAAGCACGATTGATGTTTTTCATGAACCGATATTTTTCTAGGGTAGGGCATACCTTGACAATCGTGCTTGCAAAGTTTTACATTTTTCCAGATTTTTTGAAATTTTTTATGCGTTTCTGAATTTCGGCTGGAAATTTTGAAAATGGCGTATCAGTCGACTGGTAGAGTAGCAGTTGACTAGTAATATGGGCAGAATAGGTTTTGGTGATTTCTGAGGGGTTTTCAGAAATCTGGTCGAGTTCTTTTTGGCACCAAGTGTAGGGTTGCTTGGGGCAATCTTTTGATGGTGTCAAAGGGGAAGAACTTAGGTGTTAAGTTAGGTTTGACTTGAAACTTAACTTTGATTGATTAATGATACTGTGGAGTTAAGTTGGGAAAACTTAACTTGGAATTAGCAATAAGGATTGAAAATTGGAGAAAGCATGGGTTAAGGGGGAGGTTGCCTCTTGTGTGTTATGCTTTGATTTTCAATTGCTATTACTTTTGTTATTACTTTTATTATTACTGTTATTGCTATATGTTTACCTAACTTAACATATTGCTACACATCAAAAAGGGGGAGATTGTTGAGGCAATCGACCCTGAGATGATCTGGAGGATCATAGGGTTTTGATGTGTGTGGGCAATATGATTAAGTTAGGATTTATTGTGTTCTCATATGTGTACATGAGTGTGCAGGTATACATGTACACATGGACTTGGTTGATGTCTTCAAGTGAAGGATGGCATGGAGGCAAGCTGGAGGCTTGCGTGCGCATCCGAGGGATTGTTGATAGCAGGGACGATGAGCCGAGGGACGCGGACTTCGAGGCGTACGTGAAGGATGGCATGGAGGCAAACTGGAGGTTTACGTGCGCATCCGAGGGACGAGGACCGAAGATGAAGAAGGCGTGAAGGCAACAGTCGAGGCTGCTGGTGAAGATTCAACTGGGTTGTGAGGGTCTGAGTATGAGTGATTGTACTCAGGGGCTAAGCCGGGAGGGTTTGGGTGCGAAGAGACTTGTACTCGGGAGTGAAACCCTAGGCTTAGGTGTGTACCAGTCGACTGGCCATGGGGCAGTCGACTGGTGTAGGCTAGCAGATTCGAACGTTGTACTGTAACGGTCGAATCTGAGTGGTACCAGTCGACTGCCCTAGGGGTAGTCGACTGGTAGCGGCTGTTTCAGAATCGAGCCCTATTTAAAGGGGCTCGTTTCAGACTATTTTTTTTTTGACGAAACAAGCTTGGTCAAGGCTTGTTAGTAGTGTTTTGAGTCCAGATCGTGTCAAGGTGCTGTGGCGAGGTTTCTCCACCCACAAGGAGCGACAAGGACTAGTCGGAGGTTATCCGGGGGTTAATCCACTGACGGATTCTTGGATTAGTCACCCGTCCGGGGTGGATACCAAGTAAATCAGGTTGTTAGCATTGTTTTCTATTCTTATATTCTTTTGCATATTATTGTTTCCGCTGTGCTAACGACATTGTAGAGACTCAACGACAAAGTGCTATTCACCCCCCCTCTAGCACGCCACATCGATCCATCAATTCGGACATCGTTGCCTAGCTGTAACTAGAACTTCTCTTCTTGGTGTCTGGTCCTCTTGATCAAGACACGGGAGTCCATACTTCATTTGTTCAAGGTTTAACCTATATGGTTCAATTAGATCATAACTCTTGTACACAGTCGGTGGTTATACCTTCTAGCAGTCCGGGCTCTGATACTATTAAATTGTCACACCCAAGGGCCCATGCTTATTCAAAAATCGGTCAACATCTCTATTGTATGGCGGATAATATGAATCTCATAATACATCACTCTCAACACAATATAATAGTACAACTTCACATGGTTGGTAATAACAGAAATAAAATAATAAAATATCACATCCACGCAGTTAATAACATCCACACAATAAATAATAAGCATAGTAAAACTGTGTAAACTAAATGCAACAAATCGAAAGTCCAATGAAAATAAACACATACAAGTCCACTAGTAAAACTTTAATGACAAGTCTACTAAGTACGAAATAAATAAAAGATAGGTGTGACACTAGGGAGACTGGCAGATGGATCTTCTTCTAGTGGCAGGAGACATAGCTATCAACTACTTGAAACAAAATTAAAAGCAATGGGTGGTGAGTCCAGGCTCGAACTCTGCGGGAACAAAATTATAGACAAGGGGTGGTAAGTCTGGACTTGAACTCTATGGATATATGGATATATAAATGCATCGTATGAATAAGATATATCAAGCAGGTAGAAATAAGTTATATAATCTCCGGAGTATAGAGTATAAATTAAATGCATAAACATACCTGCAGGGTATGATCATAAATTTCCATGCTACATCAATAAACTGCTCATACTATTGAGCAGATCCAGATCATATAACTAATGAAAATCATCATCCATATATGCATGTCAATCAAGTGCAATAATCATAGTTCAAACAAATATAAGATGTGTCGTATGCAAATGATATAATGACATATGTCACCCGTACACACCAATCTCATAACCATCACATCACATTTACGTGGCCGACTGGGCAAGAGATGTAACAACTATACACACTCTCACAATCATCTCCTCTGAGTGGTCGAGTGGACAGGATGCTGGAAAAATAATCTCAATCTCGAATCCCAAAAAAAAGGAGTACAACCGCTTTAATACCTAGGAATAAGGAGGAACAATCTCTAACTCCAGGAACCAAGGGGAGCACAACCGCTCTAGTATCCCACAGGGAACACAACCGCTCTACCTATCCCTCCTAAATAATGGAGAGGGTGCTTATGCTTACTACAACTCCAACAACTACTACTACCCTTGAGTGGTTGAGTGTAGCATAACAGGATGACTACTTGCACTCTGATAACTACCACTATTCTGAATGGTTGAGTGGGTAGACCACTAAATGACTAATGACAGGCTTAACCACAAGGAGGTCAACAACTACTAGCGCGCACAATGCAATATGGTGCATGGTACCAAGGTACATAACCTTAATCAGGTCAACATCAAGTAATCACTAAGTAACACATGTATCAAATCAGTATCATAATTAATAAACATGCACTAGTCTACTGGATAGGGTATAATTAATATCAACCACACCCTAGATAGGTCACATGATGATTCTAAAGTACTTGCATATAAGCGGTACTCTTTAGATCAGAAAGTAAGAGTTGAGACTATATAACTGAAAACTTTGATTTTTACTCAAAGACCAAGCAAAGAAAAGTATCAAGTAGAAAAATAAACAAAACAAAGTTAAGGTAAATAAACCTACTTATATAATAGATAACCATGCATTTAAAGATAAACGGAACTAAAGAATCAAGCAAGAAATACCTATCTTAATTGTAGAATGTATCCAAGTAAACCTCACATCCAGGTGCTCGTATCAAATCAAAGTCCTGAGTAATGGCTGATGGCAGCTTGGTCAGGTGGAGAAGGAAGGGTGTCGATCGTTCAAAGGAGAGGTAGGCTTCGGCGACTCTCGATGAGGAGGAAAAGTGACTCGCTTAGAGAAATAGGGAGAAGAGGGAGAAGACTTGGTGTCGGTCGAGTGAGGAGGAGGAGAGGATCACCAACTCGCTTGTGAGGAGAAGGTGGCGTCGATTAGGGATTGTGATCGATGTGCGAAGAGGAAGAGGGGGTGTCGACGTGAGGGAGATGAAGGTCCTCTTGATCCAGACATTTTATTTGTGGAATTCTGGTTTAGGTCATGTTCCAGCGTCTCGTTTACAGTTTTTAGCTTCTACAGGAGTAATTAGGACCTTTAAAAAGTTCTGATATTTATAATTGTAGTGGTTATAAATTGGCCAAATTCTCTTTCGTCTACTGCATTTGATCTTATCCACTTTAATCTGTGAGAACCGTCTCCTATCCCTACAAAAGGGGTGGGGGGTGGGGTGGGGTTAAGGCATTATGTTTTATTTATCGATGATTTCACTCATTACTCTTGGATTTATCTTATAAAATACAGGTCTAATTATCTTACCATTTTTAATAACTTTAGAACACTTATGAAAACTCAACATTCTAGTGCTATAAAGTGCTTTCGTTGTGATCTGGAGGGTGAATACTCTTCACATGATATTTTATGTTTACTTGCTTGTGATGGTATTCATCAAACCTCGTGTACAAATATTCTTGAATAGAATGGTGTGGCTGAATGAAAACATAGACATCTTGTTGAAATAGACCATTTATTTTTATTATCTATCAGTGTTCCTAGTGTCTTTTGGGGGAAGCAATTCTTATAATTGCTCATGTCTCACACAATTCAAGCTTGTCTTCTTTTGAAAAATTATATGGTCATGCTCCTACCTATTCGTCTCTGTGTGTTTTTGGTTGTACTTGCTTTGACCTTCGTCCACATGTCGAGCATAATAAATTAGGCCCTCGGTCTGCTTTGTGTCTTTTTGGATTATGATATTGGTCAACAAGGATATCGTTACTTTGATCCAATTTGTCAAAAATTGTATATCTCTCATCATGTTGTGTTTCTTGAGCATATTCCATTCTTTTCTATTCTGGCTAGTTCATATAATATGACATAGTCAGATCTATTTTGCATTGATCCTTTCAATATCGACACTAAGGAAACTTCACCCACATCCCCTATTGGTAGCTCAACCGAATATGATATTTTGATTCTTGAGACATTTGCTCCACGTGCTCCTCCTTCTGCCACTATCCAACTATCTCCTGAGATTACAGATGATCCTTCTCACTACTGTCGTTAGTTCACTCATGTTCGTAAGTCTACTAAACTACTAGATTTTTCTTACTCTTGTTATTCTTGTTCTTTTGCTTCATTTGTTACATTTGTTTATTGTCTTTCTGAGCTTATATCCTATAGAAAAGTTATTCATAACCCACTTTGGCATAATGCTATGGACGAGGAACTAACTAAATTACATTAGACTCATACATGGGATTTGGTACCGTTTGTTGGGATCGATAGCACGGCTTGAGGGGGGGGGGAGTGAATAGCTTCTCACCCAATTTTTGGACTTCTTCCTACACGTGTTAGTTGCGCTAGCGAAAATGAAACCTAACAATAAAAATAATGCTAACACTTATCGTTTATGTGGTTCAGAGATTGCTTGATCCTACTCCACGAATGTATTTGAGGTAGAAGATTCCTCAATCCTTTGGTGGATTAGTCCCCGGCAATCTCCGACTAAAGGTTTCTCCTGTTAGATTGGGTTGGACCGGCTAGAGGGGGGTGAATAGACGGTAAAAAAAAAATTGAAATGGAAGGCACTCATCTTTAAAAAAAAAACTTGGTCGCAACTAAGAACGTTGCTTCCAAGGCAGTAGACGCTCAATAAAAATCTCCTTGTGGCGGAGAAGCCTTACAACAATAGCACACTAGACTTTTTGTTAAATCAGACACTTTTGACGCGGTCCAGAAAATTTTTTCGAAAGAAGATTAGGATTTGAGAGACCCAAATGGAAATTGGAGGCTAAAAGTTCTTTGGAAACTTAAGTTTTAAGGGCTGATTTGCAAATATGCATTAACTACTAAGGGTTGATGTGGGATTAGTTAAAAAAATCAATGGGCTAAATTGCAAAAAGGTCGTGTATAAGGGACTGTTAGGGTTTAGTGTTTTCATTCCTCTCCACTGCCGATCGAAACTGAAGCCACCCATCGCTTACTCCTTCGCCCGACTCCTCCGTCTCCACCCAGGCGACGTCGACGACGAGCTCCGCCACTCTCATCTCTACACGGGCCCTAGCTTCGGGAATCGAGTGAGACGATCCCCGATCTTACCTCTGCTGCTACAGAGTTCACCTCCCTTGGTCGGGTTTCGGTGGCAGTCGGCAACCCTATTCCATGGACACTGTTCCACTCTGTCTCTCACCGGATCTAGGGCGGACGGTTGAAGCTGGGAGGATTTACGCAGGATGGAACCGACGGTTGAAGGTCGTTCCTCTCCAATCGGGTAAGTACCGGAACAGGGAGTAACTGGATTTGAGGGTTCTAACCTGGTAATGGCTTGAGGTGCGATTGGTTTGGCCATTTGTAGGCGCTTCCCCTTCTTAGAAGTCGATCATGCCAAATATTGGTGGTTTGCCAGGCCGACCGGAAGTCCAGAACTTGGCTGTGGGGGATTAGTTGCTCTTCCCGTGAGAAGTTGACTCTAAGTCATACGGTTCTGTTGGAGTGAGGAAAAGTCTGAGCTTCGGATCTCCTAGGATTGAGGTAAGGTACTGGTATCTTTGGACTTGAGTATGGTTTTGTTCTATCATGGATTGAGTTGTAGTTTAATTTTGGTTTTGGTTGGTGTGAGTGATCTACCGTGTGCTTGATCTCCTGAACTCCCTTACTATGGGCTTGTGGGAGTTTGTAAGTGGTTTTGTTGAGTTTTGAAACTGATCAGGAGTCCACTTTAATCATTTGGTGTTGTTTGGGATGAGCTACCGATCTTGTTGGGGGGTTTCTTGGATCGATTGATCTTCTTTGCTGGGAGGTATGTGTATAGGTTTGTATTGGTGACCTATCTACTGTGAGTTGAGTTGGTTGAGATTGAGTTGTGCATTTGTGGTTGGTGTGATGCATTGTGCCATGAGCAACAAAGGGATTAATCAGAATTTGAGTATGGCTTAGTGTTAATAAATTCTTAGTGTTATGTTAACATGTGAATGAATTTTGATGTAATTGAGGTTATAGTTTGTATAGAATGGTGATCAGGTGGTTAACATTGTTTAATGGATTGATTAGTAAAGATGAGATTAGTGCTAATCCTGTATTAGGTTTTGGTACTTGGATGTGAACATGTAGATTTGAGATCTGATATGTATTGGATGAATATATGGAGGATTTGATCATGATAACGAATCGTCTGCTGTTGATCTTGTTGGGATTAGGTTGGCTTAGTTAGGGGCTGGTTTTTATCATCCGGTCTACAGTGAGCTATATTTTGGATTTAGCTATTAATTCATATAGTAGTAGCTAAATAACACCTACCGATGCAGGTCCTTGATTGATTGCTTTTGGACTTCTGGACGGGAGGTTCTGATTTGATACAGACTACTACTTTGAGGCGGGTACTTCTTGCTTGTCTTCTGTAGATCCACTTTATCTTTATGCATGTCTATATTTGTTATTGATGCAGTAGGCTGATATTAACCTTTATCTGCTACCGTTTTGTTATCCTGCTTGATACTTATGCTTGACCTTGGATATGATCTAAATTTTCTTCTATACAGTCTCGTTTATTTGTTATCTGATTCTGTATAGCATTGGTATGAGCATGAGTTTGTGGATAGGGATTATCATACCCTTGTATGGTTGCATTGGTTGATTCTGGTCATACTTGCCCGTGTGTCTAGGTATGGACTGATTGGGTTATTGTTGTATGTCACCTGATATTTGCATTGGTTGATTCTGGTCATATTTGCCGTGTGTCTAGGTATGGACTGATTGAGTTATTGTTGCATGTCACCTGACATTTACACTGGTTGATTCCGGTCATACTTGCCCGTGTGTCTAGGTATGGACTGATTGGGTTATTGTTGCATGTCACCTGACATTTGCATTGGTTGATTCGGGTCATACTTGCCCGTGCGTCTAGATATGGACTGATTGGGTTATTGTTGTATATCACCTAATATCTACATGGATTTGATTATGTTATTACTTGCATGTGCACTTGGATGCATGATGGTTAGGTTATTATACCTGTGTTTGACCTGTGCACGTTATGTTGAGTTATGTATGATGACCTGGTAGGGGTTGCATGTGTGAGAGTCATGCACCATACCTGCACTGTTGCATGCCGGCGATCAGCGACTCCCTTGTGGTTGAGCCTATCGTCTTTCGGTACATGATATGCACACACGACCACTCATGGGTTAGTGGATACCATAGTTGTGTGCATTTGCTCTGTACTGCTCCGCTCGACCGCTCAGGGGTAGTGGTTTCGGAGCGTGGTAGCAGGCGGAGATCCCTTCTCTTCCCATAGACCAGAGGAGATGAGAGCGACGCTCCCTCATATATACATGAGGTAGGGGGCGGTCCCCCGCCAGCATCCTGTCCACTCGGTCACTCAGGAGCAGTGATAGCAGGGTGCGTACAGTGTCACAGCTCTACCCACTCGGCCGACACAGTATCGCCTGTCTCGGTGGCTTGACTGGTGTTAGGGTGTGACCATGACATTGCATCATGTGTATATGATGCATTGTGCATTTTGATTGTGATTGCTGCATTTATTTGCTGCACTTGTTTGACATGCATGTACAGGATATGCTTATGTGTGGTTTGATGACCCTGCACTAGCTCGTGTCAGTACGAGTCTTTTATGGTATGGATAGACTGATTTCTGGTATGTACAGTCAGTTGTTACTTTCAGTTATGCATATTCTGCTATTCCTGTTGAGACTGTATCCTGTTGTTTCTTTATAGCTTATTTAGCTATTTTGTTTAGCCATGCATATCTATCTATATACCTGCGAGTCCACTTGGACTCACCACCCATCGTAATATTTTTGTTTTCAGGTTGATAGCTCGCTGGAGGAGTCCAGTTGCCGGTCCCGGATCCCCACGACTCCATTTGGATAGGAGCTTCCGCTAGTTTTGGTTTTCTTTTGATAGCATAGTATATGTTTTGTATTCGTTATGTTACCGAGGGCTTGTATTGGATTTATTCGTACGGTATTGTATTTTTGAGTCATTTGTTGGACTTTGTGATGTGGTTTTGCTGCGCGCCTGCCCTGGGGGCAGCTCAGGTGAGTTTTTACGGAGTTTGACATTGCAATATGTTCATTTACATATATTATATAACTGTTTTGAGGCCTGAGGCCTAATTATATCTGCGTGGGTTTGTGTGTATTTGTAAATTGTCCGCCGGAGAGGGGAGATGTTGTCCGATTTTATATTGGATCAGCGACTCTAATGGTCTCGGGGCGTGACACTTTTAGAGATTTTACAAGAATGAATTGAATTTATCTTTAAAGCTAAAACTCTAAGCCTATTTATAGCCTAAGAGAATAAATCTGGATTGTTGATTTTTGATGAATTTTCTCTTGGCCGTTGATTCATGGATGTAATCTGAATGGGATTAAATTGCATTCATTGGATCTGATTAAAGGATAAGGTTATCCTTTAAGAGATAATGTTTAATTAAAACTTTGTCTTCTGCTCACAGCAGCTCATTGACTTTATCTTTTGCTCCCAATAATTTTTTGACATCGCCCGCTATCCCAATCGGTAAGTATGGAGACATGTAACTACTGAGATTGCATGTTCGAATCTTCTTAACAATAAATAAATCTCTTTTTTTTCGGATGCCTAGTTTGACTTGGTCAAACTCGACTCCGGCCTTTCGCCCCTCGAGCATCCTTCCTCCTGGCTTCTCGTCCCTCGGACATCGCACGTGTCCTTCTCGCTCCACCGGCGTACTCTTCTGCAGCATTCGCGTCCCTCGGATTGTATCGACCCCGTCGGCTCACTTCCCCTCACAATCCTTCTCGTCCGCTACGTCTTATGCTCAACTTTCACGGTACCAAAGCTCCTGCACACTTAGCAGAGGGATTAAACATAGCAGGACCTAACTTAAATCGGTTGATCACATCAAAACCAACCAGGGGTACTTACAATCTCCCCTTTTTTGATGTGCATCAATCCGACTTAAGTTAGGGTAAACAAAATAAAAAAAAACAGCATAATAATGTAAATAGTGTAAGTTTAAAAAAACTTAAATTTAGAGTAAATTAAAATTCTACCCCTTAACTTAACCTATTTCTCCCCCTTTGATGACATCAAAAAATGGGGAAATATAATTAGGGAAAAAGAAAAATTGAGTGCAATAACAAAATATTCTAAGTAAAAAAAATCGCGTTGCCACAAATTCTTTAAATTTAAAAATGACATATTTTTCTATAAAATAAAATCAATAGCTGATGAGGAGATTCTAAAAAAAATTAGATCTATTCAAAATGTTTTTCGATCGAATTTTAAAAATAAAAAAAATCAGATTTCAATAAGCATTTCACAAAAAATTGAACATCTATAAAAAATCTGAATATTTTTGTCAAAGTCGAAGATGAAGATATGAGTTTAAACAAAAATTTTGAGCTTTAAATTTGTTCATTAAGTCCGAAAATAAATGAAAACTAACAGATAAGAGTTTTTGAAGAAAAATTCTAAAAATGCTTCGAAAAATTCAGAAAAATTATAATGAGTTCTTCCACTATATCTAAATCATAAAAAATTGGATCTATGAAAATAAAATTTTTTAATCTATTTTTAAAATTTTAATTTCAAATTTTGACCCAAAAATCATAAAACAAAAAAAATATTCAAAAAATTTTATAAATTTCCTAGTAGATGGACAACATAATTGTGCATAAAAAAGTCTTGATTTTTGTAAAAATAAGTTATAAATTTAATACAAATTTAGGAACCCAAAATAAGCTCCTATCTACAAGATTAATTAAAAACCTAAGCGGAATATAACTTTTCGGCACCTTTTTAAATTGACTCTTATGATTTTTAAAATACCAATTAAATTATCAGGAAAGCTATTTTTCTTTTGGCGTAAATATGCAATATCAAGTTCCAATTTTTGCAATAAGTTTTTCAAATTATCATTTTCATTTTTCAAAATTTCAGAAGAGGATGTAAATGCCAATTCAGTTTTTAATTTCAAATTTTCTTTTTTTAATCTATAATTAGATTTAAGCAAGGCTTTAACTCCTGTATATAACTGATCGTGAGGAAGAAAACAAACCTCACTGGGTCGCTTTCGAAAAGCGAGGTTCCTCTTTCATCGTCGCTTTCTTCCGACGTCTCTCCCCCTTCATCAGTGCTCCCTTCTTGATGGTTTGCCATTAACGCAAGTCCCGCGTATTCTTGACCTATCGACTCTTCTGACGAGGATTCATCCCAGGTGGCCTTCAGTACCTTTTTCTTCTTTGGCTGGTTTTTTAGTTTAGGACACTGGTCCTTCAGGTGTCCCTCCTCTTTGCAGTTGTAGCATCTAATTATTCGCTTCCTTGGGGGTCGTCTTCTTTTCTGCTGATGGGGTTGAATGCCCCGTAGCGGGCACGTGGGCTGAAGAAGCTGTGTGGCAACATCCACTGAGCCGAAACGATTCCCTTGTTGTGACACCCGAGACCCTCTCGAGAAAGGGAACTCAGAGACCGACTCAAGTAGGGTATAGCCCCAAAGATGACTCCAGAAAGACACACCCCCAAGCTCACCTCAGGGGGTAAGTCCCTGAGAGCACCTCGGAGAGATGAATGCCTGGGACCCTCGGGCCGAACAACCTCGAGATCACCTCGGGATAGTAGGGCCCAAGGAACGCTCAAGCAGAGGTCTATTTTCCTTGGATCGGCGGGTCATCATTATCCATCATTACGGAATAATTACGACCCATGATAAGCGCCCATCAGAGCCTTAATCGTCGCAACGACCCAGATTGAAGAACTTGGGGCACCGTTACCAGGATGATCCATTAACCGATAATCGAGGGGACGTGGCGAAGGTCATGGAGACTCGTGGATGGCCGTCGCAGATATAAAAGGTATTCCAACCCCTCCGGTAAGGGGGGGGTTATGCATTCTTTTCTACACACCTACTGTCTTGTCTTTCTTTCATCTTCTCCATCGAGGCATTGACTTGAGCGTCGGAGTGGGCTCCGTCAGACAACCTCCGGCGTGTTCCCCTAACACTCGTGTTAATCTCACAGGGTGTGACTTCTTCTTCAATCGTCAGCGTCTGCGTGGGCAGATCCCTGATGACTGACCGTCGACGTTGATTCCTTCCGGAACATCTGCGTTCTTGAAAATTTGTTAGTTTAAAAAATCTTTTAAAAGAACTTACCATTTTTGTTGTTTAGTCGTCAGTTGAGGATTCCCCGTTGAGTTGGATCTTCCTTGTGTTCAGTGCGACAATGTTTGCTTTCTTATTCTTTTTTACAAAACGAGATTCGTGAAACTCCAAAGTAGAAAATAATTGCTCTAATGTACTTACTGCTAAATCTTTCGAAATAAAATATGCGCCGGTTACCGAGGTCCATTCCGGGTTTCTCGGAAATGCGTTTAAGATGTACCTTTTATTGAGGCAATCTGTGATCCGAAGTGATCATAAGTTTTGATGTTTGGGCAAAGAGTTTAAGTTAGGGTTTCCCTTGTGTGCTAATATATGTAATTGAGTGTGCAGGATTGTAGGTTTACACATATTGACTTGGCTGGACGGCTTCGATATGGTGAAGGATTGCATGGAGACAAGCTGGAGGCTTGTGTGCACCCGAGGAACCTTGGTATGCCAGGGATGATGAGCCGAGGGGTGCGGACTTCGAGGCGTACGTGAAGGATGGCATGGAGACAAGCTGGAGGCCTGTGTGCATCCGAGGGACAAGGGCCGAAGATAAAGAGGGCGCGAAGGCAATAGTCAAGGCTGCTGGTGAAGAGTCAGCAAGTCAAGAAGGGACAAGAGCCGAGGGAGGAGGACTCCAAGGGCAAGCCGGGAAGTGGACTTCAAAGGGCACACGCGAAGGGTGGCATGGAGGCAAGTCGAGGACTTGCGTGCGCATCCGAGGGACGATAGCCGGTGGAAGAAGACTTCAAGGGGCAAGCCAAGGGAGTGGACCTGAAGGCACGCGTGGAGGAGGGTCAACGGAGTGAGTAGGAGTGCTGATGTAAGCTGGGTAGTCGACTGGGGATTGTCCAGTCGACTGCCAAAACTCACATAGTGTATTTGGCCCTGGACCAGTCTACTGCTTTGGGAGCAGTCGACTGGTGTATAGATGGATTCGAATGTTGGGGCTGTTAACGGTCGAATTTAAGTAGGGGCAGTCGACTGCCTTGGGAGCAGTCGACTGCCAGCGAGGGTTTCCAGCCCGAGTTCTATTTAAAGAGAACTCGGTTTGGGCTGGGGTTCTTGGCGAAACTTGCTTGGTCAAAGCTTGTTAGTAGCCTGTTGTGGCCAAGATATTGTCGAGGTGTTATGGCGAGGTTTCTCCACCCACAAGGAGCGACAAGGGCTAGCCGGAGGTCATCCGGGGAGTGATCCACCAAAGGATTCTTGGGTTAGTCATCCTTAGGGGTGGATACCAAGGAAATAGGTTTGTGTTAGCATTGCTTTCTTGTTGTTAGTTTTATTCTTTTGTATTTCCGCTTGCGCAACTAATAATGTAGGAAGAAGAAGATGTTGGTGCAGGAAGCACCATATCGAACCTTGTTTTGATATTGGCAAAGGATTCAAAGTTAAGTTTATTGGTAATCTAACAATGTTACTCAAGTGTGCTGGAAAAGTGCTACCGAAGGGCTGCAAGGTACCTGGCGAAGGGCTGCCAGGAAACAAAGTCCTAGAGAAGGGCTGCTAGGCACCTGGCGAAGGGCTGCCAGGAAACAAAGTCCTAGCGAAGGGCTGCTAGGCACCTGGCGAATGGCTACCAGGAAACAAAGCCCTAGCGAAGGACTGCTAGGCGCCAGGCGAATGATAGCTTGGGACTGAAGCCCTAGCGAAGGAATGCTAGGCACCGGGCGAAGGACAGCTCGGTATCCAAGACCTAGCAAAGGACCGCCAGGTAAAAGTCCAACCAGAGGAGCGGTTGGCATCAGGTACATTCTCCCGAGAGGAGTAGGTGAGGACGCGTTTCCCGTCGAGGGAACAGTAGGCGTCGGTTCGACCTAGGGCTCCATTTTGGAGACCCAAAGTCAGAACCAAGACAGCTAAGGCTGTATAAACTAACACATTATTTTTTTATGGTGTTTTGGACTAACCCTGGATGCAGGACCGAAGGAACGAGTGTCTGCAGCTCAGAGAGCCTCAAAGGAATGAGGCAACAGCTGACCAGGGCGCCCGGGAAGGTGAACACAAAACACATAAAACAAGAGCAGGCTTCGACAGCTCATCTCCCGGTCGCCCCCGTGCTCCCGGTCGCCCCCGTGCTCCCGGGCGCCCCCGCTGCTCCCGGGCGCCCCCAGCGCCAACTACCGAAGCAGCTCCCCTCGAAGCCAACAGATGAAAGTTTGACCCGGTCAATACGAGCGCCCCGAGTGCTCCTGGCGCCCCGGTCAAAGCTGATCCCGAATGCAAAGGGATCAGAAGCTGACCGAGCAACTACCGGATCAACTGACACGTGGGGGGGGGCGCCCCCGACGTTCCGGGCGCCCCCAGGTGCTATAAAAGGACCCTCGACCCCAAGGCTTCGAACAACAATTCATTCAACGCAATCACGCTCTTCTGCTCCCGCGCTCTTCTCCGGAAACCTCCCGACTCGAGACTCAAGCGCTGACGATGTCCCGTTGCTCCGAAAATTCAATCTACATAGGACGTCGGTAAAAGTAGAGTTGCTTTTAAGTTTACTATACTGCTTTTATAATATCTCTCTGTAAACGTTTTGCGCACTTATAGAATTGCCCGCAGAAAACGGTCAACGACCGTGGGCCTTGGAGTAGGAGTCGACCTAGGCTCCGAACCAAGTAAAACTACCTGTGTTCGCGATTATTTTTATTCCGTTGCGTACTTGCTCTAATTTCTATCCGAAAAGTGTTTAACGATATTCACCCCCCCTCTATCGTTTCTCTCGATCCTACAGAAGATTCAAAAAATGCTATTCACCCTCCCCTCTAGCGTACGTACAAGATCCAACAAGTGGTATCAGAGCGAAGTGTTGGGTATGGCTTGGCGGGTTTCCTAAGCGAATACCTGGTCGATCCGAGAGACCTCTCCACGTCTACGGATTAAAAATTAATCCGAGTGGAGACCCGTCTCCCATCGACCGTCTCATGCTGTATCGAACGATCCAAATTACAACTTGGCCAATTACCAAAATTGGCCTTGTAATTTGCTCGACTGTTCGACCGCGGAAAAGGCGACGAGTTGATCGCCAGCTTTTGTGTTTATAGTCGGGGTCCAGTTAATAAATTATTCATCATGATACAATATCAAAATAATAAATTAACATATGAAATGATGAGGTATATGAACAAGGCACAAAATAATATAACGAAAGGAGCCAAGGAAGAATGTACCTTCCATTACCTTACGATCTTCTACCGTATGACCCTCCCCTCTTGGACGTCGTGTGGGCGACGATTTACCAAGACCCGTGGTCACCAAGTCGATCCATTCTCCTTGCGCCAACCAATCCTTAACCAAAAGGATGTCGTTGGCCGCTCCTAGGAGATAATCCAAACACAAACCCTAATACTCTTCTCCTCCATTACCGGCGCCCGAACTGTAAGTTGCTTCAAAACAAAGTTCCAAGCGACTTTGCTCCTTGGAGAGCAACTCTATCATAGTCAGCATCTGGTGCCCTAGATCCCTCCTCCATGCACGGAAGAAGTCGGCCCAGTTGCCCTTCTCCACGCGCCGAAGAAGCTGGCGCCATCGGCGCCCTTCTTCACGCATAGAACACCAGCCGGTGCCCTTCTCCACGCACCGAAGAAGCTGGTGCCATGGGCGCCCTTCTTCACACAGAGAACACCAGCCGGTGCCCTGCTCTCCACGCGCCGAAGAAGCTGGCGCCACCAGCGCCCTTCTCCACGCAGAGAACACCAGTCGGTGCCCTTCTCCACGCGTCGAAGAAGCTGGCGCCATCGGCGCCCTTTTTCACGGAGAGATCACCAGCCGGTGCCCTGCTCTCCACACGCCGAAGAAGCTGGCGACATCGGCGCCCTTCTCCATGCAGAGAACACCAGCCGGTGCCCTTCTCCACGCGCCGAAGAAGCTGGCGCCATCGATGCCCTTCTCCACGCAGAGAACACCAACCGGTACCTGCTCTCCACAGAAGCAGCCGGTTACAGCGACCTCCTCTTCCAGTGTTCTCCACAAAAAACTACATGCACGAGCAGTTTATCCACTGCGTGAGAAGAAGAAGACAGGAGGTTGGCGCCGCCGTTTGCATGCACGGCGGTGCATGCCGTTGCCTCACGCGTGATCAGAAGCAAAACAACCTTGCTATTTCTCTCGGTGCATACACGACGATCAGAAGCAGAAAAAACAGCCTTCCCTTTTTTTTCTTCTTCAGCGCCTGCTGAACCGAGAGGAATATATGGAGAGAGAGAGAGGCGAAAGAGAATAGGTTAGGATTTTCTAGTGTTTTAATTGATTTTTTTCAAAAGAAAAATCAACCATCAACTTGGTTTCTTGCTACCATGGGATTTATATAGGGCTACTGTAGGGACCATGAGGAGGAGTTGGATATTGGCCTGCTAATGAACCTGGTCCATTAATGAGGATCCATTCCACTAAAGGACCCTCATTGAATTACGTCACCAACCCCCATATTTACATATGTGCTCCACTTATTACGAGTCGTCCGTCCCCCTGTGTTTAAAATCTCGCATGCCCGTTAATTAATTAAATTACTGACTATTTAAATTAATTAGCTTCTGGATCTTTGATTAGTACCACTCAACCTTATCAACGTGCCGGATCAAATCCACCTGTAGGGTTTAGCACGATGAACCTTTTGAGCTCATCAAGGGGGCATCATCATCCTGACTCACCAGGACACAAATTCCATCAATAATCATCGGCACATCATATTATTAATATTATTTCCCAACTTACCGGGTCTGTCGATCTAACAGAATAGATCTCGCCCATTGGTAAATCAAAGAAATAATAATTAATAATATATGCTCAATATTATTTCAGGATTAAGGGATCGTACTCCATAATAATATCTTGAGGTCCTATCCAATTATTGAGTCAGTACAAATCGGATAACCTCGGGTTTTGGTCCTATCCAATGTACTCAAAGCACACTAGTGTAATTCTATAGTCACGACCAACCACACCTAATTACACTACAACCATCCCGATGGGTTGTCCAATTCTATCTCGGTTGTGGGCCTCTATTTTATACTAAGCAAGGAACTGATAACATGATCTTCCGTGTGACACCATACACCATGTTATCTACAATGCAAAGTAATTGGACTTCGTGCATGTACTAATGTAAACAAGCACCTAGTGTAGTTGTGATTCTCTTTTCAAAATAAGATGTTCATATAAAGAAATCATGTCTTTCAGTATACACATCCTACACGAATGACCGCTCGTGATTGGAATAACCGCCAAGAAGAGCAAAAGCTAGAGGGATGAACAATGGAAGACAAATTTGGGGAAGATATCTACACTCCACCGCCCTACGATTATGAAGATTTTGACTTTTGGAGGGCAAGAATCGAGACATGGTTCAGAATTGAGTGGGACCTTAGGATTGTGTTTGAAGAGTCCTTCGAGATTCCAAAGGATAAGCACGGGAAGCAGCTTAGACCTAGATATTAGAATCAAGAGTAACAAGATCAATCAAGGGCAAATAAAAAGGTAATTGATGTATTAGTCAATATTTTGCCTAACAATGTCTTGAGTGGTGTAGGGGCATATGAAAATGCACATGAATTGTGGGACAAGGTGAAAGAGTTTCATAAGAATACCATCCAAGCTCAACAAATAGAAGAATTCAATGAAGTAAACTCCATGATTCAAGAAGAGGAGAGAATTGAATCATCTACATCTTCAAGTGAGGAAGAGAGTGAGAGATCATCAACCTCATCAAGGGAAGAGGAGGAGGTCACCACCTCAAGGATTGAGGGGGAGGAGAGACCTACTTCCATGACGGAACAAGAGGAAGCATCTACTTCATCCAAAGTTGAAGAAGAAGCTCCAACCTCCACTAAAGCAAAGAAAAAGGAACATATCACATGCTTTGGGTGCAACGAAAAGGGAGACTACAAAGATAAGTGTCCAAAAGGTTAAAAGGAGGTAAAATCTAAACTCATTTCAAATTCTTTTAAATCTAATGTGGGTTGTAGGATTGGAGAAGCCCAAGAGAAAAAAAGAACAATTCGATGCTTCACGTGTGGAGAGCTAGGGCACTATCACACCAAGTGCCCAAGAAAAGGAGAGTTAAAGAAATTGAGACACTTGAGAAGATGGGAGAAAGAGGAGAGAAAGAAAAGAAGCTTACAACAAGGAGGAACTTCAAGGGTAAGGGAGGTAATTCCTAACTCTAGATTAAAATGCAACTTAAATTCTAATTCCTCTATGCATGATAAAATAGAGTTAATTATTCATCCACGCATGCTAGAATTAATGAAAATTGTTTGCTTGTTCATAGTCATGGATTTAAGTATCGTGATAGGAATAAGGTTAACAAGATAGATCATAACTCTAAGACAAGCATGCATCATAGAAAACCAAAGACCCTTAGACCTAAAGATCATGACATTAATCCTAAGAAGGGGAGGAATGCGCCTAGCAAGATGGGTAGGTCTAGGGATGTCCAAAGTGGACATATGGACACTACGGTTAGAAACTTGGAAAGGGAAAATCAAGCCTTGAGGGCAAGACTTGATACATTGGAAAAGACCCTAGAAAGATTCACGGTTGGATCAAAGGGTTTAGACATGGTGTTGGGTAGTATAAAACCCAACTATGATAGATCGGGTTTAGGATACCGGTCTAGAGTCTCCAATGCCAACAAAAAGAAGTATGTTGGAGAAGCATACAATCATGGCAAGAAGGAGAAGTCCAAAAATGGCAAGGGGGTGCCATTTGAAGGTAAAAAAGAATGACTTAACCAAAACAAGGTGTCCAAGGTTAAGAAGGTTAGATTTGTAGGCCAAGAATCACCGGAGGTTCACCAGTGTGGCCTAGTGTGGATTGAGTCACCTAGGGAGGTGGCTAGGGCTAAGAGCTCAAGGGGGAGCTCTAGAAACCTTTGGGGTTCATGGTGAATGGATCTCGGAAAATGTTCTCCTAGGAAATTAGAAGAAATGTGCCAAAAAGGGTTGGAAGACTTGGGCAAGTCTTAATCATAGGGAATTGACATATTAAAAAGTGTCTTAGGGAGAAAAGAATGAAAATAGGAGTATATTCAATAAAATTAAGGTTTAATGAGTAAATATCATATAATTCAGTGATAGAAATGAATTATGATCAAGTCTAAGAAGATACATTGAGGAGAAGTCACAATTAGAACTTTTGGAGAAGTTTAAGTGATATAATTTAGAGAAATTTGAATTTCGTACCAATCTTAGGATTTGGAGTACATTTATTTGGAAACATATTTTTCTCAAGTAAACATAGGTTTCACAAATCTCTCCACGAAATTTCAGATTTTTTGAAGATTTGTGGAATTACTTAGGCATTATTGAAATTGGGCTGAAAACCTAAAATTCAGGTATCAGTCGACTGCCCTGGGGGGGGGGGGGGGAGGGGCAGTCGAATGCCCTGGGGGGGGGGGGGAGGGGCAGTCGACTGATCCGTAGGCTGAAATGCAATAAGGGGATATTGGATGATGAGACCTTACAATATTGAAACCATAGGAAAAGGGTCATGTTACCTTATGAAATGGTATGCCATTATATGATTTAAAGGTCATAAATCGTTATTGGATGCTAGGATATAACTTTGAATCAAAACCCTTGTTTATGTTGTCATATTCTTTGGGTAAAGTTTTACTTGAGTGTATGGGATAAGAATTTAGTAATATCATGAAACTTAAGTAGGATTGATGAGTGCTTAAGATTCATTGGATGATATTGAATGATAAGTTTTTATAGATGAAAAGATATGAAAGTTTCCCATATGTATCTAGGATTAAGAGATAAAAAGGGGGTGACTTTCATCATATTAAGGATACAAAAAAAGGAAGAGTTGAGGACAATTCCATGTGTCAAATTATGATGGTTAGCCTTGGCAAACACATGGAATTATTGATGGATTTGAAAATTGATACAAAATGCCAAACTTTTGAGGAAATTAGAGAATGTATCAAAAGTCAAGCACATTTGTATTTTTCATGGAAGCATATTTTTCTAGGATAGGGTATATCCTAGCAAATGTGCTTGCAAACTCTTAGATTTTTCAAGGTTTTGGTGAGTTCTTTTTGGCACTAGGGATAAGGTTGCTTGGGGGAAATCCTTTAATGGTGTCTAAGGGGGAAGAACTTGGAAAATGAGTTGGGTAGAACTTGACTTGGTGTTATGGGTTAAGTTGGGTAGAACTTAACTTGGTAAAATGAAAATTGGGAGAAGACATAGGTTAAGGGGGAGGTTGCCTCCTAGTTGCCTTAATTTTTCATAGAAAATTTTTGAGTTTTGTGTCCAACTTGGGAATGGTGATAGATACATGGGTGTATGTATTTTTCCTAAGTAGGTATAGGTACCACAAAGTTCTCCACAAAATTTGAGAATTTTTGGAGATGTGTGAAATTTCTAGCGCATTTTTGAATGTGGCCTGAAATATTAATTTTCATAGTATCACAGTCGACTGGCCAGGGCTAATTTGTGTATAGTAGCTGGTTTGGCATCCAAATGATGAAAAACAAGCGTATGAGGGTTAGTACACTGTGTTTAGGATCATTGGGGATTAAAAGAACCAATGATTGGGGTATTGTTGAGTTCTTTTTGATGTTAGACAAAGGGGGAGAAGTGTTGGGTTTAAGTTGGGAAACCAAACACACCTTTGCTAGAAACCCTAGGTTTAGGGGGAGTTGAGATGAAGGGGGAGCATGGTTGCTCCATTCTTGGCGTAAGGGGAACCTTGGAGAGGTTCTTAAAAAGCGTTTGTAAGTCCAATGTAAGGGGAGCTTTGGAGAAGCTTTAAAAAGCCCGTTTTGGTGAAAATTCCTAACTTGGGAAGTTAGGTGTGTGAAAAGTCCTAACTTGGAGGGTTAGGTGTGGGATGCCTTGGGATAGGATCCATGCATTGCATATGCATTGACGGTGTAAGTCTAAGATGGAGTCTTGGCAATGTAAGTCCAGTTGTTTGTTTAGCATTGTTTTTGCTACTTATCACTATTTGTTTTCCCTAACTTAAACGTATTGCGAAACATCAAAAAGGGGGAGATTGTTGAGGCAATCTGTGATCCGAAGTGATTATGAGTTTTGATGTTTGGACAAAGGGTTTAAATTAGGTTTTCCCTTGTGTGCTAATATGTGTAATTGAGTATGCAGGATTGCAGGTTTACACATATTGACTTGGCTGGACGGCTTCAATATGGTGAAGGGTTGCATGGAGATATGCTGGAGGCTTGTGTGCACCCGAGGGACCTTAGTATGGCAAGGATGCTAAGCCGAGGGGCACGAACTTCGAGGCATACGTGAAGGATGGCATGAAGACAAGCTGGAAGCTTGTGTGCATCTGAGGGACGAGGGCTGAAGATGAAGAGGGCGCAAAAACAATAGTTAAGGCTGCTGGTGAAGAGTCAGCAAGTCAAGAAGGGACAAGAGCCGAGGGAGGAGGACTCCAAGGGCAAGTCAGGAAGTGGACTTCAAAGGGCACACGCGAAGGGTGACATGGAGGCAAGTCGAGGACTTGCGTGCGCATCCGAGGGACGATAGCCGGTGGAAGAAGACTTCAAGGGGCAAGCCAAGGGAGTGGACCTGAAGGCACGAGTGGAGGAGGGTCAACGGAGTGAGTAGGAGTGCTGATGTAAGCTGGGCAGTCAACTGGGGATTGTCCAGTCGACTGCCAAAACTCACATAGTGTATTTGGCCCTGGAACAGTCGACTGCTATAGGAGCAGTCGACTGGTGTATAGCTGGATTCGAATGTTGGGGCTGTCAACGGTCGAATTTAAGTAGGGGCAGTCGACTGCCTTGGGAGTAGTCGACTGCCAGCGAGGGTTTCCAGCCCGAGTTCTATTTAAAGAGAACTCGGTTTGGGCTGGGGTTCTTGGCGAAACTTGCTTGGTCAAAGCTTGTTAGTAGCCTGTTGTGGCCAAGATATTGTCGAGGTGTTATGGCGAGGTTTCTCCACCCACAAGGAGCGACAAGGGCTAGCCGGAGGTCATCCGGGGAGTGATCCACCAAAGGATTCTTGGGTTAGTCATCCTTAGGGGTGGATACCAAGGAAATAGGTTTGTGTTAGCATTGCTTTCTTGTTGTTAGTTTTATTCTTTTGTATTTCCGCTTGCGCAACTAATAATGTAGGAAGAAGAAGATGTTGGTGCAGGAAGCACCATATCGAACCTTGTTTTGATATTGGCAAAGGATTCAAAGTTAAGTTTATTGGTAATCTAACAATGTTACTCAAGTGTGCTGGAAAAGTGCTACCGAAGGGCTGCAAGGTACCTGGCGAAGGGCTGCCAGGATACAAAGTCCTAGAGAAGGGCTGCTAGGCACCTGGCGAAGGGCTGCCAGGAAACAAAGTCCTAGCGAAGGGCTGCTAGGCACCTGGCGAATGGCTACCAGGAAACAAAGCCCTAGCGAAGGACTGCTAGGCGCCAGGCGAATGATAGCTTGGGACTGAAGCCCTAGCGAAGGAATGCTAGGCACCGGGCGAAGGACAGCTCGGTATCCAAGACCTAGCAAAGGACCGCCAGGTAAAAGTCCAACCAGAGGAGCGGTTGGCATCAGGTACATTCTCCCGAGAGGAGTAGGTGAGGACGCGTTTCCCGTCGAGGGAACAGTAGGCGTCGGTTCGACCTAGGGCTCCATTTTGGAGACCCAAAGTCAGAACCAAGACAGCTAAGGCTGTATAAACTAACACATTATTTTTTTATGGTGTTTTGGACTAACCCTGGATGCAGGACCGAAGGAACGAGTGTCTGCAACTCAGAGAGCCTCAAAGGAATGAGGCAACAGCTGACCAGGGCGCCCGGGAAGGTGAACACAAAACACATAAAACAAGAGCAGGCTTCGACAGCTCATCTCCCGGTCGCCCCCGTGCTCCCGGTCGCCCCCGTGCTCCCGGGCGCCCCCGCTGCTCCCGGGCGCCCCCAGCGCCAACTACCGAAGCAGCTCCCCTCGAAGCCAACAGATGAAAGTTTGACCCGGTCAATATGAGCGCCCCAAGTGCTCCTGGCGCCCCGGTCAAAGCTGATCCCGAATGCAAAGGGATCAGAAGTTGACCGAGCAACTACCGGATCAACTGACACGTGGGGGGGGGGGGCGCCCCCGACGTTCCGGGCGCCCCCAGGTGCTATAAAAGGACCCTCGACCCCAAGGCTTCGAACAACAATTCATTCAACGCAATCACGCTCTTCTGCTCCCGCGCTCTGCTCCGGAAACCTCCCGACTCGAGACTCAAGCGCTGACGACGTCCCGTTGCTCCGAAAATTCAATCTACATAGGACGTCGGTAAAAGTAGAGTTGCTTTTAAGTTTACTATACTGCTTTTATAATATCTCTCTGTAAACGTTTTGCGCACTTATAGAATTGCCCGCAGAAAACGGTCAACGACCGTGGGCCTTGGAGTAGGAGTCGACCTAGGCTCCGAACCAAGTAAAACTACCTGTGTTCGCGATTATTTTTATTCCGTTGCGTACTTGCTCTAATTTCTATCCGAAAAGTGTTTAACGATATTCACCCCCCCTCTATCGTTTCTCTCGATCCTACAGAAGATTCAAAAAATGCTATTCACCCTCCCCTCTAGCGTACGTACAAGATCCAACAAGTGGTATCAGAGCGAAGTGTTGGGTATGGCTTGGCGGGTTTCCTAAGCGAATACCTGGTCGATCCGAGAGACCTCTCCACGTCTACGGATTAAAAATTAATCCGAGTGGAGACCCGTCTCCCATCGACCGTCTCATGCTGTATCGAACGATCCAAATTACAACTTGGCCAATTACCAAAATTGGCCTTGTAATTTGCTCGACTGTTCGACCGCGGAAAAGGCGACGAGTTGATCGCCAGCTTTTGTGTTTATAGTCGGGGTCCAGTTAATAAATTATTCATCATGATACAATATCAAAATAATAAATTAACATATGAAATGATGAGGTATATGAACAAGGCACAAAATAATATAACGAAAGGAGCCAAGGAAGAATGTACCTTCCATTACCTTACGATCTTCTACCGTATGACCCTCCCCTCTTGGACGTCGTGTGGGCGACGATTTACCAAGACCCGTGGTCACCAAGTCGATCCATTCTCCTTGCGCCAACCAATCCTTAACCAAAAGGATGTCGTTGGCCGCTCCTAGGAGATAATCCAAACACAAACCCTAATACTCTTCTCCTCCATTACCGGCGCCCGAACTGTAAGTTGCTTCAAAACAAAGTTCCAAGCGACTTTGCTCCTTGGAGAGCAACTCTATCATAGTCAGCATCTGGTGCCCTAGATCCCTCCTCCATGCACAGAAGAAGTCGGCCCAGTTGCCCTTCTCCACGCGCCGAAGAAGCTGGCGCCATCGGCGCCCTTCTTCACGCATAGAACACCAGCCGGTGCCCTTCTCCACGCACCGAAGAAGCTGGTGCCATGGGCGCCCTTCTTCACACAGAGAACACCAGCCGGTGCCCTGCTCTCCACGCGCCGAAGAAGCTGGCGCCACCAGCGCCCTTCTCCACGCAGAGAACACCAGTCGGTGCCCTTCTCCACGCGTCGAAGAAGCTGGCGCCATCGGCGCCCTTTTTCACGGAGAGATCACCAGCCGGTGCCCTGCTCTCCACACGCCGAAGAAGTTGGCGACATCGGCGCCCTTCTCCATGCAGAGAACACCAGCCGGTGCCCTTCTCCACGCGCCGAAGAAGCTGGCGCCATCGATGCCCTTCTCCACGCAGAGAACACCAACCGGTACCTGCTCTCCACAGAAGCAGCCGGTTACAGCGACCTCCTCTTCCAGTGTTCTCCACAAAAAACTACATGCACGAGCAGTTTATCCACTGCGTGAGAAGAAGAAGACAGGAGGTTGGCGCCGCCGTTTGCATGCACGGCGGTGCATGTCGTTGCCTCACGCGTGATCAGAAGCAAAACAACCTTGCTATTTCTCTCGGTGCATACACGACGATCAGAAGCAGAAAAAACAGCCTTCCCTTTTTTTTCTTCTTCAGCGCCTGCTGAACCGAGAGGAATATATGGAGAGAGAGAGAGGCGAAAGAGAATAGGTTAGGATTTTCTAGTGTTTTAATTGATTTTTTTCAAAAGAAAAATCAACCATCAACTTGGTTTCTTGCTACCATGGGATTTATATAGGGCTACTGTAGGGACCATGAGGAGGAGTTGGATCTTGGCCTGCTAATGAACCTGGTCCATTAATGAGGATCCATTCCACTAAAGGACCCTCATTGAATTACATCACCAACCCCCATATTTACATATGTGCTCCACTTATTACGAGTCGTCCGTCCCCCTGTGTTTAAGATCTCGCATGCCCGTTAATTAATTAAATTACTGACTATTTAAATTAATTAGCTTCTGGATCTTTGATTAGTACCACTCAACCTTATCAACGTGCCGGATCAAATCCACCTGCAGGGTTTAGCACGATGAACCTTTTGAGCTCATCAAGGGGGCATCATCATCCTGACTCACCAGGACACAAATTCCATCAATAATCATCGGCACATCATATTATTAATATTATTTCCCAACTTACCGGGTCTGTCGATCTAACAGAATAGATCTCGCCCATTGGTAAATCAAAGAAATAATAATTAATAATATATGCCCGATATTATTTCAGGATTAAGGGATCGTACTCCATAATAATATCTTGAGGTCCTATCCAATTATTGAGTCAGTACAAATCGGATAACCTCGGGTTTTGGTCCTATCCAATGTACTCAAAGCACACTAGTGTAATTCTATAGTCACGACCAACCACACCTAATTACACTACAACCATCCCGATGGGTTGTCCAATTCTATCTCGGTTGTGGGCCTCTATTTTATACTAAGCAAGGAACTGATAACATGATCTTCCGTGTGACACCATACACCATGTTATCTACAATGCAAAGTAATTGGACTTCGTGCATGTACTAATGTAAACAAGCACCTAGTGTAGTTGTGATTCTCTTTTCAAAATAAGATGTTCATATAAAGAAATCATGTCTTTCAGTATACACATCCTACACGAATGACCGCTCGTGATTGGAATAACCGCCAAGAAGAGCAAAAGCTAGAGGGATGAACAATGGAAGACAAATTTGGGGAAGATATCTACACTCCACCGCCCTACGATTATGAAGATTTTGACTTTTGGAGGGCAAGAATCGAGACATGGTTCAGAATTGAGTGGGACCTTAGGATTGTGTTTGAAGAGTCCTTCGAGATTCCAAAGGATAAGCACGGGAAGCAGCTTAGACCTAGATATTAGAATCAAGAGTAACAAGATCAATCAAGGGCAAATAAAAAGGTAATTGATGTATTAGTCAATATTTTGCCTAACAATGTCTTGAGTGGTGTAGGGGCATATGAAAATGCACATGAATTGTGGGACAAGGTGAAAGAGTTTCATAAGAATACCATCCAAGCTCAACAAATAGAAGAATTCAATGAAGTAAACTCCATGATTCAAGAAGAGGAGAGAATTGAATCATCTACATCTTCAAGTGAGGAAGAGAGTGAGAGATCATCAACCTCATCAAGGGAAGAGGAGGAGGTCACCACCTCAAGGATTGAGGGGGAGGAGAGACCTACTTCCATGACGGAACAAGAGGAAGCATCTACTTCATCCAAAGTTGAAGAAGAAGCTCCAACCTCCACTAAAGCAAAGAAAAAGGAACATATCACATGCTTTGGGTGCAACGAAAAGGGAGACTACAAAGATAAGTGTCCAAAAGGTTAAAAGGAGGTAAAATCTAAACTCATTTCAAATTCTTTTAAATCTAATGTGGGTTGTAGGATTGGAGAAGCCCAAGAGAAAAAAAGAACAATTCGATGCTTCACGTGTGGAGAGCTAGGGCACTATCACACCAAGTGCCCAAGAAAAGGAGAGTTAAAGAAATTGAGACACTTGAGAAGATGGGAGAAAGAGGAGAGAAAGAAAAGAAGCTTACAACAAGGAGGAACTTCAAGGGTAAGGGAGGTAATTCCTAACTCTAGATTAAAATGCAACTTAAATTCTAATTCCTCTATGCATGATAAAATAGAGTTAATTATTCATCCACGCATGCTAGAATTAATGAAAATTGTTTGCTTGTTCATAGTCATGGATTTAAGTATCGTGATAGGAATAAGGTTAACAAGATAGATCATAACTCTAAGACAAGCATGCATCATAGAAAACCAAAGACCCTTAGACCTAAAGATCATGACATTAATCCTAAGAAGGGGAGGAATGCGCCTAGCAAGATGGGTAGGTCTAGGGATGTCCAAAGTGGACATATGGACACTACGGTTAGAAACTTGGAAAGGGAAAATCAAGCCTTGAGGGCAAGACTTGATACATTGGAAAAGACCCTAGAAAGATTCACGGTTGGATCAAAGGGTTTAGACATGGTGTTGGGTAGTATAAAACCCAACTATGATAGATCGGGTTTAGGATACCGGTCTAGAGTCTCCAATGCCAACAAAAAGAAGTATGTTGGAGAAGCATACAATCATGGCAAGAAGGAGAAGTCCAAAAATGGCAAGGGGGTGCCATTTGAAGGTAAAAAAGAATGACTTAACCAAAACAAGGTGTCCAAGGTTAAGAAGGTTAGATTTGTAGGCCAAGAATCACCGGAGGTTCACCAGTGTGGCCTAGTGTGGATTGAGTCACCTAGGGAGGTGGCTAGGGCTAAGAGCTCAAGGGGGAGCTCTAGAAACCTTTGGGGTTCATGGTGAATGGATCTCGGAAAATGTTCTCCTAGGAAATTAGAAGAAATGTGCCAAAAAGGGTTGGAAGACTTGGGCAAGTCTTAATCATAGGGAATTGACATATTAAAAAGTGTCTTAGGGAGAAAAGAATGAAAATAGGAGTATATTCAATAAAATTAAGGTTTAATGAGTAAATATCATATAATTCAGTGATAGAAATGAATTATGATCAAGTCTAAGAAGATACATTGAGGAGAAGTCACAATTAGAACTTTTGGAGAAGTTTAAGTGATATAATTTAGAGAAATTTGAATTTCGTACCAATCTTAGGATTTGGAGTACATTTATTTGGAAACATATTTTTCTCAAGTAAACATAGGTTTCACAAATCTCTCCACGAAATTTCAGATTTTTTGAAGATTTGTGGAATTACTTAGGCATTATTGAAATTGGGCTGAAAACCTAAAATTCAGGTATCAGTCGACTGCCCTGGGGGGGGGGGGGGAGGGGCAGTCGAATGCCCTGGGGGGGGGGGGGAGGGGCAGTCGACTGATCCGTAGGCTGAAATGCAATAAGGGGATATTGGATGATGAGACCTTACAATATTGAAACCATAGGAAAAGGGTCATGTTACCTTATGAAATGGTATGCCATTATATGATTTAAAGGTCATAAATCGTTATTGGATGCTAGGATATAACTTTGAATCAAAACCCTTGTTTATGTTGTCATATTCTTTGGGTAAAGTTTTACTTGAGTGTATGGGATAAGAATTTAGTAATATCATGAAACTTAAGTAGGATTGATGAGTGCTTAAGATTCATTGGATGATATTGAATGATAAGTTTTTATAGATGAAAAGATATGAAAGTTTCCCATATGTATCTAGGATTAAGAGATAAAAAGGGGGTGACTTTCATCATATTAAGGATACAAAAAAAAGGAAGAGTTGAGGACAATTCCATGTGTCAAATTATGATGGTTAGCCTTGGCAAACACATGGAATTATTGATGGATTTGAAAATTGATACAAAATGCCAAACTTTTGAGGAAATTAGAGAATGTATCAAAAGTCAAGCACATTTGTATTTTTCATGGAAGCATATTTTTCTAGGATAGGGTATATCCTAGCAAATGTGCTTGCAAACTCTTAGATTTTTCAAGGTTTTGGTGAGTTCTTTTTGGCACTAGGGATAAGGTTGCTTGGGGGAAATCCTTTAATGGTGTCTAAGGGGGAAGAACTTGGAAAATGAGTTGGGTAGAACTTGACTTGGTGTTATGGGTTAAGTTGGGTAGAACTTAACTTGGTAAAATGAAAATTGGGAGAAGACATAGGTTAAGGGGGAGGTTGCCTCCTAGTTGCCTTAATTTTTCATAGAAAATTTTTGAGTTTTGTGTCCAACTTGGGAATGGTGATAGATACATGGGTGTATGTATTTTTCCTAAGTAGGTATAGGTACCACAAAGTTCTCCACAAAATTTGAGAATTTTTGGAGATGTGTGAAATTTCTAGCGCATTTTTGAATGTGGCCTGAAATATTAATTTTCATAGTATCACAGTCGACTGGCCAGGGCTAATTTGTGTATAGTAGCTGGTTTGGCATCCAAATGATGAAAAACAAGCGTATGAGGGTTAGTACACTGTGTTTAGGATCATTGGGGATTAAAAGAACCAATGATTGGGGTATTGTTGAGTTCTTTTTGATGTTAGACAAAGGGGGAGAAGTGTTGGGTTTAAGTTGGGAAACCAAACACACCTTTGCTAGAAACCCTAGGTTTAGGGGGAGTTGAGATGAAGGGGGAGCATGGTTGCTCCATTCTTGGCGTAAGGGGAACCTTGGAGAGGTTCTTAAAAAGCGTTTGTAAGTCCAATGTAAGGGGAGCTTTGGAGAAGCTTTAAAAAGCCCGTTTTGGTGAAAATTCCTAACTTGGGAAGTTAGGTGTGTGAAAAGTCCTAACTTGGAGGGTTAGGTGTGGGATGCCTTGGGATAGGATCCATGCATTGCATATGCATTGACGGTGTAAGTCTAAGATGGAGTCTTGGCAATGTAAGTCCAGTTGTTTGTTTAGCATTGTTTTTGCTACTTATCACTATTTGTTTTCCCTAACTTAAACGTATTGCGAAACATCAAAAAGGGGGAGATTGTTGAGGCAATCTATGATCCGAAGTGATTATGAGTTTTGATGTTTGGGCAAAGGGTTTAAATTAGGTTTTCCCTTGTGTGCTAATATGTGTAATTGAGTATGCAGGATTGCAGGTTTACACATATTGACTTGGCTGGACGGCTTCAATATGGTGAAGGGTTGCATGGAGATATGCTGGAGGCTTGTGTGCACCCGAGGGACCTTAGTATGGCAAGGATGCTAAGCCGAGGGGCACGAACTTCGAGGCATACGTGAAGGATGGCATGAAGACAAGCTGGAAGCTTGTGTGCATCTGAGGGACGAGGGCTGAAGATGAAGAGGTCGCAAAAACAATAGTTAAGGCTGCTGGTGAAGAGTCAGCAAGTCAAGAAGGGACAAGAGCCGAGGGAGGAGGACTCCAAGGGCAAGTCAGGAAGTGGACTTCAAAGGGCACACGCGAAGGGTGACATGGAGGCAAGTCGAGGACTTGCGTGCGCATCCGAGGGACGATAGCCGGTGGAAGAAGACTTCAAGGGGCAAGCCAAGGGAGTGGACCTGAAGGCACGAGTGGAGGAGGGTCAACGGAGTGAGTAGGAGTGCTGATGTAAGCTGGGCAGTCAACTGGGGATTGTCCAGTCGACTGCCAAAACTCACATAGTGTATTTGGCCCTGGACCAGTCGACTGCTATAGGAGCAGTCGACTGGTGTATAGCTGGATTCGAATGTTGGGGCTGTCAACGGTCGAATTTAAGTAGGGGCAGTCGACTGCCTTGGGAGTAGTCGACTGCCAGCGAGGGTTTCCAGCCCGAGTTCTATTTAAAGAGAACTCGGTTTGGGCTGGGGTTCTTGGCGAAACTTGCTTGGTCAAAGCTTGTTAGTAGCCTGTTGTGGCCAAGATATTGTCGAGGTGTTATGGCGAGGTTTCTCCACCCACAAGGAGCGACAAGGGCTAGCCGGAGGTCATCCGGGGAGTGATCCACCAAAGGATTCTTGGGTTAGTCACCCTTAGGGGTGGATGCCAAGTAAATAGGTTTGTGTTAGCATTGGTTTCTTGTTGTTAGTTTTATTCTTCTGTATTTCCGCTTGCGCAACTAACAACGTAGGAAGAAGAAGATTCGAAAAACGCTATTCACCCCCCCTCTAGCGTACGCACAAGATCCAACACCTTTGAGCGTCGCAACTTGTTACCTTTTCTCCGAGGTTCTCAAGGTCTATGATTAGTTCTTTTACCTTGGCATGTAGATGCACAACTGATTCTCCATCCTCCATCCAGAGGATTATCAGTTGGCTTCGAAGAAGGTCTCGTCGAGCCAGTTTTGCTTCTGAGGTACCTTCATGCAATTCTAGGAATTTCTCCCAGAGCTCTTTTGCCGAGCTATAATTCCCGATTTGGTTGACTTCTTACGTGGGAAGAACGGCTAGCAGATGAAATTTCGCTTTACCATTTGCTACAAAACCCGCTTGCTCCTTCTTGGTCCACGACTCTATTTCTTTATCCTTGTCATTGTTGTCTTTAGGAACTGAAAAACCATTTTTCATAATTAGTAACAGTTCAATATAAATTTTAAAAAATACTTGCATTCAACGCTTCCATATTGCGAACTCCCCCTCAAACTTCGGCGGGTAGATTACGACTCCAACCATTTTCTTGAAATTGCTGCAGTCAGCGGTTAGTCCTTCTGCGGCGACCTTAGCTCTGATACCACTTGTTGGATCGGGTTGGACCGGCTAGAGGGGGGTGAATAGACGGTAAAAAAAATTAAAATAGAAGGCACACGTCTTTAAAAAAAATTGGTCGCAACTAAGAACGTTGCTTCCAAGGTAGTGGACGCTCAATAAAAATCTCCTTTTGGCGGAGAAGCATTATAACAATAGCACGCTAGACTTTTAGAGATTTTACAAGAATGAATTAAATTTATCTTTAAAGCTAAAACTCTAAGCCTATTTATATCCTAAGAGAATAAATTTGGATTGTTGATTTTTGATGAATTTTCTCTTGGCCGTTAATTCATGGATGTAATATGGATGATTGATCTTAAATAAGATTAAACTGCATCCATTGAATCTGATTAAAGGATATGGTTATCCTTTAAGAAATAAAGTTTAATTAAAACTTTGTCTTCTGCTCGCAGCAGCTAATTGACTTTATCTTCTGCTCGTAGCAACTTTTTGACATCGCCCGCTATCCCAATCGATAAGTATGGAGATATGTAACTACTGAGGTTTCAGATTCGAATTTGCTTAGCAACAAATAAATCTCTCTTTTTTTTCAGGCGCCTGGTTTGACTTGGTCATACTGACCAGCCTTTTGGTTCTTCGTCTTCTGGGTGATTTTCGGCTAACCGGAGTTAGGCTCACCCGAACCCGACTCCGGCCTTTCGCCCCTCGAGCGTCCTTCCTCCTGGCTTCTCGTCCCTTGGACACCATGCGCGTCCTTCTTGCTCCACCTGTGTACTCTTTCATAGCTTCCGCGTCTCTCGGATTGTACCGAGCCTGTCGACTCACTTCCCCTCACAATCCTGTTAGATCGTGACCGTCAAGCTAGAGGGGGGGGGAGGGGTGAATAGCTTTTCTCGATTCTTCTTCCTACGATGTTAGTGTGCGCAAGCGAAAACAATAACAACACGAATAAAACAAACGCTAACACCAACCTTTATGTGGTTCGGAGATGACACTCCTACTCCACGGCTGTCCGTAAGGTGAACGATCCCTCGATCCTTCGGTGGATCACTCCCCGGATGCCCTCCGGCTAGCTCGTGTAGCTCCTTATGGGTGGAGAAACCTCGCCACAAATCCGGACACACTTCTGAGCTCTTAGACTACTATTTGGCCTTTAACCAAAGCCAAATTTGTCAAGAGTCTCAACTAAAACGAAGTCCTTTTAAATAGAGCTCACTTCTATTTTGGCCGCTACTAGTCGACTGCCCCCACTCAAATTCGACCGTTGCAAGCCTAACGTTCGAATTCTCAACCACTACCAGTCGACTGCCCCCACAGCAGTCGACTGATATTTCTGTGGTGTTTCTCAGTCGACTTCCAAATCACCAGTCAACTGCCCCACCTAGGTTTTCCTTCTCGAATACAATTCTCTCAGCACTCGACCCCTAGGATTTTCCGAGTACACTTCCCTCAGCATTCGAACCCTCACAACTTAGTTGACTATTCACTAGCAGCCTCGATCTGTTGCCTTCAAGCCCTCTTCCTCTTCGGCCCTCGTCCCTCAGATGCGAACACAAGCCTCCAGCTTGCCTCCATGTCATCCTTCACGTATGCCTCGAAGTCCGCATCCTTCAGCTCATCGTCCCTACTATCCATGGTCCCTCGGGTGTACACAAGCCCACGGCTTGCCTCTATGCCACCCTTCACCATTCCCGAAGCCGTCCAGCTAAGTCCATGTGTAACCTACAAACCTGTACACTCCAATACACATATCAAACACACAAGGGTAAACCTAACTTAAACCCTTTGCCCAAACATCAAAACACATGGTCACTCTAGACCATAGATTGCCTCAATAATCTTTTCTTTTTGATATTTGGCAGTACGTTTAAGTTAGGGAAAACAAAAATAAATGCAAACATGCATGGATCATATCACAAGGCATCCCCACACCTAACCTTCCCAAGTTAGGACTTTTTACCAAAACGGGTTTTTTAAAACCTTTGCAAGGCTCCCCTTACATTGGACTTACAAAGGCTTTTTAAGAACCTCTCCAAGGCCACGAATGGAGCAACAATGCTCCCCTTTTACCTAGGCTCCTCCTAGACCTAGGATTTCTCACAAAAGCATGTTTGGTTTCCCACTTAAATCCAACACTTCTTCCCCTTTGCCGTACATTAAAAAACTCCAATAATTTCCCCCTTATTGGATCTTTTAACCCTGAATGATTATAAACACAGTGTACTAACACCCCACAAGGTTCCACACTTGTTTCATATCATTTGGACACCTTCGAACAATTGAAACCCATTTTTCAGCCTTTACTAGTCGACTGGGACAGTTACCAGTCGACTGACACTCTGAAAACCTAATTTTCAACCTTTCTAACCCAATTTCAGAAATGCGCCAAAAATTCTACAGATCTCCAAAAATTCCCAAATTTTATGGAGAGATTTTTGGTACCCATACATACTTGGGAAAAATACACTAAAAAATTATCTATCACCATTCCCACGATTGACACAAAATTCAAAAACTAGCTAAATGGTTCAATTGAACCTTGACCTAAAGTCCTAGTTTTGGTCTTCCCTTGATGTCACTGCCCATACCAACTCACAATGCATGCCTAGCATTGATTTACATGGCATTTATACATCAAAAATCAATTCTCATGCTTTATGACCCCAATGTCATATTTCCATTTATGATACACAAATTTTATGTGCCAAAACCCAAAGAATTGAGACTCAAATCCATCTCCAACTCTTTTGGCACACTCCATGGTCCACCTAGACCTCCTAGAGCAACCTCCCGAGATCCATTTACTATGGATCCCAAAGACTCCTAGAGCTCCCCCTTGAGCTCTTAGCCTTAGCCACCTCCCTAGGTGACTCAACAACCACTAGGCCACACCGGTGTACCTCCGGTGACTTTTGGCCTACAAACCTAACCTTCTTAACCTTAGACACCTTATCCTTGGTTAAGTCATTCTTTTTCCCTTTTAATGACATCCCCTTGCCATTCTTGGATTTCCCCTCTTTGCTATAATTATATGTCACCTTAGCATATTTCTTTTCATTGGCATTGGAGACCTTAGATCGGTATCCTAATTCCGATCTACTATTGTTGGGTTTCAGACCCCCCAATAACATACCTAAACCCTTAGATCCAATAGTGAATCTATCTAGGGTTCTCTCCATTTCTTCAAGTCTTGCCCTCAAGACTTGGTTTTCCCTTTCTAGGTTCTCAACTCTAGAACTAACATGTCCTCCTTGGACATTCCTATACCTACCCACCTTTCTAGGCATATGTCTCCCTTTCTTGGGATTTTTGCCTTGATCCTTAGGTCCAAAGGTCTTAGATTTATCATGATGCATGTTTTTCCTAGGATTTTGATCTACATTATTACCCTTATTTTTATCATGATATTTAAAATCAAAATTATGCATGGATAAATAATTACCCTCATTTCTAACATGCATGGAGGAGTTTAACTTTGAATTCCATTTAAACTTAAAATTAGGGATTACCTCCTTTACCCTTGTAGCTCCCCCTTGATGTGACCTTCTCTTCTTCTCCTTCTTCTCCCATTTCCTCAAATGCTCCAATTTCTTGAATTCTTCTTTCCTTGAGCATTTGGTGTGGTAGTGCCCTAGCTCACCACACGTGAAACATCGAATTCTCTTCCTTTTCTTTTGAGCTTCCTCATTTCTACAACCCACATTAGATTTAGAAGAAATTGAAATGGGTGTACGGTTTACCTCCTCTTTCTTACCCTTTGTACACTTGTCCTTGTAGTGTCCCTTTTCATTGCACCCAAAGCAAATTATGTGATTCTTTGATTTTACTTTGGTGGAGATGGAAGTTTCTTCTTGCTCTGGTATTGAGGACGGTCTCTCCTCCCCCTCAATCCTTGAAATGGAGATTTCTTCTTTACCCTTTGACGAAGTGGATGTTTCTTCTCCATTTTGTACCACTTCACTTGAGGGGATGGATTGTTCTTCATCTTCTTTTTCCTCCTCGGATGTTGAGCTTCTCTCTTTATCCGATTTGTCCATTTCTTCTTCTTGAGTCATTATGCTCATTGCTTTTGGCTCCTCCACTAATTGAGCTTGTGTAGGGTTCATGTAGCGCAATTACCTTGCTCCATAGCTCATGAGCACACTTGTACTCACCTACACCACTAACTATATCATTAGGCAAAACGTTAAGTAGTATCGAAATTACCTTCTCATTTGCCTTTGATTGTGTTTGTTGCTCCTTGGTCCAATACCTTGGACGAAGCTTCTTCCCATGCTTATCTCTTGGAGCTTCAAATGGATATTTTAGTGCGATCATTAAATCCCAATCCATATTAAACCATACCTCTATCTGCATCCTCCAATAATCAAAACTCTCTCGGTTGTAAGGAGGTGGAATGTTGATGTCGTCCCCTAAGCGTTCTTCACGCGCCATTTTCTCTAGCCTTTTGCTCTCCCGGCGGTTATTCCAACAAGAGCGGACCTTCGCTCTGATACCACTTGTTAGATCGTGACCGTCAAGCTAGAGGGGGGGTGGAATAGCTTTTCTCGATTCTTCATCCTACGATGTTAGCGTGCGCAGGCGGAAACAATAACAACATGAATAAAACAAATGCTAACACCAACCTTTACGTGGTTCGGAGATGACGCACCTACTCCATGGCTGTCCGTAAGGTGGACGATCCCTTGATCCTTCGGTGGATCACTCCCCGGATGCCCTCCGGCTAGCTCGTGTAGCTCCTTGTGGGTGGAGAAACCTCGCCACAAACCCGGACACACTTCTGAGCTCTTAGACTACTATTTGGCCTTTAACCAAAGCCAAATTCGTCAAGAGTCTCAGCCAAAACGAAGCCCTTTCAAATAGAGCTCACATCTATTTTAGCCGCTACCAGTCGATTGCCCCCACTCAAATTCGATCATTGCAAGCCTAACGTTCGAATTCTAAGCCACTATCAGTCGATTGCCCCCACAGCAGTCGACTGATATTTCTGTGGTGTTTCTCAGTTGCCTGCCAATCACCAGTCGACTGCCCCACCTAGGTTTTCCTTCCTGAGTACAATTCTCTCAGCACTCGACCCCTAGGATTTCCCGAGTACACTTCCCTCAGCATTCGAACCCTCACAACTTAGCTGACTCTTCACCAGCAGCCTCGATCTATTGCCCTTACGTCCTCTTCATCTTCGACCCTTGTCCCTCAGATGCGCACACAAGCCTCCAGCTTGCCTCCATGCCATCCTTCACGTACGTCTCGAAATCTGCATCCCTCGGCTCATCGTCCCTGCTATCCATAGTCCCTCGGGTGTACACAAGCCCACGGCTTACCTCTATGCCACCCTTCACCGTTCCCGAAGCCGTCCAGCTAAGTCCATGTGTATCCTACAAACCTGCACACTCCAATACACATATCAAAACACAAGGGTAAACCTAACTTAAACCCTTTGCCCAAACATCAAAACACATGGTCACTCCGGACCATAGATTGCCCCAACAAATCCTTCTCATCCGCTACGTCTTACACTCGACTTCCTCCGTACCTAAGCTCCTGCACACTTAGCAGAGGGATCAAACATATTAGGACATAACTTAAATCGGTTGATCACATCAAAACCAACCAGGGGTATGTACATCTCCTTCTCAGTGGAGAATAACCTCTCACAAATGTCTCTCTTCCTTTTACAAGATAAGAACTAGGATTTGAGGAAGAGAGTATGCTTGGAAACTTAAGCACTTAAGCAAGAAGGTCTTTCACACGAAAACAGCTAACCCTTGTCAAGTTTCAAAGCCTCCCATTAAATAGAGGAAAGAGCTGTTAACAAAATAGCTCAGTCCCAACACCAGTCGACTGGAGCCAACCCCAGTCGGCTGGTGCTCAGCCAACGACTAATTTTCGAACAGATAAGTCGACCGCCTCTAGACCAGTCGACTGATCTTACTGTTCGAAACTCACAGAAGGTTCAGTCGACTCATACCTTTACTAGTCGACTGATCCTGTTACACACTCATACTCATCTTCTACGGAGTCACCCTTTGAAACTCTCTTTCTTTGGTGTTGATGCAGTCTGACCTGATTGTTGTTTTGGTGTTGACACTGATTTAGGTTTAGTTGAGTAAGATAATTTCGGATTAAGTTCTGATCGAGGACTGGGCACGAATTCCGATGAGTGAAGATGGGTCCTAGTGAGTGAAGCTAGGTGAAGAAAATCCTAGTGAGTGAAGCCGAGTCCTAGCGAGGGAAGCTAGGTGAAGGAAATCCTGGTGTGTGAAGCCGGGTCCTAACGAGGGAAGCTAGGTGAAGGAAATCCTAGTGAGTGAAGCTAGGTTGGTCTAAGTCCCAATGAGTGAAGCTGGGCATGAAGTCTTGGTCCGGGGGATTGAGCATTAAGTGTACTGGTCAGAGAGGGCTCGGTAGCTAGGTCTCTGGACTAGGTTAGGTCGGAGAGAGCTCGGGAGCTCGTTCTCCAGGACCAGACTGAGTTAGAGAAGGCGAGGGAGCATGTTCTCTGGACTCAGGGTCGAAATGATCGGAGATGGATCGGTCAGAAGTCTGATCAGGGAGTTGGCACGAACTCCCTCTTGTAGATCGGTCTGAAGTCCGATCAGGGAGTTGGCACGAACTCCCTTAATAGTAGATCGGTCTGGTGACCGATCCAGGATGTCTGATCGGTCTGGTGAACGATCAGAAACAGATCAAAAATATTTTGTGTGGTGACTGATCAGTCTGGTGAACGATCAGAAACTGATCAGAAAGGTTCTATGGAAACCCTGATCGGTCAAAGCGACCGATCAGGGACCTCCTGGACCGATCAAGATGGCTCCTGATCGGTAAAGAGGTGACCTGATCGGTCACTTTGATCGATCAGGACCTAACCTGATCGGTCACTTGACCGATCAGGTTATTGTGGCCTGAAAGGTCAGGCTATGGCCTGATCGGTCAGTGAACCGATCAAGCCGTGGCTGATCGGTCAGTGAGACCGATCAGTCCTTGACTAATCGGTCAGTTGGACCGATCAGTCCCTGGCTGGGTTCTTGAACCTGAACCGTGAAGAGTTCAGTGGGTTTAGGATCGGTCTAGTGACCGATCCCTGATCTCTGATCGGTCAATCAGACCGATCAAATCTTTACTGGATCGATCAGAGTGGAGTCTGATCAGTCAAGAGTGTGTCTGATCGGTCAGGGTGACCGCCTGACCGATCAACGCCTCAGAACTTTAATTTGAATTACTGTCAGACCTCTGATTGCTTCTGATTTCCTATTGATTTCCTTCTTATATGTTTTGATTTGCTTTGCTAATCAATCTGTTGAGTGTGAAGATGATACAGAGATGATACAAGCCAAGAAGGAGGGTCAATGGTGACTTTCACTACGGCAGGTTTGTTTGTTATCTGTTTACAGGTTTCAACGGCTTCTGGCGGCTGGTGACTGACCTGAGGCTCTAGCTGAGAGGTCTTCAGTGAACTGAGAACTTAGAGGAGGTCAGTAGGTCAGTGGGTGACGAAGCCGTGGGTTAGTGGCTGACGAAGCCTGGTGATGATCAGAAGGAAGGCTTAAGAGGAAGCTGGCGAAGCAGAGGAGAGAGCAATGAACAGAAAACGAAGCAAGGGATTTGCTGTGGGTTTTGGCTGTGTTGTTGTTGTGCTCTCTCTGTAGTGTTTCTTCTTCCTTGAAGCTTTCTGCTACATCTGTTGTGCTACCTTCTTGTGGTTTCCTGTACTTAACCTGATTCATTTCTGAGATCTGTGGAGAGGTTACTCCACCGAGAAGGAGTTTTTCTTATCCGGAGTTCCGGTGCTTGATTTGCCGACTATCAAGGGATCACCCACCTCACAGGCACACCAAGGAGTAGGGGCAAGTTATCCCCGAACCTTGTAAATCCTTCTGTTAGCATCTGGTTTGTTTTCTGCTTGTGTTCTTTCTGTTCTATTTTTCTTCCGCTGCTAACCTAAGTGTAGAAAGAATCAAAAGAAGCCTAAGGTTTTTGTGGGTGGCTATTCACACCCCCCCCCTCTTTAGCCATCCCAGATCCAACAAGTGGTATCAAAGCCTGAGGCTCTTTCCAACGGTTTAACACCCGAAGAGCAAAGGAGAATGGCTTTGAGAGAAGGCTTCAGCACCAACAGACCACCATTCTTTGATGGAGCCAACATCCAGTATTGGAGGTCAAGAATGGAGTACTACCTGAAAACCGACATTGGGATGTGGTTTTCAATGAAGGAGGGATTCACACCTCCAAAAGATGCTGAGGGCAAGGAACTCAACTCATCAAGGTGGTCAGTCGAGCAAACCAGAAAGGGAGAGGCTGATGCTAAGTCTGTGGTCACCCTGCAGTGTGGGATGACCAAGGAGCAACTTATCAAGGTTGGTCCTTTCACAAGTGCTAAAGATCTTTGGAACAAGCTCATTGAGCTTCATGAAGGCACTCGAGATTCCCGGATAGCAAAGAGGGATCTCTTCCTCAATCAACTTCAGAACCTTACCATGAAAGATTCTATAACTGTCAGTGAGCTTTATGGTCGATTCATGGAGATACTTAATGGTTTGCACTCCATCGATGAGAAGGTCGAAAAATATGACCTTGTAAGGTATGTGCTTAAGTCTTTTCCTAGGAATGCCTTGTAGTCATCCATGGTAGATGCCTACAAGGTATCCAAGGACTTGTCCATTGTAAGGTTAGATGATTTTTTCTGTGAAATGGAACTACATGAGATTGCTAACAAAGGCCCAAAGGAGAAGGGTATTGCTCTTGTTGCAGGGGATAAGGCAAAGAAGAAGAAAGAAAAGAAGAAGGAGAAGGAGGTCTCATCTTCCTCATTCGAATCCGATGAGGGTGAGAGCGAGCCTTCATCATCTAAGATGGCCAACTTTGTGAGAAGGATGATGAGGAAGAGTCGACGCTATAAGGGGAAAGGTAACACAAATGGAAATAAGGTTGATAAATCTAACATCACGTGTTATGAGTGTAGCAAGAAGGGGTACTACAAAAATGAGTGTCCAAAACTCAAGAAGAAGGAGGAGAAGTCAAATAAGAAGAAGGCCTTAAAGGCCACATGGGATGAGTCTTCATCCAGCTCATCCGAGGAGGAGAAGGAGGAGAAGGAGGAGAAGAGAACTCGACACATAGCTCTTATGGCCTTAGAAGACATGGAGAGTGGTGAAGAGTCAAGTGAATCATCAACCGCGGCTTCATCATCTTCGGATGATGAAGAGGTAATCTCTCCCGAACTTGATAAATGTTATAAAACAATAACATGTTTAACTAATTTTCTTAAGAAGTCTAAGGATAAGGTGAAGACCTTGAAATTAGAGGTAGAACAATTAAGAACCTCCAAGGATGATGATATTGATGATTTACATGTTGAGGTACTTAAGGATGAAAACAAGACCTTGAAGAGTGAAGTTGACAAACTCAAGAATCTTCTTGAGAAATTCTCAACTAGCTCCAAGACCTTGGACATGATCCTTAACACTCAAAGAGCAGTTTACAATAAGGCTGGCATAGGTTACCGACCTAAAGAACCTAGCTTTGCCTCATTAATGTCTAGAATCCATTTTAGATCATCAAATGCTTCTAGGGTTCAAGGAATTAAAAAGAAAATGACCAAGGCATGGGTGCCAAAATCTTGCATTGTAGGTGCCTTAGGTCCCAAGGTTTGGGTACCTAAATCATCCATTTTTCATGTTGTGTAGGCATTGATTGAGGGGGAGCATCTATCAACTTGGTTTGTTGATAGCGGGTGCTCCAAACACATGACCGGGGATAAATCATTATTCACTACCCTACAAAGCAAAAGTAGAGGTAATGTATCATTTGGTAACAATGGTAGTCTTAAAGTTGTAGGAATAGGAGACATTCAAATATCCGAATGTCTTAGGATCAAGAATGTCCTTCTAGTCAAGGGGATGACTTTCAATCTCCTAAGTGTTAGTCAATTGTGTGATGCGGGATACACAATTGAATTTCACCCAAGTCAATGTCTAGTTAGACATAATGACACACATGACACGGTACTAGTAGGCACAAAAGTAGACAATATTTATCAAGTTTCCTTTAAAAGTGCTGCTAATGCCTCTATTAAGTGTTTCATGTCGAAAGAAGAAGAGTCTTGGCTTTGACATCGGAGGTTGGCTCACGTGAACATGAAGAACATCCGAAAATTGGCCAACAAGGGACTTGTACGAGGCTTACCAAGCATCAAGTAAGAAAAAGAGAAGTTATGTGATGTATGTCAAATGGGTAAGCAAACAAAAGCATCTCACAAAGGTAAAAGCATTGTCAGTACCTCTATCGCTTTAGATTTATTGCATATAGACTTGTTTGATTGTAGTACAATAGTTTCATTGAATGGTAATAGATATTGCTTTGTAATTATTGATGACTATACTAGATATACTTGGACTTATTTTCTAAAACATAAGGATCAAACCTTAGATATTTTTATTTCTTTTTGTAGAAGAATTGAAAATGAAAAATCTATAACAATCAAAACCATTAGGAGTGATCATGGAGGAGAATTTCAAAACCATAGGTTTTTAGAGTTTTGTCAAGAAAGAGGATATAGACATGAGTTCTTTACTCCTAGAACACCACAGCAAAATGGTGTTGTAGAGAGGAAGAACCGAGTCTTACAAGAGGCTGCACGAAGCATACTTAATGAGTACTCTCTACCGAGCTACTTATGGGCTGAAGTAGTAAACATAGCCTGCTATGTGCAAAACCGAGTCCTCATCCATAGGTTTTTAGGAAAGACTCCATATGAACTTTGGTTTGGAAGACTATCTACAGTTAAACATCTCCGGGTGTTTGGGTGTAAGGTGTTCATTCTAAACACCAAGGATCATTTTGGGAAGTTCACAGCAAAAGCTGATGAAAGGATACTGGTCAGGTATTCCCTTGTCAGCAAAGCTTACCGAGCCTACAACAAAAAATCTAGGTTAGTTGAAGAATCTTCTGATGTTGTATTTGAGGAGATCCTAAGGGTGATTGATCAATCAGAAGATGTAGAGGGAGTTCAATTCGAACTTAGGAAATTAAGATTGGATGAAAGTCCAAGTGTTGGAAATGTTGCGGACAAATCTGATGATGGTTAGCCTAGACGACATGGAGCTCAGCCTGACCCTGAGTCTGAGCCTGTGTCTAGTGAAACCATCCAGGAAGCACCTCCAACACCAAGGAAAACTAGGTTAGCCTCTAGTCATCCCCAAGATCAAATTGTTGGAGATAACCATCATGGGGTTAGAACTAGATCATTCTTTAGGAATGAGGCTAATGAGGTAGCCTTGATCTCTGAAATTGAACCTAGAATAGTTGACGAGGCATTGCATGATCCCGATTTGATTATTGCTATGCAAGATGAGTTAGGTCAATTTGAGAGAAACCAAGTTTGAGATTTAGTTCCTAGACCTAAGAAGACCACAATTATTGGAACTAAATGGGTCTTCAAGAATAAATTGAACCATAAGGGAGAAATCATAAGAAACAAGGCATGCTTAGTAGCCAAGGGCTATAGTCAAGTTGAAGGTCTTGATTACGATGAGACCTATGCTCCCGTGGCCCGATTGGAATCCATTCGATTGATGCTAACATTTGCAGTACATAGAGGCTTCAAACACTATCAAATGGATGTAAAATCGGTCTTCTTAAATTGTTTCATTAGAGAAGAGGTCTATGTTGAACAACCACCGGGGTTTAAAAATTCCAAATTTCCAAACCATGTGTTTAAGCTGAAGAAGGCTCTTTATGGCCTAAAACAAACACCTCATGCTTGGTTTGAGTGGTTGTCAACATTCTTAATTGAAAAATGCTTCGTTAGAGGTCAAATAGACCCTACACTATTCCTATGTAGAGATGGTGATAATATTTTTGTAGCCCAAGTATATGTCGATGACATAATTTATGGCTCCAATAACAAGGGTTATTTGAATGAGTTCATTGGACACATGGAGAGTGAGTTTGAGATGAGTCTAGTGGGAGAATTGACTTTCTTCCTTGGACTTGAAATCAAACAAACTCGAGACAGAATCCATGTGCATCAATCCAAATACACTCAAGAGATGCTCAAGAAATTTAACATGAGTGACTCTAAGGAGGTAACCACTCCCATGGCGACTAACACGCGATTAGATAATGATGAGAGTGGGAAGCCAGTCGATTTGACTCAATATAGGAGTATGATAGGTAGTTTGATATACCTCACAGCGAGTCGCCCAGAAATTCTTTTTGTTGTGGGTATGTGCGCTAGGTACTATGTATGTGCCAAGGAATCTCATTTGATTGTTGTTAAGAGAATTTTAAGATACCTTAAGGGCACAATTGGAGTCGGTCTTTGGTACCCCTGTATAGAGTCGTTTGATTTGATAGGCTATACCGATTCCGACTATGCTGGGTGCAAGTTGGATCGGAAGAGCACAAGTGGGGGTTGCCAATTTTTAGGATCATCTTTAGTAAGTTGGTCAAGTCGGAAGCAACATTGTGTTGCTCTCTCCACGACTGAGGCCGAATATATCGCCATGAGAGAGAGTGTATCACAATTATTGTGGATGATACACACTTTAGAGGACTACGGATTGTCTTACAAGGGTGTGCAAGTGTGTTGTGACAACATAAGCACAATAAACCTTACAAAAAATCCAGTCCACCATTCAAGGACGAAACACATTGAAGTGCGTCACCACTTCATTAGAGATCATGTTGCTAGAGGAGATATTGTACTCTCACATGTGGAGTCAAAATCGAATCTAGTAGACATTTTCACTAAACCACTCCCCGAAAATGAATTTAGTTTCTTGAGGAGGGAGTTGGGAATGTGTCGTGCACAGTAGGATGGTAAAAACCCTTCATGGTCATTTCTGATTGTTGGGCAACTTGGGGATATCTCACACAAACTATAAGGTTTAACAAAATATTTTTGTATTGCTAGAAATGGGGTGAGATGCTAGGATCAACCAAATTACTCAAAATGTATCATGCATCCCTTGAGTAATGAGGTTGAAGAGATAAAGATCATTAATTTGACCAAGTATGGGGAAAACCAATGCATAATATATGTGTATTTGGTGCCAAGAACATACTTAGACATTTCAATCAAGAAAAATTGCTTGATACAATCTCAGGAGTTAGGGTTTTTGATCAATCTCAGGAGTTTTTGGCAGAATTCAATTGGTTGGAACATTGCTTGGTACAAACTTAGTAAGGGTTGTTGAATTCATAAGGAAACAACTTTCACTGAATATTCAAGGGGTGTTTGAAACAATTTAGGGTTTAGGGGTGTTTGAAACGAGAGTTTCTGAAATGTATCAGGGTTTCAGAAACTCCTCTAAAATCTGATCGGTCCATAGACCGATCAGGAATCACCTCAGAATATGGGTCCTTATCAGAAAAACCTTCTGATCGGTCCACCGACCGATCAGGACTCTCTCTGATCGGTCACCTTGACCGATCAGGGATGTATCTGATCGGTCAGGCAGACCGATCAGGATTTTCTATATCGAAATATCAAGTCCTCCTGATCAAATCAAGTCCTCCTGATCAAGACCTCTTGATCGGTCTACAGACCGATCAGGGATCCTCCTGATCGGTCTGGTGACCGATTAGGAGCCTTCTGATCGGTCACGGTGACTGATCAGATCACTTTTGATCGATCAGGGAACTCCCTAATCGGTCCAAAAAGCCCTCTGATCGATCAACCATCCAATCTTCCCAATTAAATTGGTTGGTGAACAATCCACCAACTCCATTAACTCTCTCCAAAGTCCTCAACCCTAGCCGCCGAACACCATCTTCTTCTTGTGAGTTCTTGCGCGAGCTCTCTGTGAGTTCTTTCTCTTGTGAGTTCTCCCTTGCGCGAGCTCTTTTCTCTGCGATTCTCTCTTGCGCGAGCTCTCTGTGGTTTTCTTCTCAACCAACCGGCTACCATGGCACCCAAGTAAGATCTATTCTCATTCCTTACTAATTGCTTTATAATACTTGTGTTTTTGAACCTAATCACTATGTTTCATGATGGTGCCGTGCCCTTAACCCCAAATCCAACTTCAAATCCTAACCATTTTGGTTGTGCCATGACCTTCATCACCCAACCTTTTTGTGTGCCGTGACCTACTGCCAATTTCAGAAAATCTTCCAAAGTAAGGCTCCTAGTGAGGGAACCTCAAAGTCCAAGTCCCCTTCCTCATCTAGACAGACCCAACCATCTTCCCAACCTCAACCCTCTACCAGTTCTAGATTTCTTAGCGCATACTTTGAGAAAGCTTTTCACAATTCTACCTTTAAGCTCCTCCCCTGTCGAACTGTGGATAGGTCATTTGTGTATGACCACTGTCCATCAGTAAGACAGATTATCGAGTATTATGATCTTGAATCCATTCCTTTCCTTGAACGGGAAATCAACTTTGATTTAGTTTCAGAATTCTATAATAATCTTTATCACGGTGATGGTAATTTGGGGTATACCACCCGAGTGGCCAAGACACATTTAGATTTCTCTTACCCCATTTTCTCGGAGTATCTAGCCTATCGTAGATCGACAAATGACTATTCCATTTTCCCCTGTATTCCAGATCCTTTACCAGTTCCGTTCCTGGGAGTCACCTCTAATTCCATTTATGAGTATTGTTTCGGACACCCCAGGCCGAATGGCCTTGATGAGCTTGCCGAGGAGTTCCCCACGTTTGCTGCCCTTCGACTCTCCCCTGTTGATTATGTCCTTTTCAAGATAATCACCAACTATCTTTTACCAATCACCTCAAAACCCCTAGCGGAGATCCGTCCCTATCACTGCCTGATGCTGTATGGGATGCATCGGCACTTGAACTTTGACATCATGTCGAGCATTTACCAGTCCATTATCTACCATAGTGATTCCGGGCGTCGTACAGTTTATATGTCTTTTGGTCACATTATTACTGACTGGCTCCAGTCAGTCGGTATTGATGTGTCCAACAGTAGGACTGTGCCGATGGTTCGGCAAGACTGCAGACTTGGAAAACGCTCGTTTTCCAAGTCTGGCATCATTGCCGATGCTTCGGGGATTAGGTGGAAGGATGGGAGGGGTCTTGGGGAGCTTCCACGGGCGCCACATGTTTAGGTAGCCGCAGATCCAATTGGATATCATGGTGCACCCGCTGCAGCGGAGGATGACGAGGAGGCGGAGCCGGATCTCAGATGGCAGATTGCCGAGCTCGAGCAGACGATGGACCACAAATTTCATATGTGGGAGCTCGAATAGCAAGCGATCTTGTCTGAGGTTTCTATGATGCATGCCGATCAGTGGGAGATGTTTGCAGAGCTGCGTGCATGGATGACTGGTCATCCTCCACCGCAGACATTTCCTGGCAGCAGCACTGCTCCGGGGAGCTTTCTGCCGTCTGATGACACTGCATTTGATCCAATGCAGTCTGATGTCCCCCATGACCCTGCTGATCAGGATTGATAGTTTCTTGCTGTATTTTGACTTATGACTACTATTTCATGACTATGTGTACCTGATGACATTCTGATGTGTTTGCTTATTTTGGTGTATTTCAAGCATTAGTTGTAGTCTATGATTTACTATATTGTCATATGATGCATATGAGTAGTTTGCCTAGCTATATTTATTTTGTATGCCTTTCATATGCCTTTCACTTATTACTTTAAGTTTTTGGTTTTGGGGAGAGACCCTTGGTTAAGGAGTAGATTTTTAAACTTAATAACCAGTCTACACCCTTTTCGGTGTTTGACAAAGGGGGAGAGAATGGTTAGTTAAGTTTAGGGGTTGTTAACGAATTTAATTATTGTAGGGGGAGGACTCTGATTCCCTTGCGATAATGATATTTGACTTCATTTGACTTCTAATACCTAAATTTAAATCAGGTTGTCAAACAACAAAAAGGGGGAGATTGTTGATGCAGTCTGACCTGATTGTTATTTTGGTGTTGAAACCGATTTAAGTTTAGTTGAGTAAGATAAGTTCGGATTAAGTCCTGATCGAGGACTGGGCATGAATTACGGTGAGTGAAGCCGGGTCCTAGTGAGTGAAGCTAGGTGAAGGAAATCCTAGTGAGTGAAACCAGGTCCTAGCGAGGGAAGCTAGGTGAAGGAAATCCTGGTGAGTGAAGCCGGGTCCTAGCGAGGGAAGCTAGGTGAAGGAAATCCTGGTGAGTGAAGCCGAGTCCTAGCGAGGAAAGCTAGGTTGGACTAAGTCCCGGTGAGTGAAGCTGGGCATGAAGTCTTGGTCCGGGGGACTGAGCATTAAGTGTACTGGTTAGAGAGGGCTCGGTAGCTAGGTCTCTGGACTAGGTTAGGTCGGAGAGGGTTCGGGAGCTAGTTCTCCGGGACCAGACTGAGTTAGAGAAGGCGAGGGAGCCTGTTCTCTGGACTCAGGGTTGAAATGATCGGAGCTGGATCGGTCAGAAGTCCGATCAGGGAGTTGGCACGAACTCCCTCTTGTAGATTGGTCAGAAGTCTGATTAGGGAGTTAGCACGAACTCCCTTGATAGTAGATCGGTCTGGTGATCGATCCAGGATATCTGATCGGTCTGGTGAATGATCAGAAACGGATCAAAAACATTCTGTGTGGTGACTGATCGGTCTGGTGAACGATCAGAAACTGATCAGAAAGGTTCTGTGCAAACCCTGATCGGTCAGAGCGACCGATCAGGGCCCTCCTGGACTGATCAGGATGGCTCCTGATCGGTCAAGAGGTGACCTGATCGGTCACTTTGACCGATCAGGACCTAACCTAATCGGTCACTTGACCGATCAAGTTATTGTGGCCTGAAAGGTCAGGCTATGGCCTGATCGGTCAGTGAACCAATCAGGCCGTGGCTGATCGGTCAGTGAGACCGATCAGTCCTTTACTGATTGGTCAGCTGGACCGATCAACCCTTGGCTGGGTTCTTGAACCTGAACCCTGAACCCTGAAGAGTTCAGTGGGTTTAGGATTGGTCTGGTGACCGATCCCTGATCTCTGATCGGTCAGTGAGACCGATCAGATCTTTACTGGATCGATCAGAGTGGAGTCTAATCGGTCAAGAGTGTGTCTGATCGGTCAGGGTGACCGATCAGCGCCTCAGAACTTTAATTTGAATTATTGTCAGACCTCTGATTGCTTCTGATTTCCTGCTGATTTCCTTCTGATATGTTTTGATTTGCTTCGCTAATCAGTTTGTTGAGTATGCAGATGATACAGAGATGATATAAGCCAAGAAGGAGGGTCAATGGTGACTTTCGCTACGGCAGGTTTGTTTGTTATTTGTTTGCAGGTTTCAACGGCTTCTGGCGGCTGGCGACTGACCTGAGACTCTAGCTGAAGAGGACTTCAGTGAACTGAGAGCTCAGAGGAGGTCAGTAGGTCAGTGGGTGACGAAGCCGTGGGTCAGTGGCTGACGAAGTCTGGTGATGATCAGAAGGAAGGCTTAAGAGGAATCTGGCGAAGCAGAGGAGAGAGCAACGAACAAAAAACGAAGCAAGGGCTTTGCTGTGGGTTTTGGCTGTGTTGTTGTTGTGCTCTCTCTGTAGTGTTTCTTCTTCCTTAAAGCTTTCTGCTACATCTGTTGTGCTACCTTCTTGCGGTCTCCTGTACTCATCCTGATTCATTTATGGGATATGTGGAGAGGTTACTCCACCGAGAAGGAGTTTTTCTTATCCGGAGTTCCGGGGCTTGATCTGCCGACGATCAAGGGATCCCCCACCTCACGGGCATGCCAAGGAGTAGGGGCAAGTTATCCCTGAACCTTATAAATCCTTCTGTTAGCATCTGGTTTGTTTTCTGCTTGTGTTCTTTCTGTTCTGTTTTTCTTCCGCTGCTATCCTAAGTGCAGGAAGAATCAAAAGAAGCCTAAGGTTTTTGTAGGTGACTATGTAGGACCGATGCTGTCGATAGAGGGGGGGGGGTGAATATCGACCTTGAAAAACTTCGTAGAAAACTCGTCGATCGTTCTAGACTCAGAGCGTTAGTAGCGCATGGAAAAGTAAAAACAGAAAAATAAAAGCAAGACGATAGACACGCGGGATTTATTTACTTGGTTCCCGACCCCCCAGGGTCAGTACATCCAAGGCCTATGTACTCGGCGTGAGTCCACTATTGGTCTCCTTTTCGGAATTTCCGGAGGCGGAGAAAACCCGTCTTACAGTTGATTTACAAGCAAAAAGATAAGTAAATTGAATTGCAGAATGTAAATCAAACCAAAATAATTTATGTCGAAGCCTCGGCCGATCTGGACCTCCGAAGTACCGCGCACTTCCTTCTGGAGCCTCCCGGACACAGAATCTCGTCTTTAGCACTTTGTCGTCAGTCAGAATGATCAGAGTCGCTCTGGAAAGTTTTGTCTGAAGCAGAGGGGTCGAAGCCCCTTATATAGGCTTCATACGGGCGCCTATTACGTTGGGGGCGCTCCTATAGACTTGGTCAAACCTTATCCCCGCGCCGAACTCGTCGCAGCTGATAAAATCTCTGACCAGGGTGCCCCGGACCTCCCAGGCGCCTGAGTGAAGGCTTATCTGTGTTTCGAACTCGAAACAGCAAATACAGCTTTCAACTTGGGTGCCCGTATCATCCCGGGCGCCTGAATGGAAGCCTATTCTGCTTACTTCACGAAACTGTGTTTTTACTCTTTGGGCTGGGCGCCTGGACCTTATTGGGTGCCTGGCTTCAATGCTTCCAACCCAAGACTGGGTTTTATTCTTTGATCTGGGCACCCCCATCAATAGGGGCGCCTGGCTTGGCTACTTTCCAGCCTTTTGTCTGCTTTGTCTGCAGTTCTTGGTACCTGCAAGATACACAAACACAAAGTAAATATACATACAATATTAGCCTTAAGGACTTGGTTCGGACTTCGGATTTCCACGAAACCCTAGGTCGAACCGACGCAAGTTCCCACCCCCGAGAACGCGCCTTTCACCTACTCCTTTCAGGAGACGATTGCCACCTAGTCCTTCGGGTGGACTTTTGCTTAGCTTCCGATACTCTCGGATCTCGAGACGTCCGATCCCCGACCCGTCTCTACTTCTGTCCTTATTCATCGCTTAGCTAAGTTGCTCAGTCCCTCGGACCAAGACTTCGTGCCCAACCCTAAGTCCAGGACTTCGATGCCCAACCCTCGGCCAGGTCTTCTTGCCCAGTCCTCGACCAGGACTTCGGTGCCCAACCCTCGGCCATGTCTTCTTGCCCAATCCTCGACCAGGACTTCGTGCCCACCTTCCGAGCAGGTCTTCGGTGCCCAGCCCTTTGCTAGGACTTAGTGCCCAATCCATGATCAGGACTTAGTGCCTAATTCCCCGAACCAGGACTTATTGCCTAGGTTTACTAGGACTTTCTTCCACTTTGTTACTCCTCTCTTAACTCCCCTTCTCTTGTTTAATGTATGACTGACTTAAGTATATTGTCAAACATTAAAACACTTAGAGGAGGACATCACTGATGCAACTTGCACCAATAGGCTATTCACACCCCCCCTCGCTAGCCATCCCAGATCCAACATTTGGTTCTCATCCATTGGATGCACCCAAGCCCTCGGCTCATCCCGATGTCATCCTTCGTGTGTGCCTTGAATCCTGGTTCCCTCGACTCCACTCCGTTGCTCCTCGTCTGGCGGTCCCTCGGATGCGTCATCCTTCATGACTTCAAGAACCCAAGCACCAGGATGAGATTTTTCAATTGTGTGTTCCACCAAGTCCTGCATGACTCAAACATACATCAAACCAATATGAAAACTTAACTTAATCATGTTAACACACACATCAAAAGTCATGATCGTACCGATCAAACTTGGGCCGATTACACCAACAATTTCCCCATTTTTGATGTGTGACAATATGTTTAAGTTAGACATAAAATAATTTTGAAAATACAAAGTATAGTATAACATGAAGCATTAAACATATCCAAGCTCCCCCTTCACTTTTGTTTTATCTTATGATTTTTAATTTTTGCACAAACATGGAGAAATAAAGCTAAGTTCTAACTTAAACTCTTCCATTCTCCCCCTTTGACACTATCAAAAAGATTGTACCAATCAATTCTAACTTATGACATCAAAGTAAAATAAAGTGTTCAATTCTGAAAATAAGCTGAAATTAAAAAATTAGAATGCCAGCCGACTAAGACAGATATCAGTCGACTAACCTCACCAAAATAATTCCCATAGAATTATTGTGGGATTGATGTGATCGATAGATGGGGGGGTGAATATCAATAACTATTTTTTGGATTAAATGCAGCGGAAATAAACAAGGCTAACACCTTAATTTTTACTTGGTTCGGAGTCAATGACGACTCCTAGGGGTTAGAATGAGGTCTTCCTATGGGAACCTAAGTCAAGTTGTCCTAATTTCTAAGATAGAACCAAATACTATAGAAGAGGCCTTACCTGACCCGGACTGGATCATTGCCATGCAAGAGGAATTAACACAGTTTAAAAGAAACCTAGTCTGGGACTTAGTGCTTAAACCATAAGGTAAGTCTATAATAGATACTAAGTGGGTATTTAGGAATAAATTGAACGACCAAGGTGAGATAGTAAGAAACAAAGCTTTCTTAGTAGCAAAAGGATTTAGTCAAGTAGAAGGATTAGACTATGATGAAACCTATGCCCTTGTAGCCAGACTTGAGTCAATTATGATGCTACTAGCCTTTGCAGCCTATAAGGTATTTAAGCTATTTCAAATGGATGTCAAGTCTGCCTTCCTAAATGGATTTATAAAAGAGGATGTTTATGTAGGGCAACCCAGGTTTTGAGGATCTTGACTACCCTAATCATGCGTTCAAACATAGGAAAGTCTTGTATGGATTTAAACAAGCACCTAGGATTTGGTATGAAAGGTTGTCCACCTATCTAATCTCTAAAGGTTTTAACCAAGGTCAAATTGATTCAACTTTATTTATTAAAACTTTAGAAAAAGATATTTTTATAGCCCAAGTTTACGTAGATGATATAATTTTTGGATCAACAAATACTAACTTCCTAAAAGACTTCATTAAAATTATGGAAAATAAATTCGAAATGAGTCTAATAGGAGAATTGAACTTCTTTTAAGGTTTACAAATTAAACAAACTAAAGATGGAAATTACATTCATCAATCAAAATGGATAATTCAAAAAATTTAAAAAATTAATTAAGAAATTTAAAATGGATAACAAAAAATTTAAGTATTCCTATGGCTACAAATGCCAAAATAGATGACGACCCTGAAGGTAAGCCTGTTGACTTAAAATACTATAGAACTATTACAGGTAGTCTACTTTACCTAACTGCCAGTAGACCTGATATACTATTTACAGTAGGCATTTGTGCCAGGTACCAAACTTGTGCTAAGGAGTCCCACTTAACTGCAGTTAAAAGGATTCTTAGATATATTAAAGGCACAATAAACGTAGGTATTTGGTATCCTAGGACATCCAACTTTGAATTGTCAGGATTTTTGGATTCAGATTATGTGGGGTGTAAATTAGATAAGAAAAGTACGAGTGGAAGATGTCAGTTACTAGGACAAAGTCTAGTTAGCTGGTGCAGTAGAAAGCAACATTGTATTGCCTTATCTACAACTGAAGCAGAATATGTTGCCCTAGGGGAGTGTGTAGCCCAACTTTTATGGATGGTGCATACCCTTAAGGAATTCAACCTGGATTACACCCAAACTAAGGTATTTGTTGACAATATAAGTTCAATCAATCTTATCAAAAATCCTATCCACCATTCCAGAACTAAACATATAGAAGTCAAACATCATTTTGTTAGGGATCACGTAGCTAAGGGGGAAATCGTACTTACACATGTAGACTCAAAATATAACCTAGCCAATATTTTCACTAAACCACTTCTTGAATCTGAGTTTAGTTCACTAAGAAGGCAGTTAGGAATATGCTTAGTAGAATAGGACTGTTTTCTTTAATTTTTCAAAAAAAATTTCTCAAAAATTTTATTTCATATTTTTAGAAAAATCATTTCTTATTTTTCAACTAAGTTTTGATTTTTAAAATGTTTTTCCAACTTAGATTTTTCTAAAAATTTCTCCCTTCAAAACTAGGGTTTTCTACGCAATGGACATAGCTTAGGACTTAACCCTAGAATTGCATGCTCCTATAGATCTAGAAGTCAGCATCTCACAAGCACATTAGGGTACTTTGATTGACAACCTAGATTGAGTTGTGATGCTTCGGTCTATGCCTTGACTCAAGATGCTTTAAGTCAGTGTATCAAGAGCAGTTGGGGTGATAAATATATTTGAACAGTAATCAAGTTAAGTATTCAAACTTAGACAGTCTAACATGATCAGATTACTTAACTTGACTAACCCTAGTGAAAGTTGTTATTACATAATAGTTAGTAAGTAGCTAACTGGGTTAGACAGGAATCGAAAGAGTTTAATTTGGTTATTTTCTTTATGAAAAGGGTTTTTTCATGCTTGGACTCAATAGGATGTTAACTGGGTTCACAATTTGTTACTTGAGTCAAACTTAGATTAATTACTTCCTGCAGTTGCCTTCATCATTTTTATATCAAATAGGCTCTGATACAATCAAGTAGGCTCTGATATGTTAAACTATTTTTCATTCAAATATTTTTTATTATTTTTTTTATATATGGCAAAGGGGGAGAGAAATGAAAAAGTCAAGTTAATTTTTTTTTCAAAGTCAAGTTAAATTTTTTTTTAAGTCAAGTTAAAAAAATTTTTCCAAGCCAAGATATTTTTTTCAAGTTAATAATTTTTCCAAGTCAAGTAATTTTTTCCTTGATTTCGAAAAAATCAAAGTTCAAAATTATTGTTCGAAAAAATCAAGTCTCAAAATTATTTTAAAAATTATTCTTCGAAAATCAAATTAAGTTAAAATTATTTGTTTGATACTCAAACTCTTTTCTAAAAAGCTACTTTTAGAAAATTCAATACGATTCAGAAAATTCTATTTTTTTCAAAACTTGTTTTTCTCGAAGTTTTCAAAATCATTTTGGAAAAACTTTCAAAAAATGCATATTTTCAAAAGCTTCAGGGGGAGATGTTCAAATTAAAAGGAAGCCTTATGTAATATTTCGAATTTTTGTGATGTTTTTCAAAAATAAAATTTCAAAGAAAAAGGGGGAGAGAACTGATTAAGGGGGAGATAGAAAATCTACTTGTTTATTCTTTTCTAGTACATAACTATTATGTTTTCTATTTTTTTTAACTTAACTTTTGAACGGGTTGCCATAAATCAAAATGGGGGAGATTATTGGTGCCGGAGGCACCATGATCGAACCAGGTTTTGATAATGGCAAAGGGTTCAAAGTTAAGTATATGTTGTTGTCTAATGAATCTTCCAAGTGTGCAGGAAAGTCCTAGTTCACCTAGGCACGAAGTCATGACTTCCAGGGTTGAGCATGAAGTCTTGGTCGAGGACTGGGCAAGAAGACCTAGCCGAGGGTTGGGCAAGAAGTCCTGGTTGTGGACTGGGCAACGAAGTCCTGATCCGGAAGATTGGGCAGAAGTCTTAGCTGAGCGAGAGTTGCGGACAGAAATAGAGGCAGGTTGAGGAATGAACATCTCGAGATTCGACAGTCTCGGAGGTCGAGCAAAAGTCCAACTGGAGGAGCCGGTTGGAAAAAGGTAACTTCTCCTGAGAGGAGTAGGTGAGGACGCGTTCTCCGGAAGAGGGAACAGTAGGCGTCGGTTCGACCTAAGGTTTCATTTTGAAATCCAAAGTTAGAACCAAGACAGCTCCGACTGTGATTTATTTCAATTATTCATATTATATATTATTTTTGGACTAACCCTAGTTGCAGGAGTGAAGAGGTCTTTACCACTGCATCCCAGGCGCCTGAGAGGAGTCAGGCGCCCGGGAAGCCAGGGGCCTGATAGGTATCAAGCGCCTCAGATGGTTGTTTTCGAGCGGGGAGTTCAACTGAGTTGGCAGGCTGCCACGTCAGCAACTCAGGAGCCCATGAGCCATCAGGCGCCCCAGGGAACCCAGACGCCCAAGAACAAAAGATAGGAGTTTGGCCGAGTCGGCGGAAAGGGACGCATCGGATTCACGACATGTGTCTGGCGCCCGAGAACCCTATATAAAAGGGGCTTCACCCCTTGCTTTCCAGAATCAATTCATTCCAAACCAAAGAAGCTTTCTCGCACAACGAAGGAGATATTTGTAGTCGAGCTTGAACAGCCTTCAATTTGTGAGTTGTCAAAGTTTATAGGAGGCTACTATGCCTTCAACGAAGGAGGTCTTTGTAGTTGAGCTTGAACCACCTTCAATTAATAGTTTTTTCAATTACAAACCAAGTAAAATCATTGTGTGTCTCTTACTAGTTATTTTCATTGTGTTATTATATTTTAATTAATATAATCATCCTTGCTAAGTTCAAAAAACAAGAGAATTGTCTAACTCTGATTTGAAGACTATTTACCCCCTTTAGTCAATCTACCTGGACCTACAACTACCACAGGTAGTGATAGCCTATGGATCGACCCCTGTCCAATCTGGATACGATATCATACACCCACCATTTATACTATACCCTAGAGGCTAAATTACTCCTTAATTAAGGCATTGTATCATGTTACCTACCTGCATCATTATTAAAGTAAATCTTATGTAACTCAATGGTTTCTTTATCATCCCTTCACCCCCCCTTCTTGTTGGAGCCAATATCGTTCCCTCTATTCCCTCTATTTGAACATCCTGCATCACATAAATAAAATAAATAAATACCCCTTTTCATAAATACAAAAATTAAATGCAACATATAGAGATTTTATTAACCAATAATGCACTCACCCCTTGTCATACTTAATGCAAGCTATATATGCATGGCAGGTTAATTATGCAGCAAAAGTTTTTCTTAAAAGAAAAAATATATATATGCATTGCTGGTTCAACACCTCAATATGATCATAATAACATAATTAACATTGAAGATGATATCTCTATAAGTATCCTGGGTTAGTTTTGATATGATCAATCAAGTCAAGTTAGGACCTAGTTGGTTTGATCCTTATGTCTAAGTGTGCAGGAGCTTAGAAATATAAAAAGTTGAGCAGAAGACATAACGAGTGAGAAAGATGGCACGGGGAAGGGACCCGACGAGTTCAGTGCATCCAAGGGATAAAGAAGCTGTGGAAGAATACATCGGTAAATGAGAATGACATACACTATGTCTGAGGGACGAGAAGCTAGGGAGGAAACTTGTTCGAGGAGAAGACTGGAATTAGGTTTGGGTGAGCTGAATGCTAGATGGCCGAAAATCACCCTAATGGCCGAAGATGAAAAAGTCAATGAGGGATTGAATTTGACCAAATGGTCAACTGAGGCTCCTCAGTTACCTCTAGAGGCACCTTAGTTGATTGAATGGAGTTCTGCGCAAAGCATAACTGAGATGCCTCAGTTGGAACTCGAGGCACCTCAAGTTGGAACTGAGGCACCTCGGGTCAAAACTAAGGCACCTCAGATCAAAATTATCAGTTATTAAAACTAATTTTGAGTTATTATTTATAATGAAAAAAATAATTTTGTAGCACCTGAAGATAAAAAAAACACTTCTGGTCGAAGGAGCAAACCAACTTCGTGACCAACAAAAAAAAAGTGGAGTTTCATCTTCTAATTGTATTACTGACTTAGGATGTCAATCAGATTGTGTAAAATACGACCATTGGATTTTAGGGATTAATTGGGAAATAGCCTTGTAGAATTTAGTAATTTTTCTGAAGTCTTTTTGGAGTTTATGGAGATAAACAAGAATAGTTGCTTTTTAGAAACTCTAATTGAGGAATAGCTATATATATATATATATATACACTATTTTTGTATTTAATTCCTAAACCTAATCTAAGTTCACCGAGCCCTTTGTACCGCCCGTGGTCACACCTCAGCTGACCCTAGCCTTTCCTCTCTGCCTGATTTTCCCCGATTTTCTCTTCTCCGATCACCGCGGGTGCCAGACTTGGGTTGTTCTTGTGTTGTTCCTTGATATATTGGTTTCGTTCTGGTTCCTTCTTGAATCTCAACACCCTTCACCGATCTAGAGCCAACCCTTTACCTTGCGGCAAGCTGCTTCTTGCATCGGAAGTGGACCCGAATAGGAAGGGGGAAGAAAAGCCTTGTCTAGATTTGTTGGTGTTTGCTAATTTCATCATATCAGAATAGGAAGGGGGAAGAAGTTCCATATGTGTGACATCAACGGGTAAGATCTGTTGGTTTAGGGTTTACCTTGGAAGAATTTTTTGATGCTTTGTGGTTAGATCATAAGGATAAGCTAGATTTCTTCAATTTTGGTTTTGCTAGTTTTAAATCAGTGTTTTTGGATCTGTGTTGTGGTAAGGTTGTCCTGTTTCTCTAATCTTGAAAGGTTTTGACAAGGGATCAGTGTTGTTGAACTCTTAGTTTTCCCCTTAATGTTGTGAGATGGTTGGATAAATTGTTCTTGGAAAATTATTAATTATTGGTGTTGCTATGCTATTTTGAAATTTAGGTGTTGATGAACCTACTTTGTATCTTGTGGTTGGGAGCTAAAATAGGGTTGGACCTAATGGAGCTTGTCGTGCATACCTTGGGTGCTGGAGTTAATAGGGTTGAGGAATGAATTGTAGTTGGAGTTTTGGGTTATTTTGATATTTGGCCTGATTTGGTTATGGGTGTTTTGAATGCTATCGATTTGAATTGGTACCTTTGACTGTGTGACCTTGCGATTGTTTGGCCGAGAACTACCCTAGGCATTAGGGTTGTGGTATATGAGGTTGAGCTTCACTTGCTATATGTTGTGCCATGCACTACCCTAGTTTTGGGGATTTGAACCTAATCTAGCTAAATTAGAGTAATTAGGAAATTAATCATTTAATTAGGTTTAATTACATGAAGTGATAATTAGGATTAATCCTATTACGATTTGATTATTAGTTAGCTACTTACTACATGTGTAAATAGCTAAATTATGTCGTTTGATACATGATATCGATTGATTTGTTGTGAATTTTTGGACAACGCAGGAGTTGGGGGGGGGATCTCTTTATGTACGTGATTCTTCATTGGAGGCGGATACTTTTGACATCTCTCCATAGATACTGTTATTTCTATGCATGGCTTTGATACCTTTTATCTACCTTTGATTATCCCTACTTGATACTTAGCTACTCGGACTTGAGATAATTATGTTTATGTCAATACAGTCTCAACTTTGATACTTTTACTCTATAGAGTATACACATATATGCATGTACATAGGAGTTATTGTAATGTTATACATAGAATTAGTTGATGACTAGATATATTTTACTTGCATACCTAGTTGCATAGTTGTTAGGTCATGATACATGATTCAGACTTGTGCATATCATATTGTGGTATGGTTGTTTATCTGGTGGTGGGGGGGGGGGGGGTGTTGATTAGTATCATGCATCATCCTTGCACGGTTGCATAGCTTTCGACTCTTGCCTTCCTTGTGATTGAGACGGATCGTCAGTCATATTGGATATACATACTCAGCCACTCAGGGGTTAGTAGTTGTCAGAGTGTGTATAGTTTGCCCTATCGTGCCACACTCAACTACTCAGGGGTAGTGGTAGATCGAAGAGATATGCAGGTAGTGGATCCCCCCTCTCTCTAGTGATACGAAGGGATGAGAGTGGTGCTCCCCCATCTCTTGGGGTAGGAGTATGGTACTCTGCCTGCATCCTATCCACACAGCAACTCTGAAGCAGTAATTGCAGAGTACGTATATCATAGCCCTACCTACTTGGCCTCACAGTTGAGATGTGACGGTAGCTTAACTGGCGTTAGGGGTGACACATAACATTGCATCTTTGCATTTATTTGTGCTTGCTGCATTTGATTGAGCTATGGTTGCTATATATGTTTGACATGCACATATATTGCATATGGTTTTATGACCTTGCATTGGCTTGTGTGGTACGATCTTACTCGTGGAGGGTTTTCCGAGGTTTCTGATCTATCATCCCGTAGGATTGACTAACTCTGGTATGTTCATACATTTAGTGTTTCAGTTATATTTTTTGTTACTCCTATGAGACTGTATCTAGTTTGATTCTATACTGCTTGTATAACTTTTACTGTCATGCATATTTTATCCCTACACCCGCAGATTTCTCCCGGACTCATCCCCAATTGCTATGCTTTTATTTTCAGGTTGAAATGCTTGGAGTCCCCAAGAGAGGCCCAGCAGCCAGTCCCCTCGCATCAAGATGACCTCGTTTTGGTTTTGCATTCTTGTGGTACTTTGTATTTTCGTACAATCTCGTGGTCTTGTATTCGTGCTTTGTATGTTTGGATTGTGTGGTTTGTGTGCCCAGAGGGACTTATGGTGTGTTTTGTGTTGTAAGTCATACCGGCATACGACTTTGTTGTGTTTGTGTTTGTCTGGGATGTATTTTCATTTAGTTTTGTTATGATTACCAGTAGTGCGGGCTGTGGATATTGTGTTGGTCGTGTTGGCCCTTTATAGAGGAATCAGATGTCTCACATACAAGAGAGATATTGTTCGATTTCTATCGGTCATGCGGCTCCCTCTAGGCATGACAATTTATTTGGTATCAGAACATGGGTTTACAAGGTCTACCTGAGTGTTTTCGGATTTTTACGGAGTCATTTTCTCGACCTGGTCGTGTTTTGGGGCTTGGCAGCTACAAAACTTCTCCAGACTACAAAAGGTATATCTTGGACTTGGCAGCTACAGAACTTCTCTAGACTACAAAAGGTATATCTCTGGTGATTATACAATCTTTGGTATCAACCACCTGGTTTAGAACTGGTTAGACCTTTTCCAATTTAGTGGGATTGTATATCTATACTGGACGATTAGATATTCATAGACTTGGTTTTAACTAGATGACATGTAGTTAATCTCTCCTGTTCGCGGTCATAGTCGTGATCGATGATGGGAGCATCCTATTGACACGTTACAGACTCGACCTAGAGCAATGAATGTCGATTCGCTAGTAGCCCCGACTATTGAGTCGGAAAGATAAGGTCGAACTATTGGTGCTGAAAGCACTGGATGATCGAAACTAGTTTTGATGTCGGTAAAAGTTCAAAGTTAAGATTATTTATGATCTAACATGTTTTAAGTGTGTAGGAAAATCTTAGTGATCTAGGCACTAAGTCCTGATCTGGATGGTTGGGTACTAAGACCTGGTCGAATGTTGGGCAACGAAGTCTTGATCTGGAGGATCATGCAGAAGACTTGGTTGATAAGGACGGCTGGCAGGAGTCAAGAGGGGTCGAGGATCAAACATCACGAGTTCTGGAGTCAAGGTCGGAGCCAGAGCAAAAATCCAATTGGAGGTTCGGTTGGCGAAAGATAAACTCTCCTGAGGGGAGTAGGTAAGGACGCATTCTTCGAAAGAGGGAATAGTAGACGTCGGTCTAACCTAAGGTTTCGGTCGAAACCTAAAAGTCAGGACTGGACAAACCGAGCTATCAAACACATGTGCATTAATATATTCTTGTTTATGTTTTGTTCTAACTCTGTTCTACAACGAATCAAAAGAAAGTTGGAGGCTGGAAAATGGACCCCAGGCGCTTGGAAGGAGTCCAGGCGCCCGAGTATCAGGCACTCGCGTTAACACAGGCGCCCAGAGATACGAGTGCTTGAGAAGCATACATGCGTCCAGAATGTCTTCGACTCAACCGAGGTTCGGCTGAGTTGGCGCGAGTTGGTTGGTCGTGCCACACCCCCATACAGGCACTCAGGAAGGGATAACTTTTCTGTACAAAGTTTCGATGAGCAGCCACCACGTCATCACAATGGGGCGCCCGGGATGGGTGTACAGGCACCCGGGAGACCCTATATAACTAAAGAGCCTTCGACTAGTGCAATAAACATCAGATGTTCTACAATCTTTTCTCTTGTGTGCTACCCAAAACCTACTCAAAGACGCTGTAATACTACTCTGACAACATCGTGCTTGAACTTCATCTTTGTGGATATCGGTATGACTTGTTTTGCATTATACTTGAGCTTTTATATTTGTAACATCATTTCGAGCTAATAGTGAATTGCTCAAAGTAAACGAATCAAGAATTGTGGAGCTTAGAGTTAGAGTCGTCACAGACTTCGAACCAAGTTAAAGCAATGTGTTAGCGTTGTGTTTTCTTTTTTCTTATTTCCACTGCAAAACTCTTATTGTTCAAATTTTGAAAAAGAAAAGAAGTGCTATTCACCCCCCCATATTGCTCTCCTAAAATGATGAACCAGGGAGCAGACAAATTGAACCTGGGGTGACCGGCCCGGCCCCACGGAAGTTTCCCACTGGTCACCAGGGTAAATCGGGAAGCGCTCACGGTGGCCAGTCTAGAAGCCCAGGGTCCCAGGGTTCGCGCCCCATTTGAAGGAAAAATTCCTGCAAAATGCGCCGTAGCTGAGGATCGAACCGCGGATGTCTGGGTTAACAACTAGTGACCTTACCGCTGCACCATAGCCCCGGGGGCCCCTATTGCTCTCCTAGATCATACATGAACCTGTCAACAACCTATTTGTAGATTAGGATTTTAGTTTTAGGAATTCTTTCTATCACTCTATTAGTAGTACCGGTATCAGCTACTACTAGCTGTGTGAGAGCTAGAGTTTGCATATTGTAGTTGGCTCGATCAGTATAGGATCGATTTACACTATTTCATGGAGTATTAGACTCTTAGGTTGCTCGTGCCTGGTTAGATAACCTAGAAGGCAATATGAGTATATGACCTGCATTTGATGTAGAAAATGTGGAATTAGTTATTATTATCATCGTCAGTAGAGGATCGATATATCCTATTTCATGGAGACTTTGACCATTGCTCACTCATACCTGGTTAGATAACCAAGAGGGTATATTTAGATTTATGATTTGCACTATTGCGTATCACTCACGAGACTAATCCACCTCTTGGTGGAGGTCATCGAAGATGAATTTTCGGGAAACAAACGATCACTTAGGTGGTTATTTTGGGATAATTCTGAGGGATAGTGTTCTCCTATTTCCTTTGTATAGTCGGTTGTCAGGGATAGCTATTATTCTTTAATCAGGGCTGATGACAATGGTCACCCTAATTTCTCGAACGTTCTTGTGGTTCGAGAATTCCAAACATATTTCCAGAGGAGTTTCCTGAGCTGCCTCCCATGAGGCCAGTGGAGTTCGCGATCGAGTTGATTCCGGGGATAGCATTGGCATCAAAGGCTCTGTATTGTATGACACCTAAAGAGGTGGATGAGCTCAATGTCCAACTATAGGAGTTATTGGATAGAGGATTCATTCGTCCTAGCATTTCCCCATTGAGAGCCCCAGTACTGTTTGTGAAGAAGAAGGACGGATCCATGAGGATGTGCATCAACCACTGGCAATTAAATGTAGTAACCATCAAAAATAAGTATCCCTTACCGCAGATTGAGGTTTTGTTTGATTAGCACAAGAATAGATCAGTGTACTCTAAGATTGATCTGCGAGCTAGTTATCATTAGACTGAGTTTTCACTAAATGATGAGGGCATCTTGTATTTTCGAGGGAGGTTGTGTATTCCTGAGTCACATCCGGTATTGGAAGATCTACTACAGGAGGCTATCACTCATGGTTTGCGACTCATCCGCGACTCATCCGGGTGATACCCATATGTACAGAGTTTGAAGCATTTCTATTGGTGGAATGATATGAAGAAAAACATCGGGGATTTCATAGCTAGATGTCTGGTATGTTAGCAGGTAAGGCTGAGCATCATAGACCTGTTGGATTATTCCAGAAGATCCTAATTCCTAAGTGGAAATTGGAGTATATCATCCTAGACTTTGTCGTGGGTGTTGAGAGATGGATGACTTCCTTATTACTCTATTAGGTGTAGAAAGCTATCACGTTAGATTGATATTGAGGATATCTTGCAGTTGGTGGTGGTGTGAAACCCTATTTCGCGACACGTAGTTTTCTAGGGGACCCTCGATGGATATATGATGTTATGGTTAACTAGTTAGGAAGTATTATTGATTGGTGACTCATGGGAGATAGATATGGGTTTGATGTTTTATGTTTGAGGATTGGATTATAGACTTGGGGCCAGTGACCTTATGGTTGAGCGCCTTGAGTGTGGTTTGGATAAGTATGATCGGTAGTAGATGGTTGTTAGACGATAACCTTTAGATCAGTGATTTTTAGTATGGCTTAGGTTGGTAACTCCAATTGATATTCAATATGGACTTAGGTAGGTTTCACTCTACGAACATCGATGGAGGGATGATTGATACTGATTTAGTGTGGAGTTGATTCTAGGTATTGGGTTAGAATACCTTGACGACGAATAGAAAATTTATTGGATCAACTCAAGGACTGATATATACACCCTAAGATCATATTGAGAGTTGACAGACACCATCTTAGGGTTGACAAATGTATAGAAGATAACATTCTTCATACTATATGAGTATTGCGAGTTCTTGGTGATGTCGTATGGGCAAACCAATGATCTAGCCACAACTTGGATTTAATGAGTTTGGGGTCCTTAGGGTGTTTGGATTGATTTGATATATTTGTAGATGACATCTTGATATATTCAAGGTTGAGAAAGAAGTTACTCCTGACTGGGAGTTTGAGCACATATTGGTACATCTAGTTCTTAGACAATTTTGTCAATCAGACCAGGAAGGCTTAGGTAGAGATTACGATTTTCATTATCTCTGAAGTAGGATAGCCTTAGGGCAGCGAACGGAATGTTTTGGTGATGAGAATGAAATATTTTATTTTGTTATAAATTATACGGTCTTGACTCACCTCCTGTCAGGAGGACTCACTGCGAGGCCCACATTTATCTAGATTTGCAATTCACCCGAGATATACCTAAGTATATAGGGATTTGAAGCATTCTTGTTGGTGGATGACTTGGAAAAGGACATTGAGCTTGACTATTGGTATGTCGATAAGTGAAGGTAGAACTTTAGATTGATGTAGTGGGAGCATAGTGGGCACATAACCCACAGAGAGCGTCAAAAACTAGCAGAGATTACCGAACTATAGAGTATATTTTTGAGTATCATATTGGTTAGAGACTCGCAGTTCACCACACGTTTCTAGCAGAGTCTACAATATGCCATGGGTACAGAGCTTCGATTCAGTATAACCTTTCATCTGTAGACAGACGGATAGTCAAAACATACTATTTAGACTTTGGAGGATTTACTGAGGTCATATGTTATGGATTTCAAGGGCAGTTGGGAGGATCATCTGCATTCAGTAAAGTTCACCTACAACAACAAATATCATTCAGCTATCTTGATGACACCGTTTTAGGCGTTATATGGTAGGGCTTCTAGGACACCCACCCTTTAGGAGGATCCTGGGGAACCTCAGCCGTTGGGACCTCAAAGTGTTCAATACGATATAGAGTTGGTCCATACGATCAGACGTAGGATGTCCAAGGCTCAGGATCTCTAGAAGAGTTACACAGATCAGAGATGGAGACTTTTGGAGTTCTCTGTGAGAGACCATGTGTTTCTGAGAGTATCACCAACGAAAGGGGTGAAGTGATTTGGTAGAAAAGGTAAGCTAGCATAGAGATACATTGGCCCTTTCTTGATTTTAGAGAGGATTGTAGCAGTAGCTTACTGGCTAGCGTGACCCCCGTCTCTGGTTAGCTTACACGATGTGTTTTATGTTTTCATGTTGAGAAAATATGTGTCAGATCTTGTTCATGTTTTGCCAGATGTATCAATCACGCTCTAGCCTGACGTGACCGTGGATTCTGGGCCACAGAGAACGTCAACTGTGAATAAGACAGTTCGGCTGGTCAAAGTCGGTTGGAAACACCATACTGATGAGGAGACGACACAGGAGCTTAAGGATATGATTAGAGCTCATTACCCTCATCTACTTACCTGAAGTGCATATAATTTGGTTTATTCAACATTAGTATTGCAAGATGTGTTGTTAATATTTGTCACATTTAAATAGTGAAATTTTGGGATCAAATTTTTGTTAAAAGGAGAGAATATAAAATACGACCATTGGATTCCAAGGGTTAATTAGGAAATAATTTGTAGAATTTTTTGAGATTTTTCAGAAATTATTTTGGAATTTTCGGAGGTCTTTCTGGAATTTATGGAGATAAAAGGATATATGAAGAGTTTGTTTTTAGATACTCTAATTAATTGAGGAATAATTTATAATAGAAACTCATTCTTTTATAAAACAATGCTATTTTTTGTGTTGGGTTACTCTAACTTAACTTGGGTTGATGCATATCAAAAAAGAAGAGATTGTAAATACCACAGGTTAGTTATGATATGATCAACCAAGTCAAGTTAGGTCCTGAATTGGTTAGATCCTTGTGCTTAAGTGTGCAAGAGCTAAAGAATATAAGAAGTTGAGTAGAAGACGTAGCGAGCGAGAAGGATGACACGGTGAAGGGAGCCCATGGGCTTGGTGAATCTGAGGGACGAAGAAGCTGCGAAAGAGAAAACCGGTGGACGTAAAGAACGTACGTGACGTCCAAGGGACGAGAAGCCCTTTCGAAGAGAAGGCTAGAGTTGGGTTCGTGTGAGATCAACCTTAGATGGTCGAAAATCATCCAAGCGGATGAAGACGAAAAGTCAACATGAGAGTTGACTTTGACCAACTAGTCAACTAAGACTAAAATCTGAAATATATTGTTGATACTCATACAATCTGAAACATATTTGTGAGAAGTAGCTAAAACATAGGAATCTGAAACAAATTGAAACTAATAACACTTTTCAACATCTTAAACATGTAAACTCATGTAGCTTCAGTAAACTGAAACTATATCATAGATCTATGACAACACAAAATTCAATATTAACATTACAGAATTTAGAATTCCTAGCTAACATCATTTGTTACTGATTGCGAAGTCTAAGATTGGTTACTGATTGCGAAGTCTAAGAAATGAAAGGCAATGGGGGATTTTGGATGAGTTGCTATGATTAAGAAATGAAACGTAATGCAAATAATGAAAACTAACCTAAGTATGATTGTGGAGAATTAGAGACAACTTAATATAAGCATCAAACCAAACTATCATACAACGAAACCTAATCTAATCTAACCTAATTGCATCCAAATAAAGAACACAAATTTAAATTATTCAAACGAAATAACCATTGCAAGAAATTAAACAACTTAAATGCATTAACTAAAGTCTAACTAATGGAAGAAATGCCCCCAGGATTATGGTGCAGCGATAGGACGACTAGTCGCTATCTGAAGTATCTGTGGTTCGATCCCCAGCTACGGCGTATTTGTAGAAATCTTTCCTCCAAATGGGACGCGAATCCTGGGACGCTGGGCTTCTAGACCGCCTACCATGAGCGCTTCCCGATATAGCCTGGTGTCCATTGGGAAACTTTCGTAGGGCCGAACCAGTAGTCCGAGGTTGGAAAAACCTCGTTAATTATTTAACTAATGGAAGAAACATTTAATCAAACACATGTGAGCATTAATCAAATTAAACCAAAATGTGCAACCATAAAACGAGAAGCTAACGTCATTACAATTCAACAATCAAAATAGAGAACCACACACAAAAGAAATCAACCAACACATCGAAAGAATGTTGCAGACGGACGACTATTGTGGATGAAGCTTCTCCCTCAATCAGAATGTTACGACGGCCACGATAGTGGCCGCATGATGCAATCATGCTGGTGTCGCGTGAGCATTCTCAACAACAAGATGTGGTTGCAAGTGATAGAGAGGAGAAGAAAAGAGATTAGAAATTTAATTAGGGTCTAAAAGATACGTAAAAAAGAAGAGAACAGATTAATAAAGAGTCGGTTTTTAAATTTTTGTGATGATTTATTTTAATAAAATAAAATTATATTTAAAATTTTTTATATAGATTTTTGACAAAAATAATATTGTTTTAGATTTCGTTTCTAAAATGTATTCATTTTTTTACAAAAATTTATTTTTAAATTTGTTTCTATTATTTTAAATTTATTCTCAATTTTTTTTCAAATATTATATTTTATTAAAGTGAAATGGATTAGTATTTCCATATCAAATGTGTCACTAATTTATATAAATCTAAAATAGATTTTATTTTCGTTTAAAAAATTTATCCCTAATTTATATAAATTTCAAGCAAATTATTTTATATCTTAATTTTTCAGATATTTTAAATGAATTTTGTGATAGAAATTATATGGTTTCAATTTTTGTTTGTAATTTGTATGTATTTTTGTTTATAAAACTTTATTTACAATTTCATCTTAAATTTATTTCAAACTTTGTCTCAATTTTTACAAATATTATATTATATTATATTAAAGTGAAACGGATTAATAGTTCCACAGCTAATGCGTCTCTAATTTATATAAATCTTAAACCAAGTTTATTTCTGTTTTTAAAAAATAAATCATTAATTTATATAAATTTGAAATGAATTATTTTCTATCATAACTTTTCATTAAATTTTAAATAAATTTTATGATAGAAATTATACGGTTTAAAATTTTGTTTATAAATAGTATTTATTTTTGATAAAAATTTATTTTCAATTTCGTCTACAAATTCATTTCAAATTTATCACTTTTTTTAAAATATTAAATTTTATTATAGTGGAATAGATTAATAATTCTCTAGCAAATCCATTTCAATTACGTAAATCGGAAACAGATTTTAATTTCGTCTAAAAAATCTATTTACGAAGACTTATTTTCTTGTAGTGTATATGGGTTCACTTGATCAAGAGTTTTAATATTATTTATTGTTAAATACCAAATTTTAAGGGGCTAAATGGAAAATTTGAAAACTAAGGGTGTGGTTGGAATTATTCGAATTTGGAGGACCTTGTTGTAAAAGGCCAAAAAACAATAAAAACCCTAACTTTTCCTCCGTTTAATCTCCTTTCCCCGTGTCTCCGCCCTGACGCTGCACCTTCATTCGCGAGAGCAGTTCCTCGCCGCCGCTCTCTACCTCTTCTCCTTCCCCTCTGACTTCGTCTCCTCTCTTTCATCTTCATCTTCATCTTCATCATCTTCTTCTCCTTCTCATTTTCCGGTGCCAACTTGTTGCCCTGCATCGTCGCATGCGAGGAACCATAGCGCTGCATCCCTAAGGCTCGATCCCTTCTCCACGCGAAACGCTAGCCGCCACCGACGTCGCCACACGATCCAATTTCATAGAGAGGTAGAAATTCATAGCCAAACATCATCCTCGTTTATGCTGTGTGGCTGGATCTAATCGGAAAAGGACAAAGCAAGGAGGTGGAGGTTACCGACACATCTCAGGTGAGTTGTATGTTGGATTAGGTTAAAGATGGATGTTTCCATTTTAGTAATGCTTGTTGTGAACCATGAATTGCTGATTGTATGCGTTGGTTCAGTAGAGATGCATTCCTTGTGTTGATTGGAGTAGCAAAGAACTACGCTCTTATAGTTTAATTTAATGTATGCAGTGAGGATTGGTTGCCGTGAGCTATGGGGAATTTTAGATCTGTTATGGAAGTGTATGCCCTGTTTCGAGTTATTGTTCATACATGTATATGCTGTATTCTTTGTTTCACATATCAATGGTTTAGTGGGTTGCATTTGGGGGAATTCAATGCTATTTTTGGGTGTTGATTTTGGGTTTTCCTGGTTATGGGTAATCCTATGGTGTTGTTGTGTATTGTAGAGAAATAAAGCAAATAAGAAAAATGATACATCTGTATTTCAGAGGTGAAGTGTTTGGTTATGTAATTCAATGACCGAAATTAAACTTAATTTGGATAATAAGACTCGACTGAGTATTAATCATTTAATTTCGATTAATTGAATAAAATATGATAATTGGGATGATCTCCATTAATTATGGTAGCTATTAAATTCCTTGGGTTAGTTTAGGAATTAACCTCATCACCTAACATAATTATGTTAGGAAGGAACTATAGTTGTTATATATGTTTACACACACACAAAATTATTTGCTTATATGTAGTCTAGCTTTCTAGCTATTTTTAATAATTTTTATAAATAACTAAATTTAGTCCTTGATACAGGACCTTGACCTTGGACTTGCACGGTTTGTCGTGGAAGGATTTCTTCGCTTATGGACTTCTATAATTAAAGGCGAGTACTTCTCCTTTGTATTCTAGTAGTTCTATTATCGTTAATGTATGACTTGTTATGTCTGAATAGCTCTGCTTGACCTTGTTCTTTGTTGTTGATTATTTTACATCGTCCATTGATACTTTTTTTCATTTGACCTTCGAGTTTAATTCGAAAATTCGTATCCGTATAGTCTCTCGTTGATTTTCCATTCTGTAAAGTACCGCTCGTACGCGAATACTTAAATGTTCATTAAACACCACTAGGATGGTAGCATTAGAGACACCCTACCTAGTAGTTTAGTTGCATATTCGTTGCTTTCTGGTTGTTTTTCTGGTTTGTTGCTTTTGTTGTTGCATCGTTGTTATTCGGTTGTTTGTGCGTATTGGTATCATGCACCATACCTACACCGTTGCATACTGACGACGGTTGGGCTTCCATATAGTTAAGCCGTCGTCATTCATCTAGTTGTTTTGCCACTCAACTACTTGTTGTGGTAGTTTCTAGAGTGGGAGCAACAGTCCTATTACGCCACACTCGACCACTCATGTACAATGGATGTTGGAGTTGTAGGCAAACAGTTGACACCCTCACCATTGTTTCCGAGGGATATTAGAGTTGTTGGTAGTTCCCCCTATATCTCAGGATTTTGGAGTAGTTGGCTCCCCAACATCCTGTCCACTCAACCACATCTATCAGTGGTATTTGTTGGAGTGCGTACGGTTGTCACAGCCTTACCCACTCGACCACATAGATGTGATGTATTGGCGGCTTAACTGGCGTCAGGGGTGACACATATCATTGCATCATATGCATCAATTGCATATATGCATTTTCTTGTGTTTGTTGCATTTATATAAGCTATGGTTGCTATATTTGGTTGACATGCATGTTTGTTTGATACTATGCTATGTCGTATGTTTTCACGTTATTTTTATACATGTTTTGAATTCCTCTATTTTCCTAGAGACTGTACACCGTTGTATTCTGGTGTTTCTATATCTTTATGATGTCATGCAATTGTCTACTCATATACCTGCAGAGTCCGGCCGGACTCACCACCCCTGTCTCCTATTTTTGTTTCAGGTAGTAGGTAGATGCTCTACTTAGAGCCAAGAGAGGATCCAGATGCCAGTCCCACCAGGTTGATTCGTATTAGAGTTGTTTCCGTATTTAGTTTATATCACAGTTACTTTATTTCTGCGTTTTCGTTATTTTCACATTTTATTTCATGGACTGGTATTGGTTTTATTAGTCCGATATTGACATAGTAAAGGTATGTTCATTTTTAGACTCATGTTGGAGTTCGTCGGTATTTCGGATTTCCGTTAGCTTTATTTCTGCTAAAAGACAATAACGGTTCAAAATGTTTAAACTTAGTTTATCATTATCATTTATATTGATATAAACTGCGTGGTAGTGTATTTATTTTACAGTTTTGATGGTTGAGCCATCTTATTTGATGATAGATTATGTATTATATGTCCCAACTTGTCTGCCGTATAGGGGAGATGTTGTCCGATTTTCGTGTATCAGAGCCAAAGTTTGTGATGTTTTGGTGTCTGTGGGTTTACACAGTTGTTTTACGAGGTTAATCTATATTTTACATATTTGTTTATTTTGCGGAGTCTTTTTCTTGACATGGTTCGGTAGGGTTATGTTTTGGGACTTGGTAGCGATGAGATCTCTCCCGGCAACAAGAAGTAAGTTGGTTTTAAATTTTGATAAAATTATATCTAAGTAATATGCGTTGGTTTTGTTTTGTTAACAGGTATGCCTCGTCGTATTGAGTTGTCTCCACTCTGTGCACGTGATCGTGGACGACGATCACGGGGGAGGTCAGAGGAGGCCGAGTGAGACACGAGTTAGGAGGTAGAGAGGCCCACCAGGGTGGAGCCGACTGGTCGGGGATCAACTCACCAGGACCCTTTGGGTGAGTTGAGACCTCCACCACTGAGAGTACCTCCTCCTTATTCGACAGCAATTCCAGTCGTACCATCAGAGGCAGGTCCATCAGTGCCACCAATGGTAGTTCCTGGAGTGCCATCAGTGGTACCCCTGCCCAAGCGGATTGGCTTCTGGACAGAGCTCGGATTCCATTACTGGCAGCGTTTATGAAGGGTCGTTTCACACTGTTCCATGGAGAACCAGATCTGTATGCTACTCGTGCCTGGTTGGAGACATTGGAGGGCACCTTCAGCTATATGACCATAGACATAGAGAAGGTGGAGTTGGCTACATATCACCTTCAAGATCAGGCCGTCACTTGGTGGAATATGCAGAAGACTATTATTGGTGGACGACCAATTTCTTGGGTTTTTTTTTCACGAAGCTTTTGAGGGAAAATATTATCCTGCTGTATTTCGTACGACTCGACAGCAGGAGTTTCTTGCTCTTCATAAGGGAGATTGTTCAGTTTTGATGTATGAGGCAGAATTCAATCGCCTGGCGAAGTTTTGCCCTCAATTAGTGGCTACAGAGGATGAGCGGACGACACAGTTCACACTAGGCCTAGCTAGATATATCCAGTTACGTATATCTGGATGGACTCCTACTTCTTATCGAGAGGCTATGGATCGAGCTCTACACATCGAGATGATCCAGCATTAGTTGCATGGTGATAAGAATAAAGGAAAGCAGATAACTCAAGGTTCAGCAGGGACACAGAAAAGCAGACTGTTGGACAGAAGCGCAGTAGCAGGAGTCAAAGTACCCAGGAGACTTCTGAGCCTCAGTCTCGACTCCAGAAGTCTGGATGGGTTTCAACAAGATCGTTACAAGGTTCTCAGCAGACCCGGAGGTCTACTACTGGTGAGGCTCATTGTTTTCAGTGTGGATCTAGGGACCACAACAGACTAGATTGTCCCCTAAAGCACCCCATCTGTTATTATTGTAAGCTTCCGGGTCATGAGAGTCGAGGTTGTCCTTTGAGGCTCAACATTAATCTGTGGCTGTTACTCCCCAGGGAGGCCGATCAGGGCAGCAGAGGCCACAGCGAGGTGGTCGTCAGACTCAGACGTCATCTCGACAGCAGCAGACAGGACGTCAGCAGGCAGTTCCTCTACGAGTTCAGATTTATTATATGCCTGGGCATGAGTACCCCTCACCAGCGGGATCTTAGTATTCTGGGATGGGGTCATACTATCAGCAGTCATACCCAGCATACCAGCCTGCAGTCTATCAACATCTGCAATTGGTTGGAGCGTCAGGCTATCAGCCCTAGCAGTCGGTTGGGCCTTCTGGATATCAACTCCAGCAGACTGCCGGACCTTCGTCATCTCAGCCGCAGCAGATTTTGGCGTTGCCATCTCCATCTCCAGAGTCAGGTCGAGTTTATGGTGTCACCAGAGAGGAGGCATAGCAGGCCGATAGATCGGATTTTCATGGTATGATTTTCGTTTATGCATTTTCTGTGGAAGCTTGTTGATACCGGTAGTTCTAGTTCTTTCATATCATGGTTGTTTATGGGAAAGATTAGTAGATTGCCTACCCTTATATCACAATGGTTGTCAGTGTCTCTGCCATCTAGTGAGGTATTAGAAATCACGCAGGAAGTCAAGGCGTGTCCATTGGATTTCGGCGATTATACACTCACAGTGGATCTATCGGTTCTCGAGATGGTAGAGTTTGATATTATTTTAGGCATGGACTCATTGATGGCCTATCATGCCACAGTCGATTGTCAAGCGAGGGTGGTCACGTTTCGGCCTCCGAACCAACCCTCGTGGGAATTCATTGGCACCAGAGATGATGGGATTTAGATTATCTCTACACTTCAGGCCCAGAAGCTTATGTCGCACGGAAGTCAGGATTTTCTTTTGTCATTGATCAACACTGATAACAGTAGTAACCCTCAGCTCTCGGATGTTCCAGTAGTTCGGGAATTTCCTAACGTCTTTCCAGAGGAGCTTCCGGGTTTTCCTCCCAGAAGGCAAGTCGAGTTTATGATTGAGTTGATTCCAGGGACAGCGTCGGCATCAAATGCTTCGTATCGTATGGCGCCTAAGGAGTTGGACGAGCTAAAGGTCCAGCTTCAAGAGATGCTTGACAGGGGATTCATCCATCCTAGCATATCTCCATGGGGTTCGCCAGTTCTATTCATAAAGAAGAAGGATGGTTCTATGAGATTATGCATCGATTACAAGTAGTTGAATGCAGTGATCATCAAGAACAAATATCCCCTATCTCGTATCGAAGATTTGTTTGATCAGCTAAAGGATACCTCAGTGTATTCTAAGATTGATTTGCGGTTAGGATATCATCAGTTGAGGATCAGAGATTCAGATATCCAGAAGACAACTTTCCACACCCGGTACGGACAATACGAGATTTTGGTAATGCTATTTGGGCTTACCAATGCTCCTGCAGTATTCATGGATTTGGTGAATCGGGTTTTTATGGAGTATTTTGATCAGTTTGTTATTGTTTTCATCGATGACATCCTGATTTACTCTCGTTTCGAGGAGGAACATGCGCGCCATCTTCGCATTGTTCTGGAGATGCTCCGGCGGGAGCAGTTGTATGCGAAGTTCAGCAAATGTGCTTTCTAGTTGTCTTCTGTGGGTTTTCTCAGACACGTTGTTTCCAGTAGAGGTATCTCCGTTGATCCCCAGAAGATCGAGACTGTCACCAATTGGGAGCAACTTAAGTCAGTTCAGGAGGTGTGTAGTTTTCTCGGATTGGCTAGTTATTATCGACGATTTGTTGAGGGGTATTCTAGCATTGCTTCACCGTTGACACGCCTGACCAGAAAGGGCATGAAATTTATTTGGACAGAGGCTTGTGAGACCAGTTTTTAGGAGCTCAAGCGGCGATTGGTGTCTGCGCCTGTTTT
>JAGFNQ010004281.1:281195-337345 GCA_024364735.1 Boesenbergia rotunda
CTGTCCAACTATCAACCCAAATTGCATCGTGTCATGGGTGGTTCTTGGAAGACCTGTGATAAAGTCCATGGATATTTCTTCCCACTTCCACTCTGGAATGGGAAGTGGCTGTAGAACTCCTCCTGGTCTCTGGTGCTCTGCTTTGACTCTCTGGCAGGTCAAGCAGGTACTGATATATCTGGCCACGTCTCGCTTGAGTCCAGACCACCAGAACCTTTGCTTTAAATCTTGGTACATCTTGGTAGAACCAGGATGCATAGAGTACGGGGTACTGTGGGCTTCTTCTAAATATTCTTTCTTAGTTCCTCATCATTGGGGACGCAAAGGCGGTCTCCAAAATAGAGGATGCCACTGTCTGATACTCGAAACTCTGAATTTTCTACCTCTTGGATCCCCTGCTTGATCTTCTGGATTCTGGGTCTTGATCTTGCTTTCTTGTATATCCTTAAGCAGGGTTGACTCTAGGGTCAATGCAGAAATTGCCCAAATACCTCGACTCCAAAATCTTTTATTCTTTCTGAAGTGGTAGAGACAGTGATGATAAGGACATCAGTGCCGCACAGGATTTTCTGCTCAGTGCATCTGCCACTTTATTAGCTTTACCTGGGTGGTAGAGGATTTCACAGTCATAATCTTTGACCAACTCTAGCCACCTGCGCTGCCTCATATTTAGATCTTTCTGAGTGAAGAAGTACTTCAAACTCTGATGGTCTGTGAAGATTCTGCACTGCACTCCATACAGGTAGTGTCTCCAGAGCTTCAGTGCAAAGACCACAGCTGCTAGCTCAAGGTCGTGCGTAGGGTAATTCTTCTCATAGTCCTTGAGCTGTCTGGAGGCATATGCTATTACTTTACCGTCTTGCATGAGGACAGCTCCAAGGCCCATCTTGGATGCATCACTATAGATGTCAAAGGCCTTGTCACTCTCTGGAACAGTCAGGATGGGAGTACTAGTCAATCTCTTCTTCAGCTCTAGAAAACTGTGCTCGCATTTATCTGACCATTCAAACTTCTTGTTCTTTCTGGTCAAGGCTGTGAGTGGAGAGGCTATCCTGGAAAAGTCCTCCACAAATTTTCTGTAATATCCTGCCAGGCCTAAGAAGCTTCTGATCTCACTGGCACTCTTGGGTCTACACCAGTTGCTGACTGCTTCTATCTTGGCTGGATCAACTTGAATGCCTTCTTTGGATACAATGTGACCTAGGAAAGGTCACCTGATCTAGCCAAAACTCACACTTTGAGAATTTTGCATAGAGCTTCTCCTGCTGAAGGATCTGCAGCACTATCCTCAAGTGTAGCATGGTCCTCTGGAGTCTGTGAGTATATGAGAATATCATCAATAAATACAATGACGAATTTATCGAGATACTCCCTGAAGATGTGGTTCATCAGCTCCATGAAGACTGCTGGAGCATTGGTTACTCCAAAAGGCATTACTACAAATTCGTAGTGGCCGTATCTTGTCCTGAAGGCCGTCCTGGGATGTCACTTTCTTTAACCTTTAGCTGATGATACCCAGAACGCAGATCTATCTTCGAGAACACTGTAGCCCCTTTGAGTTGATCAAATAAATCATCTATTCTAGGAAGGGGGTACTTGTTCTTGATGGTCACCTTGTTCAGAGCTCTGTAGTCTATGCACAGACGCATAGACCCATCCTTCTTCTTGACGAAAAGTACAGGAGCTCCCCAGGGTGAATGACTCGGGCGAATGAAGCCCTTGTCTAGTAGCTCCTGGAGTTGCTCTTGTAATTCCTTCAACTCTGCTGGAGACATACGATATGGGGCCTTCGAGACCGGACCAGTACCGGGCACTAGCTCGATCTCGAATTCCACTTCTCTGTTGGGAGGTAGTCCAGGTAATTCTTCTGGGAACACTTCTGGATATTCGCAGACTACCCGTACATCCTCCTGCTTGAGTTCTTTCTTTGCTTCTGAGTCCACTACGTGTGCAAGAAAACCAGCACACCCTTGCTCTAGCATCTGGTGGGCTGCCAAGGCTGAGAGGAATTTCTGAGTCTTCCTCTTTGGGACTCCTTGGAACTCGAATGGTGATTCTCCTTCTGGGCTGAAAACCACCTTCCTTCTACGGCAGTCCACTGAAGCGCTGTACTTACTGAAGAAATCCATCCCTAACATGACATCGTAATCCTTCATCTCAAGGACTATCCAGTCACTATAGAGCTCTCGGTTGGAAATCCAGATTGGTATTGCCCTTAGCCTCTGAGTAGAGGCCATTTCTTTTCCTGTGCTAACTAGCTCTGGCACAGATGAGCTAGCCGCTTAAACATCTTCACTGCTTCATCCACGGATAGTTCTCCTTGTCTGAACTCCGTGAATTCATCATAATGCTTGTTCGTTACTTGCATGTGAAAGTATTCTTCGAAGAACTCAGTCTCGAAGTCGGCCCATGTCATCTGGTTGACATTTCTCTTGGCCTTGACTCTCTTCCACTATATTCTAGCATCTCCCGTAAGGCAGAAAGATGCACACTTTATCTTCTCTACCTCATGCCAGTCCAGTAGTCCTACTATTCTTTCCAACGTTTTGAACCATGCTTAAGCATCCCATGGTTTACTTGTGCTTGGGAAATTCCCTGGCTTCAGTTTCTTCTACTGAATGAGGTATGCTTCTTGCCTTACTCTCCCGAGCCACCACCTCTAAGAGATTTGTGGTGGTACTGACTCTGTTACCTCTTGCCTCTGGGAACTTGCTCCTCTTTGGCCCTTTCTAGGGCGTCCTCAAATGTATAACTTAACACTTAATGGTAATGTTCCCAAACTTGCTTTAGGATATAACAAGACCTTGGTCTTGTTTCTTATCTCATTCTTAGTCTATAGCTCGTTCTTGGGCTTAGTAAGACCTTGGTCTTACTCAGAACTTTTATCGGACACCTTACATGCCGAAATCCTCCAAACCTTGTGTTTGGGCAAATCAAGACCTTGGTCTTGCTATACTAAGATCACGACATGAAGGACGTCCTCCACTCCTGCTGTGGGTGGTGTAGGGGCACTGGGTGCTGATTTGCCATCAGTGTGGCAATGGTCTTCTGTTGTTCTGAAATCTGAGCTTGCATTTGAGCAATGACTGCCATCAGGTTTGGCTGTTCTGTGCCAGGCTCATTGTTATCTTGAACTGGAGTTCTGTTATTAGCATTAGGAGCTCGGCCTCTTCTTGCCATCTAATAATGCATAAGGGAACAAGAACTCACTACTACTCTCTAGGTATAAACTTGTCTTCTTACTTAGAAATCTAATATCCATTCTAGGGATTAAACATGATTCCGTGATACTAAGGATTAAACATGCTTCCTTGTTCTATGCACATTGAGTAGTACTTAAGCATTTCTCTATACTGCAATTAAATAAAGGAGCAATAGAAAAACTGAAACTTAAACTTTCTTACTTGAAGACGGCAAGGTTGATGCTGATGTGTGTGTGATGCTGGAGAATGGGAACTGCTCTGATACCACCTGTAGCGACCCGCCTTCTCTGCCTTAGACGGATCGTTACTTTCTTTACTTCTTGACTCTAATGCACGACTAAGAATGCGGAAATCTTTTTTTTTTCTTCTCCATTTAAATCTATCTATGATATACTAACTCTACTAGTCATGCATGATACAATGACATACTTCCTTTCTCAAAAACTCGTAAGAAATTACTTATTGAAACTCATCACACAAAATTCTATAACATCACTAAGGCATTATGAAATGAGCAAGCAACTTTTCTAAGCATAATTGAGCAATAAAACTTAATTCAAAAGAGAAGCTAGCACTATCTTGGCACATGCATCAATAACTCCAACAAAGTATCAATATTCTAAACTACTCACACTTCTGCTCATCCAATGCAATCATAAGGATATGTATGCTAAATGAAATGACATGAAATCTTTATTCTAAGAAATTGAGCATGTAAAACTATCCAAAACTCAAATACTCTATATTCTCCATAAGCAAGAACTTGAAATTTGAATAAACTTAAACATTGCAATTCAAATAACTAAATGGTCTCGTCTCAAAGATCTCTCCATAATCAGCCACCACACACACTCTACTCAGCACCGCCTCGTCGTCTTCCTTCAGAATTGCTTGCCTTTACCTTTATCTGCAATAAGAGGAAATGCATCTATAAGCAAAAGCTTAGTAAGTACTATCTAGCTCACAAAAACTCGAAATATGCATACATGCTTCTAGATCAAACTGAAAATCATATGAGATACTAATATGCTTGAAAGAAAACTAAGAACATGTATAACTCAAAACATGCATACTCAAGCAATAAATAATCTCAATTTACTTTTCTTGGCTCAACTTGAAACTTTAGCTATTCTTTATCTTTTGAAAACTCTTTACATTTTCGAAAACTTTGCTAAAGCATATACTTGAAAATACTAATCACTTGGATCCACTGAAGACGTAAGTACCATCTGAATGCGCGTTCCCTAAAAGGTTGGGGTAGCGAGCCACCAATCCTAATAGAGCAGACCTTGGTCTACCAGGGCCAAGACCTTGGAATTGGACACCTGGATTTCTTTAACGACGCCCTTGGACGCCGGGTACTGCCTTATAAAATAAAATAGCTTTTCTTTCTTTTCTTTCTTATCTGTAAATGCCTTGGCATTTTCTGGAGCACCTTGCGTGCTAAAATCCCTAAGTCTTGACTTTTGGGGATTTTCTTAAGGCCTTGGCCTTTTCTTTTCTTATCTTTATCTTCTTTTCTTTTCTCATAGCTTTTCTTGGTCCCTAATCTCATATAGGGACACTCAATAAAATATAAAGCATATAATGAACTAAGATCACATGCAAAAACTAAAAACTAAAAGAAATATCTCTTTTAAGAACTTTTAAGGAAATTCTCGCGGAAAACCGCCTCTTACTGCAGGTGAGCAGTACTTACATTGATATCTTGGACTTACAACCAAGATTAACGTCTAGAGCTCGGGAGAAACTTGAGATCTCGGAGAATTCTTCACGTCTACGCGTTCCTCTCGTCGCGGGGATCCCGAATATAGGATTATCTCTTGGAAAAGGGTCTCGGCCGGCCCTCCTTGGCCTTGAAGTTGGTCGGCGTCGCCCAAGGGAGGAGAGAGAGTCGGCGTGAGGGTTTGGAGAGGAGAGAAAATAAAGTTCTCTCTTTAATTGGCTATTTATACTTAAGGTTCGGATTAACTCAACTACTACTTAAATATTTGTCTCTCCTTCTTTTTCGTGCTTGATACCCAGCCCAGCCGGTCGCGCGCCTCTTTGGTTTCGGGGAGGTCCCGGGTTCGAACCACCCGCTGCACTTAAGCCATTTTCGGATTTTTTTTTCTTTCTTTTTTTTTTTCTTTTTCCAAAAATACCAAACGGACTCGGAAAATTCCATAAAAATACTCTAAAAATTCCTAAAAATATCTAGAATATTTCTAAACCATTTCTAACTAATTCTAAGGACTTTTAAGAACTAAAGATACTAAACGAACTCGGAAAGTTCCATAAAAATATTCTAAAAGTCTCTAAAAATATTTAGAATATTCCTAAACCATCTTTAAATAATTCTAAGGACTTTATGGACTAAAGATGGAAATTTTGGGGCGTTACAGGAGTGTTCTGGCTTGTCACAGGGTTATGGTCACCGACTTAGTTTAGAGCTTCTTAGAGTTGGGACTGGAGGAGCAGGGTCAGACAGAGAAAGGGTTATTGGTGACTATGGTTGCTCAGTCTTTGATTAGGACGAAGATCAGAGAAGCTCAGGCTAGTGATCAACATCTGCAGTTCCTAGGCAGCCCGATAGCCTTAGAGCAGTAGACTGACTTTACACGAGATGACGAGGGTATTTTATATTTCCGAGGGAGATTGTGTGTACCTAAGTCACATCAGGTCATGGATGAGTTGCTTTAGGAGGCTCATCGATCTTGGTTTACTGTACATCCTGGCAGAACCCTTATGTACCGAGATTTGAGACGTTCCTACTGGTGGAACGGTATGAAAAAAAAACATCACGGATTTTGTTGCTAGATGTCTAGTGTGCTAGCAAGTTAAGGCTGAGCATCAGAGACCTGCTGGATTACTTCAGAAGATTCCTATTCCTGAGTGGAAATGGGAGCACATCACTATGAATTTCGTTGTGGGATTACCGAGGTCTCGGAGAAGACATGACGTGATTTGGGTGATCGTTGATCGATTAACCAAACCCGCTCATTTCTTAGGGATTCAGGGGATAGATTCACTAGACAAGATGGCAGAGTTGTACTGCCGTGAGATTATCAGACTACACAGTGTCCCTCTGAGCATTATATCAGACAGAGACCCGCGTTTCACTTCACGATTTTGGCAGAGTTTGCAGCAGACCATGGGTACAGAGCTTCGTTTCAGTGCAACCTTTCATCCGCAAATGGACGAACAGTCAGAGCGTACTATTCAGACGCTAGAGGATTTGTTGAGATCCTGCATTATGGACTTTTGAGGCAACTGGGAGGATCACCTGCACTTGGTTGAGTTGCCTACAATAATAGCTATCATTCGGCTATTAAGATGACACCCTTCGAGGCGTTGTATGGTAGGGCTTGCAGGATAACCCACCCTCTGGGAGGAGGATGGGGAATCTCAGTTGCTAGGACCTCAGAGTGTTCAGTGTGACGCAGAGTTAGTTCGTACTATTAGAGGTCATCTGTCAAAGGCTCACGATCGCCAGAAGAGTTATGTTGATCGGAAACGCAGACCTTTGGAGTTCTCCGTGAGCGATCACGTATTCTTACGAGTGTCACCCACGAAAGGGGTGAAGTGGCTTGGGTTACGAGGTAAGCTAGCTCCGCGCTACATTGGATCATTTAAAATTTCAGAGCGGATTGGAGCAGTAGCTTATTGTCTGGCATTACCACCGTCTTTGGCTGGAGGTCACGATGTGTTTCATGTTTCCATGTTGAGGAAATATGTACCAGATCTTGCACATGTTTTATCGGAGGTGTCGGTCACACTTCAGCCAGACGCGACCTATGAGGAGGTGCCTATGCGGATTTTGGACCGCAAGGATCATTGGTTGAGGAACAAGATGGTCTGGTTGGTCAAAGTTGGTTGGCAGCACTACTCTGATGAGGAAGCTACTTGGGAACTCAAGGATACGATCAGAGCTCGCTACCCTCATCTATTTACTTGAGGTGCATAGGGTTGGTTTTCGTTTAGTATTATAATTGCATCTGAGTTGTTGATAGTTGTTTTGGTTTACTAGCGAATTTGAAGACCAAATTTTTGTTAGTGGGGGAGACTGTTAAATACCCAATTTTAAGGGGGCTAAATGGAAAATTTGAAAACTAAGGGTGGGTTTGAAATTATTCAAATTTGGAGGGCCTTTTTGCAAAGGCCAAAAACAAATAAAAACCCTAACTTTTACTCCCTTTAATCCCCTTTCCCTGTGCCCCCCCCCCCGACGCCGCACCATCATTCGCGAGTGCAGTTACTCGCCGCCGCTCTCTGCCTCTTCTCCTTCCCCTCTAACTTCTCCTCTCCTTCATCTTCATCTTCCTCTTCTCCTTCTTATTTTCCGGCGCCAACATGTTGCCCTGCATCATCGCATGCGAGGAACCACAACGCTGCATCCCTAAGGCGCGATCCCATCTCCACGCGAAACCCTAGCCGCCACCGACGCCGCCACACGATCCAGTATCTTAGAGAGGTAGAAAGTCTTAGCCAAACAACATCCTCCTTTATGCTGTGTTGTTGGATCAAATCGGAAAAGGACAAAGCAAGGAGGTGGAGGTTACCGACGCATCTCAGGTGAGTTATATGTTGGATAGGTTAAAGATGAATGTTTAGATTTTAGTAATGCTTGTTGTGAACCATGAATTGCTGATTGTATGCATTGGTTCAGTAGAGATGGGTACCTTGTGTTGATTGGAGTAGGAAACCACTATGCTCTTGTAGTTTAATTTAATGTATACAGTGAGGATTGGTTACCGTGAGCTATGGGGAATTTTAGATCTGTTTTAGAAGTGTATGCCACGTTTCGAGTTATTGTTCATGTATGTATATGTTGTATTCTTGGTTTCACTTATCAATGGTTTAGTGGGTTGCATTTAGAGGAATTCAATGCTATTTTTGGGTGTTGATTTTGGGTTTTCCTAGTTATGGGTAATCCTATGGTGTTGCCGTGTATTGTAGAGAAATAAAGCAAATAAGTAAAATGATACATCTATATTTCAGAGGTGAAGTGTTTTGTTATGTAATTCAATGACTGAAATTAAACTTAATTTGGATAATAAGACTCGATTGAGTATTAATCATTTAATTTTGGTTAATTAAATGAAATATGATAATTGGGATGATCTCCATTAATTATGATAGCTATTAAATTCCTTGTGTTAGTTTGGGAATTAACCTCATGACCTAACATAATTATGTTAGGAAGGAACTATAGTTGTTATATTTGTTTACACACACGTAATTATTTGCTTATATGTAGTCTAGCTTTCTAGCTATTTTTAATAATTTTTATAAATATCTAAATTTAGTCTTGATACAGGACCTTGACCTTGGACTTGCACGGTTGGTCGTAGAAGGATTTCTTCGCTTACGGACTTTTGTAATTAAAGGTAGGTACTTCTCCTTTGTATTCTAGTAGTTCTTTTTTCTTTTATGCATGACTTGTTATATCTGAATAGGTCTGCTTGACTTTGTTCTTTGCTGTTGATTATTTTACATCATCCGTTGATACTTTTCTTCGTTTGACCATCAAGTTTAATTCAAAAATTTGTATCCGTACAGTCTCTCGTTGATTTTCTATTTTGTAAAGTACCACTCGTACGCGAGTACTTAAATGTTCATTAAACACCACTAGTGTTGAGACCGGGTGCATGTCGACAAGGATACGGGTTCGTAAAATTTTAAATTTTTACGTGCAGCGGAAGAATTAGCATAAAATAATTTCCTAAATTATTTTAACCACGTATCTAGCATGCAACCTTATGATGTGTTGACATATTCATAAATTAAAACTTTGCGGAAAAGTAAACTAATTTACTAAGTACCTTTCGTAACTCGAAGAAAGGGACGAGATCCAACCGTAGCGTCCCTTGGAAGCTCCGCCTCTATTCGCGTCCACGCCGAGTTCTCTTCGGGATGACTTCGCAAAGTCACAAGTTTTGTGCCGACGAGAACTACTAGATTCTCTATAGGCACAACAAGAAAGATCAAGAGAGGAAAGGGAAACTAACCACCAAGAAAACGGAATCGAATTCCGGGAAGAGAGGAGTCGCTATCCGCTTCTTCTTCTTCTTGTTTCATTTCTCCTTCTTCTTGAAGCTCACGGCAACCTTGCTTGGTGTTGATAGGGTGCGCCGGCCCTAGCATGGAAGGTGGGAGCCGGCCCTAATTCTCCAAGAAGGGCGCCGGCCCTAAGACTCCAAGAGTGGGCGCCGGCCCTAAGGGAGGAGAGGGGAGGGAGAAGAGAAGAGAGAGAGGGTGAGCTCTTCACAACTTGATTAGTTGATTGGGAATAAGGGCTTGCCTTTGGTTCCTTTATATAGTAGCAACTCCTTTGCTAAGTCTCCCTCTTAACGGAATTAACGGAATTAGTTATAAGAAATTTATCTTATAAATTCTCTTATTAATTATTCCGTTTAAGCCGAGTCTTATTATAACTAATTTATAATAAAACAAATTCTTCTTCTCTTTAAATTATGGAATAAATTTTATAAGAAATTTATAAACTTTCTTATTATGGAAAAATCAATTCTTAATTGATTTTATAAAATTAAAATAAACCAATTCATGGATTATTTTAACCTCCATAAAAAGAATAAATTTCTACAAATTTATTTATATAAATTTCTTTATACAAATTTATTTATCCATAATTTATAAAACAAATCACACTAGATTTATTTTATTAATTAAACCAAATAAATTGATTTAATTCCCTTTAATGGCCGGCCACCACAAGGAGGGTTAGCACCCTCTTTGGCCGGCCAAACCAACCCGAACCGGTCGCGAATTAAACTCATTTAATTCGCCCAATAAGCCTTCAAAAGACTTAGCCATTTTTAGCTTCCATTGCGCCTCTGATTAACTCAGATTCGACTTATTTCTCTTGATCGGAAAATCCAATTTTCAACTCGTTTTAAATCCCTCGGATTACTCGTAGTGCGTGTGACTAAATAGGCTTTCGATTTATGTTGGCCGTCTATAATCAACCAATTATAGAACGATCATGAGTGGCACCTAGTAGTACATCATGACCCCCAATTAATCGAAAGATCAACGGTTTGACCTCAGAAGAAATTATTCTGAAACCCTTCAGCAGCTCTACTAAATCGTTCCCCATTCCCTTCACCATCTTATACCCACTTGGTTCAGGACACGGTCTATTTGTGTCAGTCCCCACTAGGCTGACTACGTCACACCTAGCCCAAGTAATATCTTTCTCGTCCTTTGGATTTCTAATTACTCTCATGTATTTAAGAGACTCGCACTCTAAACATGATATACTCTGGCCAGAGGTTTTGAGTAACAATCCGACGATAGGCCTGGGTATACATCTCCTCGCAAGGAGTGGTGAATCCTTTGTAGGCTGTTCAAACATCTTTGGGCACTTTGGCTTATACCCAATCATCCTGGGTCCACACCTCCTTGGAGATGCTTGCTTAAGATGTTAAAGTATAAGTCTCCATGACCAAGATGACTTGAACACCGCAAGTCAAAGGAACATCGCACTTAAGCTGCAGTAAGAACTTCATTGACATATCTATATATAGATAACCATATGAAGTTTTACAGCTAGTCACTCCAATGAACTAGTTCCCTTAACTAGCATCCATGTTTATCTCCGGACATCCCAATGTCACCAGCCAGTGAGAATCAGCTGATTAGAGAATAACCCATGCTAGTCTCAACAGAATTGATAGTGTCCGTTTTTATCAATTCATCGACTAGGGATATTTTCAATACTTCACATTTGCACATTTAGAGATAATCACAAGTTGTGATCCCATCACAAATTCTCTTATGCTGTGAGTTGTATTGCGGACATTCAGTAGATGAGTTTAAGATCCCAATCAAATACATAAACATGTATACTCAAATAGTGAATTATCATTTATTAAATGTTTACATCATAAGGCGATTGCCTTAGGACACTTCTCTCATATCACTAACAAACTCCCACTTGGCCTAATGCCAATCGCTATGGTATCCAATACCATAGGCTCTAACATGACCCTCGAACTTGCTTTGAGGCAAGGCCTTAGTTAAAGGATCCGCTAAATTCCTTTTAGTGGGAATTTTCTCAATTTGTATATCATTCCTACTTATAATCTCTCTGATCAGATGATAGCGGCGAAGCACGTGTTTGGATCGTTGATGAGACCTTGGTTCCATTGCTTGTGCAATAGCTCCATTGTTGTCGCAGTAAACCGGCACTGCTTCATCAATGGTTGGAACCTCATCAAGTTTTGAGACAAACTTCTTGATCCAAACTGCTTCCGTGGTATAATCCGCTACGGTGTCTTGTTTGGAACTTTTCCAACTTATTGCGCCTCCATTCAAAGTAAATACGTATCCAGACTACGATTTGGAGTCATCCTTATCTGTCTGGAAACTGGCATCTATATACCCACGTATTACCATATCTCCTTCTTCATATATTAGGAACACATCCTTAGTTCTTCTTAAGAACTTAAGGATTGTCTTGACAGCCGCCCAGTGATCCATTCCCGGATCCGACTGGTATCTGCTTGTGACGCTCAAAGCATACGATACATCGGGCCTTGTACATAACAGAGCATACATGATAGATCCTATTGCGGATGCATAGGGAATCTTATTCATGCAAATCCTCTCATCTTCTGTGCGCGGACACATAGACTTTGAAAGGTTGATCCCATGCCTGATGGGAAGGTAACCTTTCTTGGATTCCGACATGCTAAACCCTTTTAGCACTCGGTCTATATGCGTAGACTGCGAAAGACCAAGCAACCGTTTTTGATCTATCTCTATAGATTTTAATCCCAAGGATATAGGTTGCTTCTCCCAGGTCTTTCATGGAGAAAGTTTTGGACAACCAAATTCCATTTAACCGACTGTAAGACTGATATATCGTTTCCTATAAGTAACATGTCATCGACATATAATACTAGGAATACGACTGCACTCCCACTAACCTTCTTGTACACACAAGGTTCGTCAGGATTTTGTGAGAAATCAAACTTTTTGATTGTCTCATCAAAACGGATGTTCCAGCTCCTAGATGCTTGCTTCAGTCCATATATGGATTGTCGAAGCTTGCATATCTTGGTTTTGTCAACCGATGTAAAACCTTCAGGTTGTATTGTTGGTGCAGAATGCACCTAAGTCAAACCTGTGTTTTGATAATGGCAACATAGGTCAAAAGTTAAGTCTTTCTTGTTTTCTAACAAGTTAATCAAGTGTGCAGGAAAAGCCCTAGCGAAGGAATGCTAGGCACTGGCAAAGGAATGCCAGGAAAGGAAGTCCTAGCGAAGGAATGCTAGGCACCGGGCGAAGGACAGCTCGGCATCCAAGCCCTGACAAAGGACCGTCAGGCAAAAGTCCAACCAAAGGAGCGGTTGGCATCAGGTAAATTCTCTCGAGAGGAGTAGGTGAGGACGCGTTCCCCGTCGAGGGAACAGTAGGCGTCGGTTCAACCTAGGACTCCATTTTGGAGACCAAAGTCAGAACCAAAACAGCTAAGGCTGTATAAAACTAATAATTTATTTTATTATTGTGTTTTGGACTAACCCTGGATGCAGGACCGAAGGAACGGAGTCTGCAGCTCAGAGTGCCTCAAAGGAGTGAGGCAACTGCTGACCAGGGCGCCCGGAGTGTCCCGGGCGCCCCCAAGGTACATACAAAACACATCAAAAGAAGAAGGGTTCGAAAAGCTGCTGGGCGGGGCGCCCCCATGCTCCCGGGCGCCCCCGCTGCTCCCGGGCGCCCCCTGCGCTGCGGGTGTAACGTCCCAAAATTTCCATTTTAAGTCCTTAAAATCCTTAGAACTATTTAAAAATGTTTTAGAAATATTCTAGATATTTTTAGGAATTTTTAGAATATTTTTATGGAATTTTCTGAGTCCGTTTAGTATTTTTAAAAAAGGAAAAACTTTAAAGGGCAGCAGGGGGGTTCGAACCCGCGACCACAGGAGGAGCAAGCCTTAAGGCCGTGCGAGTGACCGGCTGGGCTAGGGTATCAAGCACAACAAAAGGTGGAGAGAAATAATTTTATAGAGTAGTTACGTTTTTTCATGAAGAGGTATTTAAACCCCGCTTAAGTCGCGCGAAACCCTTGGAGGAGAATTTTCGGCTGCGTGCGAGAAGGGGGCGAGGGAGGGGCGGCGAAAACAAAAGGGAACCTAGGTTTTCTTTCCTCCTCTTCTCTCCTAAGGGGCGCCGGCCAAGGAAAAGCAAGGAGTGCGGAGCGTTTCGTTCGTCTCGACGAGAAGAACACGTAGGCACGGACGGTTCGTAGAGATCTCAAGTTTCACCCGAGCCCTAGTCGTCTAATTTCGGTTGTAAGTCCAAGAAATCAAGGTAAGTACTGCTCACCTGCAGTAAGAGGCGGTTTTCCGCAAGAATTTTCCCTCGAAAGTTTTAAAAGAGATATTTCCTTTTTGTTTAAGATTTTGCATGTGATCTTAGTTCATTATATGCTTATATATGTTTGATGGAGTATCCTATGTGAGTTTAGGGTCTAAGAAATCTATAAGAAAAGAAAAGAAAGATAAAGAAAAAGAAAAGAGAAGGCCAAGGCCTTACGAAATCCCCAAAAGTCAAGACTTAGGGATTTGGGCACACAAGGTGTTCGATAAAATGCCAAGGCATTTAAAGATAAGAAAGAAAAGAAAAAAAAGCTATTTTATTTTCTAAGGCCAGTACCAGGCGTCCAAGGGCGTCGTTAAAGAAATCCAGGTGTCCAATTCCAAGGTCTTGGCCCTGGTAGACCAAGGTCTGCTCTATTAGGATTGGCGGGTCGCTACCCCAACCTTTTAGGGAACGCGCATAAGATGATACTTACGTCTTAAGTGGATCCAAGTGAGTATTATTTTCAAGTATATGCTTTAGCAAAGTTTTTCTAAAGTTTAAGGAAGTTTTCTAAAAGTTAAAGATAGATTTAAAGTTAAAGAATTGCTAAAGTTTCATGTTAAGCCAAGAAAAAGTGAGTTAAGACTTATTAATGCTTGAGTATGCATGTTTTGAGTTATACATGTTTTAGTGTTTCTTTTAAGTATAAAAGTATCTCATGTGATTTCATATTGTTTAAAAAGCATGCCTGCACATTTGAGATTTTGTGAGCTAGATAGTACTTGCTAAGCTTTATGCTTATTAGTTGCATTTCCTCTTACTGCAGGTAAAGGTAAAGACAAGCAATTCTGAAGGAAGGCGACGAGGCGGTGCTGAGTGACGTGTGTGTGGTGGCTGACCTTGGAGAGATCCTTGGGACGAGACAGTTTAGCTCATTTGAAATGCAATGTTTAAGATTTTCAAATTTCAAGTTATTGTGTTATGGAGTTTATTAAACATTTATGCTTCGGATAGTTTTACATGCTCAATTTTGTAGAATGAAGATTCCATGTCATTTCAATTAGTATGCATACTTTTGTGAATGCACTAGATGAGCAAGGGCATGAGTAGTTTAGCATGTTGATACATTGAATTTTAGACTTATTCTTGAGCTTATTATTATTCCCTTTTGGACTAAGTCCTAATTGTGCTTAAAATGCTTGTAAATTCGGTAGAAAAGTAAGATTTACATTCTATGAAGTTCTAGAAATATTATTGCATGTGCCAAGATGTTGTTAGTTTCGAATTAAGTCTTATTGCTTTAAATATGCTTAGAAAAGTTGCATGCATATTTCATAGTGCTTTAGAAATGTTATAGAACCTTGTGTGATGAGTTTAAATGGTTAGAATTACTAGTAATGTGCCATTGTATCATGCATGACTATTAAAGTTAGAATATCATGTTTAGATAGATTGAATACAAAAAAAAAGATTATAAAGAAAGTTCCGCATTTTTAGTCGTGCATTAGAGTCAAGAAGTAGACAAAGTAACGGTCCGTCTAAGGTAGAGAAGGCGGGTCGTTACAGCGGGCGCCCCCATGGGCTCACTTCGAACCAAGAAGCCATCGAAGCCAAGAAGATAGAACTTTGACCCGGTCAATGCGGGCGCCCCGAGCGCTTCGGGCGCCCCGGTCAAAGCGCATCCAGAGGATAGACGCTGACCGAGATCTGTGCGGATCAAAGGCCACGTGGGGGGCGCCCCCGACGTCCCGGGCGCCCCCTAGCCCTATATAAAGGGCCCTCGACCCCAGGCTTCCAACAACACTTCCTTCAACGCCTCAAAGATCTTCTACGCTCTTGCTTTGCTCCGGAAACTCTCCAACTCGAGCCGACGACGTCCCGCTGCCCCGAACAAGTCAATCCACTCCGAACGTCGGTAACGAAGATCGAAATTTAATATTATTATTTTATTGCACTTATTTGTAATCATATCTTTGTAAACAATTTTGCACGTATATAGAATTGCCCAAAGTAAACGGTCAACGACCGTGGGCCTTGGAGTAGGAGTCGACACAGGCTCCGAACCAAGTAAATCGACTGTGTCTGTGTGCTGTTTATTTTATTTCCGCTGCGCATTTACTCTTACTTAAAATCCGAAAGTTTTCCGATATTCACCCCCCCTCTATCGGGCTTCTCGATCCAACAAGTGGTATCAGAGCTGGGAATTCAAACTTGGTGCAACCACCAGTTTGAAAATTTCTTTTCGGATTTCTTTTTAATTTTATCATTTTATTTTCTTAATCTTACGAATTCTTCGAAGAAAAATTTTCATTCGTTTTCTTTGGCAAGGTTGGTGCAACACCCCTTGTCTTTAATTTATCCAGCACTACTAATCCAAGACCAAGTCTTGGCAAATCTCTTTTAGCTTTTCTCTTTCAGAACAAATGTCTATGCAAGAGGGATTCAGCACCGCTAGACCTCCACTCTTCAGTGGAGAAGACTTTTCCTACTGGAAAAGTCGCATGGAGGTCCACCTGAAAACTCAAGTGGACATGTGGATCATTATCCAGTCCGGTCTGGAGATCCCCCGAAATGCAGAAGGACTTCCACAAAGCTACTCGGAGTGGGACAACACTCTAAAGCGCAAGATAGAAGCCGACGCAAAAAGCAACGCAAACCCTACAATGCGGGCTGACAAAGGAAGAGCTGAACCGCGTGGGCCCCTTCAATAGTGCAAAGGAGCTATGGACAAAACTGATCGAGCTGCACGAAGGGACTTCAGATACTCGGATCAGCAAGCGGGATCTGCTACTAAACAAATTATACACTATCAAGATGGCGGACAACGAATCAGCAGCCCAACTCCACGCACGGATCCAAGAGGTAATGAACGGTCTTCATACAATAGGTCACAAGGTTGAAAACCGTGACCTAATAAGGTACGCTCTAAACGCCTTCCCTAGAAACACCTTGTGGGCATCTATGGTAGATGCATACAAGGTCTCTAGAGATCTTTCTAAAATAAAACTAGATGAATTATTTTCTGAACTAGAACTGCACGAACAGACTAACACCAATTCGGTCGAAAAAGGTATCGCTTTCATTGCAGGTAAAAACTTGAAGACAACAAAGAAGAAAACTGAACTTGAACCCGAGTCTGACACAGACTCAGAAGATGAAGAAGGAGATCAAACTAAACTGGTCCGGCTCGCTCGAAGCTACTACAAGGAGCTGAAGAACCGAACCAACAAACGAAAAACCGGCCGAAGAAAGGACGAACCAACTGAACCAGCAAACAAGCCCAATGTAACCTGCTACGAGTGCAAGAAAAAGGGCCACTACAAGTCAGAGTGCCCTAACCTAAAGGAGACGAAGAAGCCGAGAAGAAAGAAGGCACTACAAGCAACCTGGGATGAGTCTTCCTCAGAAGAAGAAGAAGAGGCACCCCAGTCCAACCTCCTAGCTCTGACCGCCTCAGATAAAGTCGAGACAGAGTCAGAATCAGAACAAGAGGACGGCGAGCTGACCTTCACAGAGGACGGAGAAATTAAGGTAACTGGTTTTAATAGATTACAGTTAACTGAATTGATTTCTTTTCTTTCTTGTGATTTGGCAAAAGCCAAACTCCGGGTCGAATCCCTCCGACAGGAAGTAAAACTCCTGAAAGAGGGAGCTGACTCTAAACCCTTAACCAAGAAGGTTCAGGAAGGAACTTCTATTCAAGTTGAAAAACTTGAAAAGGAGAACTCCTCCCTGAAAACTCAGGTTAAGGAATTTAGAACAGCTTTAGAACGATTTACATCTGGTTCCAAGGGTCTTGACATGATCCTTGGAAAACAGAAATCAGTTCTAAATCGATCTGGACTTGGCTACCGAACCAAATCCCGACAAAGATCATATTTGACTGTACTGAATCAGTCCAGAAGAAAAATTCAGGCATGGGTACCTAAACTATGCCTGAATCAATCTACTGGATCAAATCAGTATTGGATCCCCAAGGACAAGATTCACATCTTGCCTAACCATCACCGTGGCTTTAGTCCAGGGGGAGCCAAACTGAAAACCATTTTTATTATTAGATAAACTTGTCATTATTGATTTAAATTGATTGTTTGATTGTTTATTTAATTTCTGCAATATACCATGCTTAGACTTAGGTTAGTTAAGGACTTAACAAACTTAGCTGAAATTTGACAACATAGTATTGGGTAAAGGTGAGATGATAGTACGTTGGGGAAACCAATTCTAATAAGATCAAGTTCACTTGGTCTCTTTAGACTAGCGGAACTGGCCGAAGCTACCGATCCAAAACCCAAACTAGTTAGACCAGAAATTTCTCAGAAATTGATTTTGAAAATGAAATTTCATTAAAAGGCTTTGTCAAGGAAAGGGTGGATGATCCCATAAGGCTTCAGCCAAAGAAGGCCTAGTGCCTCGCCAAGACCTGGAAGCCAATTTTTGAATTTCAAATTCAAATTAATTTTTGTTAAATTCGAATCTAACACAAAATTTCAGTTATTTATAGATTTAAATATAAATTTAATTGTTTTCAAAATTAATCAAACTTTTTCAAAATAACTTCTAATCAAAAACTGTCTCACAAAACCTATAAGGTTAACGTGATTGAAACCCTAGATTGGGTGAGACAGACTAGGCAGTGAAACTCAATTTATGCTATTCCTGATTCTAATTGGATCCAAATCAAGAAAACTCTTTATGAGTAGGAACATAAAGATTTGGACCAATGGATGTTGGATAGCGGTTGCTCCAGACACATGACTGGAGATAAATTGAAGTTCACCAAGCTCAAACTCAAAAACCTAGGCTCAGTGGCATTTGGCAATAATGCTACACTCAAGGTAATTGGGTCAGGTAATATTGAGCTTAAATCTGATTTCATTATTAAGAAAGTTCTATTGGTTGAAAACTTTAATTTTAACTTGCTTAGCATAAGTCAGTTATGTGATTCTGGGTATATAGTTACTTTCAATAATTCTAACTGCCTGATTAGAAATGAACAAGACTCAGAAATCATACTTAAGGGCACTAGGAAAAACAATGTATACACTATAAATCTTCCCATTATACCTAAATGTATGTTAACACAATTAGAACAAACAAACCTCTGGCATAGGAGATTAGGTCATACCAATGTAAGAACTATATCAAAAATTACCCAACTTGGCTTAATCAAAGGTATCCCCAAAATCAAAAATAATGAAAACCTTATATGTGAATCATGTAATCAAGGCAAACAAACCAAATCCAATCACAAACTTATTCAATCTAACTTAACTCAAACCACACTTGAGCTCCTGCACCTTGACCTATTTGATTCACATGGAGCCAAGTCACTAAGCGGGAACCGATACTGCTTAGTAATAGTTGATGATTACTCTAGGTTTACCTGGGTTAGGTTCCTAAAAACCAAAGATGTAACCCTAAACCTATTCAATGAATTCTGTAAACTAATTGAAAATCAAAACGACACTAAAATAAAAAGACTTAGGAGTGATCACGGGGGAGAATTTGAGAATCAACGATTCGAAGAATTCTGTAAAATAAATGGATATTTACATGAATTTTCATGTCCTAGAACCCCCCAACAAAATGGGATAGTTGAGCGAAGGAATAGAACCTTACAAGAAGCCGCTAGGGCTATGCTCAACGAATTTAATCTAGCAAACCAATTTTGGGCAGAAGCAATTAGTACAGCCTGTTACATCCAAAATAGGGTGTTAATTAACAAGCGACACAACAAAACCCCCTATGAATTATACTACTATAGACTACCAAATTTACATTACCTAAGGGTCTTTGGGTGCAAAGTCCATATCCTAAACACCAAAGACTATTTAGGAAAATTTCAATCCAAGTCAAACCCAGGCATTTTTCTAGGGTATTCAACCACAAGTAGAGCCTATAGAGTTTACAACAGACAAACTAAGAAAATTGAAGAAACAACCAACTTAATTTTTGATGAAGAAATCAATTCAAATTCTAATAATCCAGAACCAATTTTATCAAACTCTGACCAAGAAAATAATGAACAAACTATTGAACCATTAATTGAACCCCTAAATGAACTAACTATTGAACCAACCAATGAATCAACTGAACCAAGAATCGAACCAACAAATCAACCAGTTGAAACAAATAGTGAACCAAACCGACCAGCCGGACCTGAGGCTGAACCAAGCACTAGAAGAACAAAGAAACCCAGACTTAGTCACCCAACCGATCAAATTGTGGGTGATCCAACTCTAGGAGTCAGGACTAGGTCCTCCTATAGAAACCTCAATCAAATAGCTATGATATCAAAAATAGAACCCAAAACTATAGATGAAGCCCTACCTGACCCTGATTGGATCATAGCTATGCAAGAAGAATTAACCCAATTTGAGAGGAACCAAGTCTGGGAACTAGTGCCTAAACCTGAAGGTAAATCCATTATAGATACTAAATGGGTCTTTAGGAACAAACTAAATAGTCAAGGAGAAATAGTCAGAAATAAAGTCCGCTTAGTAGCTAAGGGATTCAGCCAAGTAGAGGGACTAGACTATGATGAAACATATGCCCAGTAGCTAGACTTGAGTCCATTAGAATGTTATTGGCCTTTGCATCCCATAAAGGATTCAAGTTATATCAGATGGATGTAAAGTCAGCCTTTTTAAATGGATTTATTAAAGAAGAAGTTTATGTAGGGCAACCCCCCGGGTTTGAGGACTTAGACAAACCTAACCACGTCTATAAACTAACTAAAGCCCTATATGGATTAAAACAAGCACCTAGGGCTTGGTATGAAAGACTATCAACTTACTTAACTACTAAAGAATTTAAACAAGGCCAAATTGACTCAACCCTATTCATTAAAACCCTAGGAAAAGATATATTTATTGCCCAAATTTACGTAGATGACATAATCTTTGGATCACCAACACCAACTTTCTAAAAGAATTTGTTAAGATAATGGAAGATGAATTTGAAATGAGCTTAGTTGGTGAGCTTACATTTTTCCTAGGACTACAAATCAAACAAACTAGGGATGGTAACTATGTTCACATCAAATATCTAAAGAATAAAAAAAAAAAAAAAAAAAAAAAAAAAAAAAAAAAAAAAAAAAAAAAAAAAAAAAAAAAAAAAAAAAAAAAAAAAAAAAAAAAAAAAAAAAAAAAAAAAACTCAACTTTGATTTAACAGGATACACAGATTCTGACTATGCAGGCTGTAAGTTAGATAGAAAGAGCACAAGTGGAAGCTGCCAACTGTTAGGTCAGAGTCTAGTCAGTTGGTGCAGCAGAAAACAACACTGTGTAGCTCTATCCACAACTGAAGCTGAGTATGTGGCATTAGGAGAATGTGTGGCTCAACTTTTATGGATGATGCACACACTCAAGGACTTTCAGCTCAACTACACCCAAACTCAAGTATTCATTGACAATATAAGTTCAATTAATTTAACTAAGAACCCAATTCAACACTCCAGAACCAAACACATAGAAGTCAAACATCATTTTGTAAGAGACCATGTAGCCAGGGGTGAAATAGCACTTAAGCATATTGACTCTAAATCCAACCTAGCTGATATATTCACAAAACCCTTACCTGAATCTGAGTTCAGTTCACTAAGAAGGCAGTTAGGATTGTGTTCAGTAGAATAGTTCAACTCAATTGGTTTTACTCTACTTGATTTTAAAAATAAGTTTTCTAAAATTTTCTATTTTTGAAAAATTGTTTTATTTAAATCTCAAAATCAGTTTTCAACTTAGCTTTATTTCAAAAATCAATTTTCGACTTAGTTTTATATTAATGTTAAAACTACCCCCTTCAAAACTAGGGTTTTTTTTTCGAAAATGGACTTAGCCTAGGCTTTAACCTTAGAACTGCATGCACCTATAGACTTAGAAGACAGCATCTCACAAGCACCTAAAGATACTTTTGATTGATAACCTAGAAAGGGTTGAGATGCTTAGGTCTTTGCCTCAATTCAAGATGCTTTAAGTCAGTGCATCTGCAGTAATTGGGGCACTAAATACAACTTATACAGCAATCAAGTTAAGTGTCAAGATTAGAAAATCTAACTTGAACAGAAACACTTAACTTGACTAACCCTAGCAAAAACTACTATATATAACAGTTAGTAAGTAGCTAATTGGGTTAGACAGGTCCCTATAGACAAAAATTGATTGATTTAGTGAAAATCAAACTGGTTCAGTACAGCAAACTCTTATTTATTTTCTTTATCCATGCTATTCTTATTTGTTTTGATATATGGCAAAAGGGGAGAGATAGGAAAGGAGAGAGTAAAATTTTCTTTTCAAAATTGTCTTAACTCTATCCTTTATTCAAAAAGTGCCTTCAAAACTTCTACTTTCAAAATTACTTAAGCCTTTTCGAAACTTTTACTTAAAGCCTTTCAAATTTTGCAAAGTACTACTAGCTTCAAAATTTTTTTCAAACCTTCAAATTTTGCAAAGTACTACTAGCTTCAAAAATTTTTTCAAACCTTCAAATTTTGCAAAGTACTCTAGCTTCAAAATACTTAAGCTTTCAAATTTTGCAAAGTACTCTAGCTTCAAAATACTTAAGCTTTCAAATTTTGCAAAGTACTCAAAATTTTCAAGCTTTCAAATTTTGCAAAAAAAAAAAACAACTCTAGCCTTTCAAAAGGTTTCTACTTAAGCTATTACTCTAAAGCTAAAGTTTTTTGTTAAGTACTAGAGTGTTCCAAAAACTACTAAGTTAACATTATGAGTACTTTAAAACTTAAGACTTTGAAAAATTTTTTAAGTACTCAAATTATGCTTTAAAAACTCTACTATGTACTTTTAAGTTACCTATAAGTACCTACAACTAAGTTTTCAAAGTACAAGTAAAGTCCTTAAAAACCCCACGAATTTTTGAAAAATCTAGGGGGAGATTCCTTCCAGGGGGAGGGAATAGAATTTTTTATATGTTGCTTAAACTTAACTTTTTGAACTAGGGTTGCCATAAATCAAAAAGGGGGAGATTGTTGGTGCAGAATGCACCTAAGTCAAACCTGTGTTTTGATAATGGCAACATAGGTCAAAAGTTAAGTCTTTCTTATTTTCTGACAAGTTAATCAAGTGTGCAGGAAAAGCCCTAGCGAAGGAATGCTAGGCACTGGCAAAGGAATAGGAAAAGTCCTAGCAGGCTAGGCAACTAGGAAGATGCCTAGCGAAGGAATGCTAGCCCAGCGAAGGACAGCCTGGACTAAAGACCTAGCGAAAATGCAGGCACCGAAGGACAGCTCGGCATCCAAGCCCTGACAAAGGACCGTCAGGCAAAAGTCCAACCAAAGGAGCGGTTGGCATCAGGTAAATTCTCTCGAGAGGAGTAGGTGAGGACGCGTTCCCCGTCGAGGGAATAGTAGGCGTCGGTTCGACCTAGGACTCCATTTTGGAGACCAAAGTCAGAACCAAGACAGCTAAGGCTGTATAAAACTAATAATTTATTTTATTATTGTGTTTTGGACTAACCCTGGATGCAGGACCGAAGGAACGGAGTCTGCAGCTCAGAGTGCCTCAAAGGAGTGAGGCAACTGCTGACCAGGGCGCCCGGAGTGTCCCGGGCGCCCCCAAGGTACATACAAAACACATCAAAAGAAGAAGGGTTCGAAAAGCTGCTGGGCGGGGCGCCCCCGTGCTCCCGGGCACCCCCGTTGCTCCCGGGCGCCCCCTGCGCTGCGGGCGCCCCCATGGGCTCACTTCGAACCAAGAAGCCATCGAAGCCAAGAAGATAGAACTTTGACCCGGTCAATGCGGGCGCCCCGAGCGCTTCGGGCGCCCCGGTCAAAGCGCATCCAGAGGATAGACGCTGACCGAGATCTGTGCGGATCAAAGGCCACGTGGGGGGCGCCCCCGACGTCCCGGGCGCCCCCTAGCCCTATATAATGGGCCCTCGACCCCAGGCTTCCAACAACACTTCCTTCAATGCCTCAAAGATCTTCTACGCTCTTGCTTTGCTCCGGAAACTCTCCAACTCGAGCCGACGACGTCCCACTGCCCCGAACAAGTCAATCCACTCCGGACGTCGGTAACGAAGATCGAAATTTAATATTATTATTTTATTGCACTTATTTGTAATCAAATCTTTGTAAACAATTTTGCACGTATATAGAATTGCCCAAAGTAAACGGTCAACGACCGTGGGCCTTGGAGTAGGAGTCGACACAGGCTCCGAACCAAGTAAATCGACTGTGTCTGTGTGCTGTTTATTTTATTTCTGCTGCGCATTTACTTTTACTTAAAATCCGAAAGTTTTCCGATATTCACCCCCCCCCTCTATCGGGCTTCTCGATCCAACAAAACCGACGCCTAAGTTCCCACCCCCGAGAATGCACCTTCAACCTTCTCCTCTCAGGAGACGGTTGTCACCCAGTCCATTCGGGTGAACTTTTGCTTTGCCTTCGAGACTCTCGGATCTCAAGATGTCCAACCCTCGACCCGTCTCTTTCCTTAGTCATCGCTTAGCTAAGTTGCTCAATCTCTCGGAACAAGACTTCGTGCCCAAACCCTAGGTCCAGGACTTCAATGCCCAACCCTTGGCCAGGACTTAGTGCCCAATTCCTCGAACCAGGTCTTCGTGCCTAACTTCACTTATTAGGACTTTTGCCCAGCTTCACTCACCAAGTCTTAGTGCACAACTTCACTCACCAAGACTTAGTGCCCAGCTTCACTCACCAGGTCTTAGTGCCCAACCCTTGGTCAGGTCTTAGGTGTCCAGCCCTCGACCATGACTTAATGCATAGGTTAACTAGGACTTTGGTTCACATTGATCTCTTTTCTTCACTCACCCTTCCCTTGTTCAATGTACCACTGACTTAAGCATATTTTCAAACATTGAAACACTTAGAGGAGCACATTAGTGATGCATCTTGCACCAACAATCTCTCCCTTTTTGATGTTTGACAATATCTTAAGTTAAATTGGCTGAAGGGGCTAAGTTATAACTCTTAGGATAAAATGAAAAAATAATCTAAGCTTTGAAAATACATTTTGATCCTTTGGGAGAAAATTATAATTTCAGCTCACTCTCCCCCCTTTTTGAAAAAAAACATTTTGATATCATTTGATCCTTTGGTAAGAGAAAAAATTTCTAACTTAAGAGTGCACTGCGCACTCTCCCCATTTGTCATACATCAAAAATCAACACAAACAGTTGCACCAACAATGAAAACATTTTTTCTATTGAAAGTACTTGGTTTTAAAACAATTGCACCACCAGAAAATTAATTATACTTAAATCTCACAAAAAAAAATTACACTTTGAAAAGTTTGTGCATCGAGAAAATATTTAGAACTTTAAGAAGACTTAGAAAATTTTCCCACTTAGAAAAATATTGCCTTAGAAAAATTTCAATTGAGAAAGATTTTCAAAAAGGAATTGAAAAATATGTACTTTGCCAATATTTTATATTTTTGAAAAAAAAATATTAGTACTTTTGAGAAATATTATACATTTTGAAAAATTCAAGTACTTCTGAAAGATTATGAATTTGAAAAGCATAAGTACTTTAGAACAATATTATGAACTCTTTGAAAAATATAAGTTCTTTTGGAAAAAATATAAGTTAAAAAAATATAATGAACTTTGAAACTATTAGTACTTTGAAAAATCTGTACTTTGAAAAATATGTACTTTGAAACATATGTACTTTGCAAATCCTTTTTTTTTCATTTTTGAAAAAATACCAGTACTTTTGAAGAATATTATTAATTTTTGAAAAATTTCTGTTCTTTTGAAGAATTTTATTAATTTTTGAGAAATACCAGTACCATGAAGAATATTATTAATTTTTGAAAGACATAAGTACTTTTGAAAAATTTTATACAATTTTTGAAAAATATAAGTACATTTGGAAAACCTTATAAACTTTTTGAAAGTACTTTGAAAAATATTATTTTTATAATATAATATTTTACTTGACTTGATTTCTTTTCCAGTCTAACATAATCCTAGGAAACCTTGTTAACTACAAGGACATTTCCCTAAGTGTCCTGGAAATTCTCCAAACTCATGTAAATATTATTTCAAAGAGTATTTCAAAAAGATTTTATAAGCCACAAAAAATATTTTGAAAAACAAACTAATAGTATTTTGAAAGACAAATTATTTATGTTTTTCACTGGATTTTAAAAATATCATGCATGAAAACATATTATTTTGAAATGTTCAATAACTCTTTTAATTTGACCCCCCCCCCCTAAACTTGACCCAGTCCTAGGAAGGTTGTTGACCACAAGTACTCTTCCTTTGAGTCTTTAGGGTTTGGTTCATATCAAAAGAATTATTTAATAATTTCAAAAATAATTGCTAGAAAGAAATTTTAAAAAAACCTATCAGAAAGTTTTCTTTTGACTTAGACTCCCCCTAAATTAGACACATCCTAGGAGTCCTTGTAGATCATGAAGAAGATTTCCTCTGTGTCTTTAGGGTTTATCAAAATCAAAAGAGCAGTTTTGAATGACAATATGGTAATTTAGAAAATTCGATTTAGAATGAGAATAATTTTTAAAGCATAAGCCTTTTCGAAAACATACATGATAGTGTTGGAACCCGAATGGCTAGAGAGGGGGGGGGTGAATATAGCCAATCACTTAGACCTTTGGCACAAATCGAATTTCTGCACTCAAACTTATCAGTAGCACAGCGGAAGAAATAATCACAGAGTAAGCAGAAAACAGGGAACGAAAGCAAAGTCGACACACTAGCAAGATCGCTAACAAGGAGGGTTTACAAGGTTCGAGGATAACTTGCCCCTACTCCTTGGCGTGCCCTTAAGGTGGGAGATCCCTTGATCGTCGGCAGATAAAGCCCCGGTTATCACCGGATAGAAAGTAACCTCCTTCTCGGTGGAGAAACCTCTCCACAGCGTTTCAATCACAGATTTAAGTTTAAGCACAAAGAAATAACAAGAAGGATCTTACTCAAACACTTAGCAAGGACAAGAACACAGCAAGCTTTCTTGAGCTCCACCTAGCGGCGATCTCACGCAAGAAACCCTTCCTCGTGTCTTCCCGCTGTCGGACTCCAAGCCTCTTGTTCTCTCCTTCAAGCGCTCAAGTAATGGATGATTGCTTCTCGATTGCAGTAGCTTGCTCAAGGTGATGAAAACTTCAGAATGCACAAGCTAGATGTGGAGAACACAATTGTAACACCCCGAAATTTCACCATGAATAATATTATGAATTCCTTATAAAATATTATGTGGATAATATTGTGAATTCATGATGAAATATCATTATGGAAGAATACGAAATATTATCATGAAATGTTATGAAATATTATGAATTCATGAATATGAGATGTGATAGACTTCATGAAATATTATCATGAAATATTATGAAATATTATGAATTCATGAATATGAGATGTGATGGAATTCATGAAATATTATCATGAAATATTATGAAATGTTAAGGAAATTCATGATATTATTATTGTTATGAAATTTCATGATGGGTTTGGCTTAAGGGGTTGGATATGGATTAGTGCAAAATAAAATAAAAAGAAGAGGTGGAAAGGAGGAAGCAAGGATTTGAACCTTGAACCTCCTAGTTGCACTCTTCATGCCTTAACCACTACACCAAGCATTGTTTCTTGTTGAGAGAATAAGAGACATGCTTGTTAAGTGTGTAAGAGTGAAGAGACATGTCTTTTCATGAGAAAAGTATAAATAGGTGGAAGTTAGAGCAACTTCCTTCTCTCCTTTTCTTCTTCCTCTTCACCTTCCAAAACCGAGACCCCCTTTCTCCCTTCCCCTTCCATTTTCGAAAACAAGATCTAAGGTTCTAGCCCTAGAAAAGTTGGAAGGAAGAAAACTCTCCAAAGACCTTGTCACTACTAAGTTCAAGAAGGCTTAGAGGAAGATTCCAAGAGAAGGATTCTCACTCACCCTCCAAGTGTAGGGTACCCTACAATTTAAAGAGAAGAGTAAATTCAAGCGCAAGGATGTAAGTATCCTCTCGCTTGTGGCATAATTGTTGTTGAACGTTTGTTGTGTGCATTCCTTTGCAAAAGATCACAAGACTTCCCTTAGGAAGTTTCGGCCACCCCTTGTAAGGGGTCCAAGTGAAGTTTTCTTTGTCAAATCTTGATACATGCTAGTGCCCTAGGGATTTTAGACCCATAGGTGTTGTTTCCAAATTTTTGGGAGAACAAAACACAAGGGTTTCCCCTTGGGAGACTTTCGGCCACCCCCTTGGGGGGAGGTCTTGGTCCCTTTGGTTATAGGAATACATTCCTTAAAACTTAATGTAAATGTGTATGGGTTTTCTTAATGGTGTTATGTACAAAATTCTAGGGTTACCCCTTGTGTAAGTTTCGGCCAAGACCTAGAGAAGGGATTAGTGAGGGTGGAATTATCCAAAAGTTTATCCATGTTTAATGTATGGTATGATATTGTATACAAGATGTTTGTATAATTAGTTGTGTGAGAATTTGGTGCCAAAAATCAAGCCTACCCTATCCTACAACTTTCGGCCCAAGAGGATTGAATTAGGGTTTTGGGTTGTTTGTTATCCTAGGATGAGTAAATGGTTAGTAGTATAGGTAAGGTGCTTGGATAAATATTTGTGTGAAGATTGGATGTCAAAAACCTAGCCTACCCTACCCTTACAATATTCGGCCAACTTAGGAAGATGAGGGTTTAGGGATGATTGATTTACCTATGATGAACATTAGGGTTTAGGAAGGTGGAATTATTTTATGAGATGTGTATGTGAAATGATATGAGATGTATATGCATGAGATGATTAAATGAGATGTGTGATTGAAATATGATGCATGTACGAATTATGAGGCATGTATGAAATATGATGAACATGTGAACATGTATGACATATGATGTATGTATGAACATGTATAAAATATGATGAATATATGAACATGTATGAAAACATGATGCATGTATGGATGACATGTGGTGTATGAACATGGATGACATATGATGTATGAACATGATGTGGTTGATAATATGCCTAAAAAGGAGATACTCTATTGAAACTAGGATCAAGAGCACCCGAATGCGTGGTGTGTCCCTAGGGGATCAAGAGCACCCGAATGTGTGGTGTGTCCCTTTGAGAAGTGATTAAGAGTACCTTTAGGCATATACATATATGAGTAATTGCATGATAAATTACTTTACTTTGAAAGGTTGTATACCCGACTCGGAAGGGGGTCGTTAAACAAATCCAATGAGCATGTTAAGGTCATGGCATTGGTAGGACGGAAGGGTCCTGCTCTAATTAGATTGGTGGCTCACTACCCCAATTTATTAGGGAACGCGCATGATGTGGTACTACAACTGGGCCCTGGATGATGATATGTTATATTGAAGTACTTACCATTATGGAACTTTTTGAAAAGCATATTTTCTCATTATGTGATGATCTTGTTCTGTAAAGTACTTAGAGATATTTGATGTTATGATGCATGATGCTTTGATGAGATGCTTATGATGCATGATGCTTGATGAGATGCTTATGAGCTTATAATCTTGTTCTATCTTGATTACTGTGTACATGATATGATGTATCGATATGGTTTTGCGAGTAGGCCCGGATTCTTACTAAGCATGTTTTGCTTACTAGTTCATGTTGTTTTCTTATGCTGCAGATAGCGGTAAGAAATACTTGAACTAAAGGAAGAGGCAGGAGAGCTGAAGATGTGTGGGGTGGTGGCTCGGGAATAAAGATCTTCATATCTACATTATCATACTGTGTTAACATTTATTATTAATGAATGTTATACTTGAATCACTTATATACTTGATTTTATGATAAGTGAAACCTATTATGTTATAGGTTAAATAAGCATGCTTAGTACTTTGTCCTTAGTACTTTAGAAAGAAAAATTTTATATGCGGATTTAGAGATTAAGTGCACGTGACCCCGCCCCGAGGGTAGATATAAGGGCGGGCGTTACAAGTTGGTATCAGAGCAGTTTTCCCCTCCACCACACACACATCAAGCTTCCTCCTGCCGCTTCCAAGTAAGAAATCCTAACTCGCCTTACTCTATTTATTTCATGTACAGTGCTACTATATGAGATGAGTTATGCTTGCATGATATGAAGAGGAGTAATACTTGCATAACAGGTAAAGGTAGAATTATGACTGATGTAGTCATTTACTGTCTATATTGATAGATATGGCTAGAAGGCGTAGCACTAGGGGTAACGAGACAGCACCCCCACCTGACTTGATGCAGGTGATCACTAAGCTGCAGCGCCAGGTCGCTGAGCAGCAACAGATGATAAACACTCTGATGACCCAGCAGACTAATACTGCCACCCCTGCGGGAAGTCAGGATGCCATAACCACTGAACCTCCGGCTGCACAGGCGCCCTCGGACACTATGGCCAGAGCAGTCCGACAAGAGGCCTATTTAATACAGTGGCAACGACTGAAGCCGGATAAGTTCTCTGGCATCTGCGAGCCGTGGGACGCCCAGTCCTGGCTCAAAACAGTGGAAAGCACCGTAGAACTTCTTGACTGGCCGGAACATGAGAAGGTCAAGTGTGTATCGTTCTGCCTCTCCGGCGATGCTCGGATGTGGTGGGAACGGGTGAAGGCCAGAAGATCGGTGGATCAAATGAAATGGAAGGATTTTGAGTTTGAATTTCTAGAGGAGTTCTTCCATATGAGGGTGACCAACAGACATTTCGATGAGTTCACCGAATTTAGACAGGGGAATCTCTCTGTCAACGAGGCCGTCCAGAAATTTAACCGACTGGCACGATTGTGTCCTGAACTGGTCAGTACTGAAAGGGAAAGGGTCAGATTAATGCTAAGAATGCTTAGGCCCGACATTGCTCTGAGCGTAGCCGGTGGCGTTCATAGGCCACAGACTGCAGAAGAGCTAGTTAGCGGCGCCCTGAATGCTGAGCACTATCTGAAGAATATCAGCCAGCAGAAGCAGGCCCCAGCCAGTACACAGAATCAGAGTCAGTCAGGAAATCAAAAGACTCAGAACACCAACCCCCACTGGAAGAAAAACCACAACGGGAAAAGAAGGCCATGGAACAAGTCTAATGGTGATCCGAAAGGCAAGAAGCCTAAGCACCCTCCTTGTGCCACCTGTGGGAAGATGCACCTCGGGACATGCTACTGGGATGCCAAGAGATGTTATACGTGCGGGAAGGAAGGACACTTTGCCAGAGAGTGTCCTACTGCCGCTAAGGCACCTCAGCAGCAGTATATTCAGCACAAAGGTGCTCCTCCCCAGCTTCACCATATGCAGGCTGCGATCGATGGTACTCCTATTTATCAGGGGCGGTTAGAAGCCCCGCCTGCTACAACAGATGCCCGGGTTTTCTCGCTTACAAAGGAAGACGTGGCGACTGCCTCTACCGTTGTCACAGGTCAGATAATTATTTACAGTCATCCTGCTACTGCATTATTTGACACTGGAGCAACGCATTCCTTTATTTCTATGCTATATGCCACGAGATATGAGATGCCACTGCAAGAACTAGATTGCAAGTTTCTGACTACATTGCCCTCGGGAGAGGTGATGCCCTCTACCCAAAAGCTACGTGCCGCACCAATCAGAATTGCAGATAGAGAACTCTACTGCGATCTGATAGTGCTTGCTATGTCAGATTATGACATAATATTGGGCATGGATTTCTTGAATAAATACGGCGCTTCTATTGAGTGCCGTAAACGAAGGGTTATCTTCCGACCCGAGACGGGAATTCTCTTTGAATTTATCGGAGAGCCGAAGAAGAAGACTGGCAAATTCTTATCGGCTCTGAAAGCAAGGAAAATGTTAGAGAATGGATGTCCTGGATTTCTAGCTCATGTGGTTGATACTCGCCCTACAGAGGACCCGAAGCTAGAAGACGTCAAAGTTGTATGCAACTATCCAGAGGTATTTCCTGATGACTTACCAGGGCTAGCACCTGAAAGAGAGGTTGAATTTGCTATTGATTTAATTCCTGGTACTAATCCCATCTCGAAAGCACCATACCGAATGGCGCCAGCTGAATTGAAAGAATTGCAAGGACAGTTACAGGAGCTACTCGACAAGGGATTTATCCGCCCTAGTCATTCCCCCTGGGGAGCTCCCGTGTTGTTCGTCAAAAAGAAGGACGGGTCGATGCGTATGTGTATCGACTATCGGGCATTAAACAATGTGACCATAAAGAACCGGTACCCTCTACCCAGGATAGATGACCTGTTCGATCAGTTAAAGGGAGCTACGGTTTTCTCTAAGATTGATCTGAGGTCTGGTTATCATCAAGTCCGGGTGAAAAATGAGGACATACCCAAAACTGCTTTCCGGACGAGATATGGACATTATGAGTTCGTAGTGATGCCGTTTGGAGTTACTAATGCTCCGGCAATATTCATGGATCTTATGAATCGGATTTTCTCGGCATTTCTCGACAGATTTGTGATCGTCTTCATCGACGACATCCTTATTTATTCAAGGACTTCCGAAGAGCATGCAGAGCACCTGAGTCTAGTATTACAGATTCTTCAGAAAGAACAACTGTATGCTAAATTTTCGAAATGTGAGTTCTGGCTGAACCAAGTATCATTCTTGGGACATATTATCTCCAAGGACGGAGTGATGGTCGACCCAATTAAAATTGAGGCCGTAAGTAACTGGTCCAGACCCAAGAATGCCAGTGAGGTCAGAAGTTTTCTGGGGTTAGCAGGTTACTACAGAAAATTCGTAGAGAATTTCTCTCGGATTGCAGCCCCTATGACAGCTCTTACAAAGAAAGATAAGAAATATACCTGGACCGAGGAATGTGAGAAGAGTTTCTCTGAACTGAAAAGGAGACTGACTAGCGCTCCTATATTGACTCTTCCGGAAAATGATACGGGTTTCGATATGTACAGCGACGCATCCAAACTTGGACTCGGAGCTGTACTTATGCAAAATGGGAAGGTAATTGCCTATGCCTCTAGGCAACTGAAGGAACATGAAAAGAATTATCCTACCCATGATTTGGAACTAGCAGCGGTGGTCTTCGCACTGAAAACATGGAGGCATTATTTATATGGAACTCAGTGCAAAGTTTATACGGATCACCAGAGTCTGCGATTCTTCTTCACCCAGAAAGACCTGAATATGCGACAACGCCGATGGCTCGAGTTGGTCAAGGACTACGACTGTGAGATCTTATACCATCCGGGAAAAGCCAACAAGGTAGCGGATGCACTCAGTAGAAAATCTTGTGCTACATTGTTGTCTTTATCAGCTTTGTCACGACCCTTAGGGAAAGAGATTATGGATTTCGGAATCGAGATAATATCGGGACGGCTTTCTACTCTACAGATTGCGCCGACATTATTTGATGGTATTCTGGAGAAGCAGAATCTTGATCCGAGTCTTCGAAGAATCAGGCAGGAAATTCTCGAAGGCAAGGACGAGGGATTCCGGATTTCCGAGACGGAGTTTTATATTCCGGGATCGATTATGCGTTCCCGACGACTCCGACTTACGGACAGGATACTCGAGGAAGCTCACGGACACCTTATGCGATGCATCCTGGGTCTACCAAGATGTATCAAGATCTGAAGGCAAATTTTGGTGGTCCGGCATGAAGAAAGATGTAGCCCATTATATTAGCATGTGTTTGACCTGCCAGAGGGTCAAAGCAGAACACCAGAGACCTGGGGGAGTTCTGCAGCCTCTACCTATTCCCGAGTGGAAATGGGAGGACATATCTATGGATTTCATATCAGGGCTACCTCGGACTACGAATGGATATGATAGTATATGGGTTATTGTGGACCGGCTGACAAAGTCCGCGCATTTTCTGGCTATCAGGATGACTTATTCAGTGGAGCAGTTGGCTCAACTGTACGTCAAGGAGATTGTCCGACTACACGGGGTTCCCAAGACCATCGTCTCTGACCGAGATGGTCGATTTACTTCTGATTTTTGGGGACACGTGCAGAAGGCCCTTGGCACGAAGCTGAAGTTCAGTACAGCCTTTCACCCCCAGACTGACGGGCAGACTGAACGAGTTAACCAGATACTGGAAGATATGTTACGAGCTTGCACCTTGGACTTCAAGGGAAGCTGGTGTCGATACCTGAGCCTGGCAGAATTTGCTTATAACAACAGTTATCAGGCTACTATCGGGATGGCACCGTACGAAGCACTATACGGAAGGAAATGCAGATCTCCGTTATGCTGGCACGAGAGTGGTGAAACGAGGGAGATGGGACTCCAGACCGATATTATTGATGAGACCACTCAGGCTATAAAGAATATCCGCCAGAGGATAGAGACTGCTCAGAGTCGGCAGAAGAGCTACGCTGATAAGCGACGTCGACCACTCGAGTTCGAGGTTGGGGAGTCGTATTCCTGAAGGTAGCCCCTATGAAAGGGGTGATGAGATTCGGAAAGAAGGGGAAACTGAGTCCGCGATACGTGGGACCCTATCAGATTTTGAGAAGAGTAGGCAAGGTGGCCTACGAGCTGGAGCTACCGCCAGAGATGGCGGCTATCCACAACGTATTCCACGTATCGATGCTCAAGAAGTGTACCCCTGATGCGAGTCAAATGATGGAACCCCCACCAGTGCAAGAACCGGAGAGCCTTAGTTCCGAACGCCGACCTATACAGATTTTAGATCGGGAGGTCAAAAGGCTAAGAAACAAGGAAGTACCCTTAGTAAAGGTTCTATGGCGGAATGAGCAATTTGAAGAAGCCACCTGGGAACAGGAAGATACGATGCGATTAAAGTATCCGGATCTGTTCTAAAGTTCGGGACGAACTTTTTATAAGGTGTGTAGGATTGTAACACCCCGAAATTTCACCATGAATAATATTATGAATTCCTTATAAAATATTATGTGGATAATATTGTGAATTCATGATGAAATATATTATGTTATGGAAGAATACGAAATATTATCATGAAATGTTATGAAATATTATGAAATTATGAATTATGAATTCATGAATATGAGATGTGATGAATTCATGAAATATTATCATGAAATATTATGAAATGTTAAGGAAATTCATGATATTATTATTGTTATGAAATTTCATGATGGGTTTGGCTTAAGGGGTTGGATATGGATTAGTGCAAAATAAAATAAAAAGAAGAGGTGGAAAGGAGGAAGCAAGGATTTGAACCTTGAACCTCCTAGTTGCACTCTCCATGCCTTAACCACTACACCAAGCATTGTTTCTTGTTGAGAGAATAAGAAACATGCTTGTTAAGTGTGTAAGAGTGAAGAGACATGTCTTTTCATGAGAAAAGTATAAATAGGTGGAAGTTGGAGCAACTTCCTTCTCTCCTTTTCTTCTTCCTCTTCATCTTCCAAAACCGAGACCCCCTTTCTCCCTTCCCCTTCCATTTTCGAAAACAAGATCTAGGTTCTAGCCCTAGAAAAGTTGGAAGGAAGAAAACTCTCCAAAGACCTTGTCACTACTAAGTTCAAGAAGGCTTAGAGGAAGATTCCAAGAGAAGGATTCTCACTCACCCTCCAAGTGTAGGGTACCCTACAATTTAAAGAGAAGAGTAAATTCAAGCGCAAGGATGTAAGTATCCTCTCGCCTGTGGCATAATTGTTGTTGAACGTTTGTTGTGTGCATTCCTTTGCAAAAGATCACAAGACTTCCCTTAGGAAGTTTCGGCCACCCCTTGTAAGGGGTCCAAGTGAAGTTTTCTTTGTCAAATCTTGATACATGCTAGTGCCCTAGGGATTTTAGACCCATAGGTGTTGTTTCCAAATTTTTGGGAGAACAAAACACTAGGGTTTCCCCTTGGGAGACTTTCGGCCACCCCCTTGGAGGGAGGCCTTGGTCCCTTTGGTTATAGGAATACATTCCTTAAAACTTAATGTAAATGTGTATGGGTTTTCTTAATGGTGTTATGTACAAAATTCTAGGGTTACCCCTTGTGTAAGTTTCGGCCAAGACCTAGAGAAGGGATTAGTGAGGGTGGAATTATCCAAAAGTTTATCCATGTTTAATGTATGGTATGATATTGTATACAAGATGTTTGTATAATTGGTTGTGTGAGAATTTGGTGCCAAAAACCAAGCCTACCCTATCCTACAACTTTCGGCCCAAGAGGATTGAATTAGGGTTTTGGGTTGTTTGTTATCCTAGGATGAGTAAATGGTTAGTAGTATAGGTAAGGTGCTTGGATAAATATTTGTGTGAAGATTGGATGTCAAAAACCTAGCCTACCCTACCCTTACAATATTCGGCCAACTTAGGAAGATGAGGGTTTAGGGATGATTGATTTACCTATGATGAACATTAGGGTTTAGGAAGGTGGAATTATTTTATGAGATGTGTATGTGAAATGATATGAGATGTATATGCATGAGATGATTAAATGAGATGTGTGATTGAAATATGATGCATGTACGAATTATGAGGCATGTATGAAATATGATGAACATGTGAACATGTATGACATATGATGTATGTATGAACATGTATAAAATATGATGAATATATGAACATGTATGAAAACATGATGCATGTATGGATGACATGTGATGTATGAACATGGATGACATATGATGTATGAACATGATGTGGTTGATAATATGCCTAAAAAGGAGATACTCTATTGAAACTGGGATCAAGAGCACCCGAATGCGTGGTGTGTCCCTAGGGGATCAAGAGCACCCGAATGTGTGGTGTGTCCCTTTGAGAAGTGATTAAGAGTACCTTTAGGCATATACATATATGAGTAATTGCATGATAAATTACTTTACTTTGAAAGTTGTGTACCCGACTCGGAAGGGGGTCGTTAAACAAATCCAATGAGCATGTTAAGGTCATGGCATTGGTAGGACGGAAGGGTCCTGCTCTAATTAGATTGGTGGCTCGCTACCCCAATTTATTAGGGAACGCGCATGATGTGGTACTACAACTGGGCCCTGGATGATGATATGTTATATTGAAGTACTTACCATTATGGAACTTTTTGAAAAGCATATTTTCTCATTATGTGATGATCTTGTTCTGTAAAGTACTTAGAGATATGATTATGTGCATGGTGATAGATGCTTATGAGCATGATGCTTGATGAGATGCTTATGAGCTTATAATCTTGTTCTATCTTGATTACTGTGTACATGATATGATGTATCGATATGGTTTTGCGAGTAGGCCCGGATTCTTACTAAGCATGTTTTGCTTACTAGTTCATGTTGTTTTCTTATGCTGCAGATAGCGGTAAGAAATACTTGAACTAAAGGAAGAGGCAGGAGAGCTGAAGATGTGTGGGGTGGTGGCTCGGGAATAAAGATCTTCATATCTACATTATCATACTGTGTTAACATTTATTATTAATGAATGTTATACTTGAATCACTTATATACTTGATTTTATGATAAGTGAAACCTATTATGTTATAGGTTAAATAAGCATGCTTAGTACTTTGTCCTTAGTACTTTAGAAAGAAAAATTTTATATGCGGATTTAGAGATTAAGTGCACGTGACCCCGCCCCGAGGGTAGATATAAGGGCGGGCGTTACAACAAAGGCGCAGCAAGAACTTCGTTCGCAAAGACTAGAACACGACCTCTGCTTCTACGAACCCTTCTTCCACCCTTTTGTTTCTCCACTTAGCACCAGGTGACAACATCTCCTGCAGCCTCCAGCTACTTCCCTGCCAACGCCAGCTACCACTGAGCCCTTCCTGGACTTCCTGAACTCCCCTCAGCCAAGCTCCAGTCTGCAGCTCCGACCGTTGCAACCTGAGATGGAAAAGGGACAAACCTGCTCCAAGGAAAGCCTCCATTGACTTCTCCTTGAGTGTTTGAATCCTCCCCTGTCACCTGTAGCTTAATCAGAGTGTTAGAGCAGCATATCACACAGTAAATCAAATATCAGATGTAAGCAGCAGAGAATCGGATACGGTCAGGGGTGATTAGAGTGTCTGACAGTACAATTTGAATTAAGGTGATCGGTCACCGGACCGATCGGAGAACCTCCTGATCGGTCACCAGACCGATCAGGCTAGGTCCAGACCGATCAGGCACCGTCCTGATCGGTCCCCAACGCTTGATTAGAAATCGCGATTTCTTTGGAACTCTCCTGGATCGATCACCAGACCGATCCCAGGTTGTGGATCGATCACCCGACCGATCCACCCCTTTATCGGGCGATTTCTGAGCTTCGCAGTCCAGACCTCCTGATCGATCACCGGACCGATCAGGAAACATCCTGATCGGTCACCAGACCGATCAGGTAGTGACCAGACCGATCAGGCTCCGTCCTGATCGATCATAGAGAGGAACCTGCAATGCTGGATCGTTCACCAAAACGATCTGCACAGTGATCCTGATCGGTCGCCAGACCGATCAGGAGCAGTTCAGCAAGGGAACTCAACCTCACTGTTTGCTCCCTAATCGGTCACCAGACCGATCAGGAGCCAAGCAGTGGGTGAAACGCATACTCCCTGATCGGTCACCAGACCGATCAGTCATCGCTGGATTGGTCACCAGACCGATCCACGAAGGAGCACCGTGCCAACTCCCTGATCGGTCACCAGACCGATCCAGGGGGCTCCAACCACCTTAGCCCTCCAAGCTAAGGATTTTTCACCTAACCCTCCAAGTTGAGAATTTGCACCTAACCCTCCAAGTTAGGACTTTTCACCTAGCCCTCCAAGCTAGGACTTTTCACCTAGCCCTCCAAGCTAGGACTTTTCACCCAACTCTTCCGGATTAGGACTTTTCCAAACCTAGCCCTCCAAGTTAGGACCTGACCCTCCAAGCCAGGACTTTTTCACCTAATTCTCCAAGATGGAAATTTGCACCTAACCCTCCAAGTTAGGACTTTTCACCTAGCCCTCCAAGCTAGGACTTTTCACCCACCTCTTCCGAATTAGGACTTTTCACACACCTAGCCCTCCACGCTGATTTTCAACACCTAACCCTCCAGGTTAGGATTTTCCAACACCTAGCCCTCCAAGCTAGGATTTTCCATGACTGATCCCCGATCAAGACTTAATCATAATCAATAATCATCCACCTCAACTAAAATCGGTGTCAACACCAAAACAACAATCAGGGCCAGACTGCATCAACAGATAGTGATATAAAGCACCATTTTCGAAAAACATTTTGAAGTGATAATGATGTTTAAAGCATAATTTTCGAAAAACACTTTGAGATGACAGTGGTTTTTAAAGTACAATTTTCGAAAGAAAAAAAACTTTTTTTAAAAAAACTCCCCTTGACACTAACATCGTTTGACTTTATCTAAGTGCCTTAAGGGATTTTAGTGTTAACCTAAGAGGCTTGTGTCTAATTGTGTAGGTCAAACATTTTTGAAAGTGATATAATTTTGAAAATCTATAATATATAGGCAATCAGACCAGCATAAAATCTATAAAAATATTATTATGTTAAATTACTAATTTGAAAATAGATTTTTAGAAAAATATTCTTAGAGTTTTGAAAAATAATTTTCAAAAGTATTTCTCAATTTATTAGTCCTTAACATCTCACCCATTTTAGATGTCTCACCCACAATACCTTATGGGTGTATTGTGAGATGTTTGAATAATTTTTCTTAATTTGTTATTAAATATAAGAATTAATCTAAACTTGTGTTAGATTCAAATTTATCAAATAGTAAATTGAATTGGATTTTCGGTAATCGACTTCCAGGTTTTGGCGAGGCACAGAGCCCTTCTTTGGTCATAGCCTTATTAGAGCAACAACCCTTTCCTCGACAAAGCCTATTATCGAAAATTCATTTTCAAATTAACTTCTTGAAATTTTTTTGATCTAACTAGCTTAGGTTTTAGATCGGTAGCTTCGGTTAGTTCCACCAGACTAAACAGACCAAGTAGGGTACGCCTTACCTTACTTGACCTTATTAGAAGGGCTTCCCTAACGTACTATCATCTCACCTTCACCTAATACTAAGTTGTTCAAGTTTTAATTAGTCTTTTCCTATAACCGTTCTAAATCATGCATAAACTTAAATATGAATGACATGACATATATTAAAAAAAATAACAGATGCATGGCATGGCTGTTATGCATGAGTCAAACAATTCAAATTATTTTACTTATGTTTCTAATGATGTATCAAATTCCCGATTTGATACATGTCGTGTAAATCCGCGAATATGCCAACCCACTTTGATATATTTATTATTATTTTAATTGTTGCAGTTTGGGTAAGATTTTATTTAATTTGAGTTTAAGTTATTTAAGAGTTAGAGTTAAATTAATTGAAACAAATTTGAAGTTAAATTAATTAAGAATTAATTAAACTTAATTAATTAAGAATTATTTAAAGTTAAATTAATTAAGAATTAATTAAAGTTAAATTAATTAAGGATTATTTAAAGTTAAATTAATTAAGAAATATCTAAAATTAAATTAATTAAGAATTATTTAAAGTTAAATTAATTAAGGATTATTTAAAGTTAAATTAATTAAGGATTAATTAATGTTAAATTAATTAAGGATTATCTAAAGTTAAATTAATTAAGGATTAATTGAAGTTAAATTAATTAAGGATTACCAACTTAATTACTTTCCTTATCTTAATTAATCAGTACTAATTAATTTAATTTAATCAATTGGATACTCAAGTTGCAAACTCAACATTACCAACTTGATTTATAACCCACATCAACAATTTTCCAATAAATTTATTAATCTGTTAATCATTAACGAAATCCAAATTAAAGCTTCTTTACCTTTGGTTCGTCCCCTCCCTCTTTGACAGTGGCTCACGATGGCCGGTGATTGGTTGCGATCACTCGTGGTGAGGCACAAAGAAGAAGAACAAACAACAACTCGTGAGCAAGGCTGGCCTCGGATGAAGAATGATATCGGGTGAAATGGTGTCAGCGTCACCACGCTAGACGTCGACGTTGCCACGCTAGACTCATGAGACAGCTTTAGATCTAGAGTAGGGCATGGTCGGTGACGATCACAGCTGATGAGGAGTGGTAGCGACCGAGGAGGAAGGCTCACGACGCCTTGAGGTTAGGGAAAAAGAGAGGGGAGAGCGGATCGCCAGCTGTCGACGATGCGACAGCCGATCGGGAGGAAGTGGGTGTGAGCTCACTTCGGCTTCGACTCCTGCTTGCCTGCTCGAGGGGAGGAAAAGGAGGAGAATATAGGGAGTTAGGGTGATGCGGGGGAAATAGGCCACGGAGACGAAGCAAACTCAAAGGATTATATATATATATATATATATATATATATATATATATATATATAAGGATTTGTTCTCCTGAGAGCTTATTTGTCCACTTCTCATGAGCGATATTATTATTATTTTTAATTAAACATTTCCTCTCTCTCGTCCCCTCTCACTCGTCTTCTTCCTTGGCGTGACAGATGACAGGCGACGGGCGGTGATGATAGATTACATGTGACGATGGCCGGAGGTGACTGTAAGTATCCCAGGTTGATTTTGATGTGATCAACTGATTTAAGTTAGGTCCTACTATTTTTAATCCCTGTGTCTAAGTGTACAGGAACTTAGGAGCGGAGGAAGTCGAGCGGAAGATGCAGTTGTTGAGAAGGATGACACGGAAAGGGAGTCGACGGGCTCGATGCATCCGAGGGGCGCGGAGCTCTGCGGAAGAGTACGTCGGTGGAGCGAGAAGGATGCGTGCAGCGTCCGAGGGACGAGAAGCCGGGAGGAAGGATGCTCGAGGGGCGAAAACCCAGAGTAGAGTTCGGGTGAGACTAACTCTGGTTGGCCAGAAATCACCCAAGAAGATCGGAAGTCAGGCTGGAGAATGATCAGTGGTTGCTGACCAAAACAACCACTGTCGAGCGCCCGTGAGCATACGAGCGCTTGGGCTATCGGGCACTTGAGCACTAGGTGCCCAATCACTCGGGCACCCCTGTGCTATCAGGCACCCGAGAGGCAAATTCTAGCTGTTTGCGAACGTTGCTTTCTGGATAAGCGTCAGGCCACGTGTCAAGCGCCCAAGAGCTCTTAGATGCCCTATAAGTGTCACGTCAGCAAATGGCTAACTCCTACCAGGGCTATAAATATACCCATGGAGCTCAGTTTCATTCATTTCATGCATTCCAAGCATTAACAAACAAGTTTGGTGTAATAGTTTTTTCTTTTTCTGAGCTTTCTACGTATAAGAGGCTTCTCCACCCGGAGTATTATTCAGGAGAATCAAGTCATATTTAGCCTTGGATTAGCAACCACCCCAGTTGCAAACCAAGTAAAATCCAGTTGCCTCTTTATTTACTGTTTGTTTTATTTATTTATGTTGTTTGTGATCTAACTAACATGTTTGTTAAGTTCAAACAAAAGATTGAGTTTTCTTTTTCAGGGACAATTCACCCCCCCTCTTGCCGACCATCGATCACCCTTAGTGGCGACGGCAGCCAGAGGCGACGACGACTGGCGGCTGGTGACGTGCAACGGCAACTGGAGGCGGCGACGGCATTCAGAGGTGGCAATGATGACTGGAGGCAGGAAATCGATGGGCGAAGGGCGCGACCCTGTCCAGGTGAGGACTAGATGGGCGATCGGCCGGCGATGAGTAGCGATGGGCGCTGGCGAGCTACAACGGGCGGAGGGTGCAACGAGCCCCGACAAGTTCACGTGTCCCTCTTGGTTATAGTATAGTGTTCGTGGCGGTAGCCGGAGGCTGCCATAGGTGGGCGGGTAGCTAGAGGTCGTCACTGGCGAGTGGGCGCAATAGACACCGGTGAGCAGGAGTGGCGCTGTGTGTGTTAGGATCGAAAAGAATTTAGATATCTCCACAATGGTATGATATTGTCCACTTTGGGCATAAGCCCTCATGGTTTTGCTTTTGGACTCTCCCAAAAGGCCTTATTCCAATGGAGATATCTTTTTTCCTTATAAGCCTATGATCTTTCCCATGTGTTTTCGATTTGGGATTATTTTTGCTACCTTGCAACCCCAACAATCCCCCTCAAACAAAGGACCATAAACCCCCCCTCAAGCGGAAACCCTTTCCGTTTGATGACCGATCCTCAACCCACCAGGACTTTCTTCCCTCGGTCCACCTGACCTACTAGGATTTCACCGCCTAGCCGCAACTAAGACTTCTCTGCTTGGTGTCTGGTCCTCTTGATCAAGACATGGGAGCCTAGCTCGTGCTTCTTCCGGCGGTTAGTCCGGTGAAGAGCGACCTAGCTCTGATACCAATTGTTAGGACTAAAAAGAATTTAGATATCTCCACAATGGTATGATATTGTCCACTTTGGGCCTAAACCCTTATGGTTTTGCTCTTGGGCTCTCCCAAAAGAGCTCATTCCAATGGAGATATCTTTTTTCTTATAAGCCTATGATCTTTCCCATATGTTTTCAATATAGGACTATTTTTGCAACCTTGCAACCCCAACAGTGTGTTGGCTTCTTCGTCGCGTGGAGGCGTAGAGGGAAAAATATAGTTTAGAAATTAATAAAAACTATTAACATGAGGAAATGCTAATTTCTAAAAGAAAATAGGGGAGCGCATGCTGGCGCGCCAGCATGGATGTCGCGCATGGGGGCTTAAGATTTATCCCGCAGGGGAACACCTCTCTCTCTCTCTCTCTCTCTCTCTCTATATATATATATATATATATATTCTGAAAATCTAACTTTTCCTTAAATGATTCAAAACTAATCTACTTTGCGTCCAATTATACCCGCAAATGTTTTCAAAATTTCAAAAAATTATTTCAAAATTTTTCATAAGTTGTTTACATTTTTAAACTCTTATTTACAGTATATATATATATATAATTTTTTTATTTATATTTGTTTTAGACCCGTATTTTTACAAATTGTGAATGTTAAATATGGCAATACAGAACCCGGACCAGAAATTTTATCGAAAAAGAATTTCTAGAGTTTCCGGACTAAAGGTTAAGTATGAGGGATTATGTGGCTTGGAAACTAAACTTTGAGGGTTAGTTGCTTAAACCTTATAAAATAGGGGCGCAGTTTGGAATTAGCAAACTAGGAGGGGCTTTTCGCATGAAACCGCCAACTTAAGAAGGGGTTCGTCTCCCTCTTCCTCGATCTCGTCTTCCCCGATCTCATCTTCTTCTCTTTGCCCGATCTCTCCCTTTCCTTTGAGTTTGAGAAAACGCCGGTCTCCACTAGCGTCTCTGATCGACGGTTTGAAGGGATCGCGGGCACCTCTAAACAACTTCTTCTTAGATCGTGAGTCTCAGCTTTCGGTCGAAGGTGAGTCCACGAGGGATACTGCTATTTTGATTCCTTTGTTTTCCAGTTTATCCGTGTTGGATCTTAGATCTGGTTTTTGTTTGATTCAAATTGCGTTTCATTGCTGATCTTAGGCGAGGAGGGGGGGGGGGTGGACTGAGCTGAGGATTTGGGATCAATTTTTGCTGGATCAGGGTTTGCGGTGATTACCACATGTTTCCTTCCCGATCGCATCCATTCCTGAAGCTGAGCATTGCCAGCACAACCTCTAGTAAGACCTACCGGATAATGGTTCTGTGGTTGATGATATCGTGTTTGGATGATGTGATATGTAGATTTGTAGGAGTAGAACCCCGGTAGCAATTTGGGTTGCTTTCATCTTCATTGCCTTGCTGTGAGATACTAGTACTGTTGGATTCGATTTCTGATTAGATTTTTGCTTGGTGTTGATCAATCTGAATTAGGGGATGGTATTGTTGGTTGGTTTTGTCGATTGATTGGGCTGCGTGGGAGAGTTTTGATCAGTATGTAGATTTGATTGAGCTGAACTTGTCAAGATCAGTGGATTTGTGTTTTTTTTATGCGATCTTGGTTTTAAATCTATAGTTGCGGCTTGGGTTTTGTTGTTTATTTTGGAAATCGGATTTGAATTGTCCTACTCTTGGAGACTCTTTTTTCATTTGAAATCATGATGTTAGTCTGTGGTGATCTATGTACTTGTGCTATGAGCCTTGGTTTGGTTCTGTTTCAAACTTCCACATTGGAGGCGGATATTTTACTTTTGACTTATCTTTATTAGATATAGTCAAACTTTTATACATAGTTAGATATAGATAACAGTAAAGATACATATTATTTATGTTCGTGTATGATTTCTTTTAATACATGTTATCTAATTAAATCTACTGTTTTACTATCCTATATTACTGCGTGTATTGGATTACGGACCACATACTTTATACCTAGCAGTAAAATTAGGATATGGTACATAATTATTATCCGGACTACTGCATATCATGATGATGATAGTAGGATTAGATAGTGGGTGATGCATGAGATAATGGCATGCATCATCTTTGCATGTAGCATATATAGGTGACCCATGGCTCCATGGAGGTTGAGATGAGTCATCAGACATACTACTAGTGTAAGGGCATATGTAGGCGACCCTTGGCTCCCTGGAGGTTGAGACGGGTCGTCAGACTTGTCAGATTACCCTATCGTGTAGTCCCAGTTCCACTCTTCGTTAGTGTATTATAGCTCACGACGCTGCGACAAGGTCCCCTACTCTATCCGGAGATAGTGAGGGGTTGGGAGCATGACTTTTCCCCTCACGACTTAATACGGAGTACGTTCAGTGTCAGAGACCCTGCCCACTCGATTCACATTATATGTGACAGTGGTCGACTAGCGTGAAGGGATGACACGGTCAGAGCCCTACTCACTCGGTTTCACTTAGATGCGATGGTAGCCAATTAGCATGGAGGAGTGACCCATGTTGCATCATATGTATATTAATCATTATTGTATTTGTTTGTGTTTGCTGCATTTGTTTACTGTATTTACTTGACATGCACATTCAGGAGGTATTTGTACATAGGATCTGATGATCCTGTATTGCTCGTATGATATGAGCCTTTACGATCCTACAATATCTTGTGTTGCACGAGCTTCGGGGATCATGTGTATTCGTATGCCATGGTTTTGGCCGCAGAAGGCCATTAGGATTATATTTGCCTGCATACTCTCTAGATTAGATTGACATAGGTATGTATTATTCTTTTAGTATTCCAGTTATATATTTTCTATTATTGCATTTCAGTTTGTAGCAATTTGTGATTTACTGCTAGCTTAGCTTTCTGTGCATATTAGTTTTGTATCCGCTGAGTTCTTAGACTCAACCCATTAGCCCTGTTTTTCTTTTGGGATGATCGTTTGGAATACCCGGCAGCCTGTCCCAGTTCTCCCGTGTCGAGACGACTTGTGTTGTTTTACTTTTATTAGATGTTGGTACATGTTGGTACCTTTCTTTTGTTTTTTCATTTTTGAATTTGTATTTTGATTTGTCATGACGCCTTGCACGGTGATGTGGTTTGTACTTTTATGTGTCATGGAGGCCTACGTCTATGTGTGTTTATCGTAAGTCATATTGGTACGCTGCTTTTCATGATGTGACAACGTCTTCATTTCATTCTTGTTCACTTATTCTATCCCTATCGGCTGTGGTATAAGTGGCTAAGAGAGCTGATGTGTTAAGGATTTTGAGTTGTCTGCCATTTCGAGGGAGAATCTGTCCAGTCTGTATCGGACGAGAGGCTCCTCGGGGCATGACAGCAAAGCATGCAATGGCGTTGCTGTTGATGCAACCCCAAATCCAGAGGTTGTGAGACATTGTCACTTATTCAGTCTTTGCATCTAACGGTTATGTTTGAACCCTCATGGAGATCGATGCGTTGCCTCATAATTCGCCGCTACCGCACTTTAATTGGAGGAGGTATGTCGTGAACATAACCATTTGGCTAACCGATTTGGCGGCTGTGATAGGAACTCATCATTCTTTTTTTGTCATCCAATGACTAGGTGGACCAATGCGACAACCCTACTATATTGCTGCCAACATATATTAGATTATTGAAAAGCATCGCCGCCTTCATTCATTTTTGCCTGCACCATGTCTTCGACTCCGCCTCCTTTTAATTTTCGGTGACACAATAAGTGATGTCGGATAAGATAGCGATTATTTTGTAAGCTGACTAGAAAAGGGAATTGAGGAGAAGATAAAAAGAGAAGAGCAGATGTCGTCTAGGCATTTCCAAAAAAAGAAACTTTATTACAAATAGATAATTAATTCTTCAAACAACAATTAAATATTCATAATTCCTATTATGAAAAAGAAAAAGAATCCTAATAAAAAGGAAAAAAACTCCTAATTCTAAATCCTTAAACGAACTCAAATTTTAAAAAAATTACAAAAGAATAGAAATTATCAAAAATAATATTAAAAATATGTAAATCTTTCTATATCAATCACCCCAGGTTGGAAGAACTCATTCTCAAGTGTGGAGTAGTTTCATATAGTAATCATGAAGGAAGATCATTTGGTACTAAATTAGCAAAAGTGAGAGGATGATATTAATTACAAGTTTTTTTTCTATTAATTACAAGTTTATTCTCATTGTTCTCTAAGACAATGTAATGAAGACTTGCATTAGGTACATCCTTGGTGGCAAAAGGCGATTCGCTCGCCCCTAGTGCCTCCGCCAATCCGTCCCAGGGTCAACATGGAAGAGATAAATCACGAGGATTACTAGCTCGGATGTTATGGCTAGTGTGTGGAGAAGACGGATACATTGACTTTGCCAAATTTGGATTAGGCACATCCTTGATTATATGCCACTTTACAAGAAAGCTTCCATACCACTTATTTGCTGCCAATAATCTAACGTTTTGCTGAAATTGATTGGACCAACAATCTTTGCCACACCTACGAATTGTCCACTTGTGTTGACAGAGAACGATGAAAACACTAGGCATTCATTTATCTTCTTCTTAGATTTCTGATAAGCACCATCAAGATTCTTGTTCCCATGGGGAATGCTAGACCAGACATTGTACTTGACACTCTTGTGAATATCCCTCACTGTAAGATTTTATAATAAAAAACTTGGCATCTGAATACATTACAGAGAAAATCCAGCTTGTAGTATTGATCATTATTAGGAACTTCAGAAGAGTCTTGGACATTTGTAGGGAGACTGTCCCCTGGCAACAAAAGAAAAATTAGGCTCAAATCCCTTCTGATTTCTTAAATGACCTGCCCTTGGTCCTTTATTAAGCGCATTTAGCCCTTGTATGTTCTTATTACCATAGCCACTCAAACCATGCATTGACATGGCCTCTATGCTTATACTTGTTATCCATGAAGTTACCCATCTTCCAATCATGCTAGAGTCATAGATATTTGGCCGGTCGCTCGAGGTTGGAAAAATCTCTTTAATTATTATTTTTAGAGTCATAGATATTTATCCCCATGGGATGGATTGATAGTTAGTGTATAGGTGTTACCATCTTGAAGTCTGGGGGTCAAAACTTGGCAGAGTCAGTATACTCGTCCTCCCCATACGCTAGCTATAGCATTTGGGCTAGTAACCTCTGTGATTTAACTTCTCCGTATTGACCCTGAAATAAGTTGACGAGAACATTGAGGATAAGCGAATCACCTTTTTACCACCTAGAGTCATAGATATTTAAATGGAAATCTGGTTACCTCTGAATCCATTAGCAATCTATTTTCACAAGTTGGATTCATTCTTGGGCTTTGATATAAATTATCTCATAATTATAGTATTTATCTAAATGTGTGAATATGATCTTTGTAGGTGATCAAAGGATCATGAATTCGTGTTGGATTTATTCAAATTGAGCTCAAAGCTAGATTTAAATGAGGAGGTATAATCTGGAGCAATTTGGACTATTCATCTATGATCATGAGCAATCTGAACAATCCATTAAGATCCAAGTCGTCCAAGTTAAAAGGAGAGTAGATCAGGACCACTGATCTATAGCCTTTAATCCAGATCTGAACTTATCTAGCTGTTGATTAGGATCTAGAGAATTCTCGGCTATTGATCTAGATATGAGGGATTTAAATAAGAAGCTACAGGAAAGAATATCACCATCGGGAAGGGAAGAAGGTGTACAACAATACAGAACAAAGGGGAGAGCACTTTCGCTACTGCCGGTCGCTCTGGACCTCATGACCACCGCCGATCATCCATCATCCGTTGGTATGAGGAGGAGATGGGGATTCCGTTCCTCTTGGTCGTTTCATCTCCAATAGCTCATTATCAGCGCACACACAAAGAAAAGAACAGAGGTGATCGCCGAAGGCACCATCCATTGCAATTCCATTCCATGCATCAAGATTTGATAGTCGGAGAGGAAAGGGGATTCTCAACTTCTCCAATTTCCAAATCTAAGTCATTCACAACCCGTAACTGTAGAGATCTATAGGCAAAAATATTCAAAAATCGCATCGAAAATAAGAGATCCCACGAGCGATCCATGCGAAAGAAAACTCATACAAAGTTAATTCGACAATTTACCAAACGACGTACCTAAGAATTGAAAATTACCAATTCGCGTACCATGGTTTCTATTTTACCAAAGGGCGCAACCCTTTAAGTGAACTTCCTATTATACCCCTCCCGCCACAAAAAACCTTTTGATATTCACATTTTCGAGACATTCGAACCACTTTAGCAGTAAATTAATAATTTGTGGTTCGGATGGCCAGGTAGTCAAAATTTTCTCCATTCTCTCTCAGCGCAACAACGTAAATGGTATTGTCGAAGGTGGAGGAGATTGTGCGTGTCCTAGCTGTGCTATAGTCGCGAGGTCATCCCTCCAATCCCTCTGCCCAACCAAAACCTAGGCAAGTATCGAAAGTGTTAGTGTGTGATCCTGAGACGGCTTTAAGTGTTAACGTTGAAGTCCAGACTGCTCGGCACTATCAAAGGAGGGGTTAAGGTTTCTGCATGGTTGATTTTTATGATAATGGCAGGAAAAAGGTCTGTGGGTGGTTCATCGTCTTCTTCCTTGGCATTATCCACCAAGGTATGTTAGCGATAGGCTTAGGTAAGAATAACATAGTTTGTGAAAATGTTTAAACTTATTTTTGCTGAATAAATTTGTAATATATAAAAACTGTAGGGTTCAGATGACTTTGGACAAAAATTACATTGGTGCAGTGTTTTAGGTCACTTTAAATATTTTTTTCAAGCATTTGAAATTTTAAATGATCGACACATTGCGAAGATCAAAGAGTCGCCCTTCAATTTGTTCTTGGACATACAAGAATTGCAGCATATCCGTGGAATTTTGGTTATTATATTTGAAAGTTGGGATTCAATCTCGTAAGTTTTTAAATTCTCAGGTAATAGTTTTAATTATGAATTGAAAACAATATCTATAGTTAGATAAAACTTGGATATAGATGGTCTTAAATGATTTATATTTGATCAATTTAAATGATTTTATTTCAAGTGAAATTCACTTAAGGCCCTTGGTAGGCATGAAATAAAATCATTTCAGGCCTACCGAGGGCCTGAAGTGATTTTACTTTAGGTCCTCGGTAGACCTGAAATGATTTTATTTCAGGCCTACCGAGGGCTTGAAGTAAAATCACTTCAGGCCCTCGGTAGGCCTGAAATGAATCATTTCAGGCCCACATTGGGCCTGAAATGATTCATTTCAGGCCCACGTTGGGCCTGAAATCAAATCATTTCAGGCCCAACGTGGGCCTAAAATGAATTCATTTCAGGGCCAAAGGGAAAAAATTTGAAGCCTATATTCTTGATGATAACTAAATAGTTTAATTGTTTCAGGTATACCGGTTGCATTCACCAGACGAGATGCTGCTTTGTTACTGGGTATAGGGGACCGTGGTGTTTCAGTCCCTATTAATTCAACGAAAGCATCGGGTGACCTCTATCGTACTTACTTCTCAAAAGAAAAACAACCTACCAGAACAAGAATTGAGGAGTTACTTAAACATTATTCTAAAAGTGTTGAATCAGAGGATGATGTGTTATTAGTTTGTAAATTATATATTTTGTATATATTTGTTTGTGTTTTATTTTCGTCTAGTACATATAAGGTCCCTCTAGGTCTTGTAGATATAGTAGATGATTATGACAATCTTGGTAGATTCAACTGGGTGGAAGTTATCCATAAATTTTTGTCTCCACAATTACCTAAGATTGGGAACTTATTTTCATTAACTCAGGGAAACTAGAGCACCACCAACCTCCCTTACATAAAGGGATTTGCTGGGCTTTTAGCAGTGAGTATCATTTTCTTGATAAATTTTAGAATATTTTGTTGTCATTAATGTAATTGTCTGGAAAACTTTGTGTAGGCATGGTTTTTGGAGCATGTACCCATTCAAAAATCATACAATGTTGAAGGACCCCGAATAAATAAGTGGAGGAATATTCTTTCGCATATTAGTAGGGTGAGGGACCTTGCCGACCAAATCAGGTCCGAAGAGGTAATTATTCTAAACTGTAATCTATGTTAGTTTGATATAGAGACAGTAAAATTTGTGTACTTGGTAATTGACAGGTGATCGTTGAAATAATTCCTAACCTACATGAAAACACATTGTTTGAGAACCTTGCTATTGGTGATGACATGCCACGGGCAATGGAGACATCACAATGACATCACACAGAAGATGTAAGGATATGTGGTGAATGCATTATTAAAGACAACCTAATCATGGAGCTAACAGAGGAGAATATATGTTTGAATGAAAGGGTTAAGGAATTACTTTCAATTATTGGAAAAAAGGGCATGGAGGCTCAAGAAAGCTATCCTGTAGTCGTTCCTCTTTTTGATCCAGTTTCTTGTAGAACAAGGAGAGGACGTGACCGAACTCGGTATGATTACAGGAATACTCTAATTGACAGTCCAGTATGGCACCAGCTATTACCTAAGGGGAAGTGGAGCAAGGAAAAAATATCAAATGTCATGGACAAGGGAAAAAGGAAACTTAGTGAGGAGGATATGGATGAAGTAAGAGAAACCATTACTGTAATGGAAGTCATGTCTGAAGAAGATATAGAGGAGGAAAAAAGAAGGACCTCCGAACTATACAAAATGAGGCAACAAGGCATTGATGTATGTGAGTTATTTTCATATAAATTATGTCAAATTTATTGAATTTGCTCATTAATTAGTTTGGTCTAAATGTTATCGATGTAGTTTGTGAAGAAGCATTTTATGAATTTGAAGAAGAAAAATCAAGATAAAGAGGTGGGCTACCTGATAAATAAATTGGAGAACCTAAAGTATGTTATCAAACATATTTTAGTTAATATATTTGGGTCTTTAATATATAATCTTATCAATTTACTTGGAAGGTTGGCTAATGAATTTATCTGGGAGGATGCACCCTTTGCTTTGAATTTGCATTCATTCTTACAAATCCTCAATGGAGAGGTTTTTACAAAAGGCGAGGTCATTGATGCCTTCTGTAAAATTATATTTAGGGGAGCATCCACAAGTGGTAGGTCATACAACAAGTCAATATATTATTCAACCTTCTTCACAGTAAGTGATGTAAATTAGTATCAATTAATAGATTGTAGAAGACCTAATATTATGATGTGGTTATTAATAATTTTGAGTATGCAAATTTTTAGGCTTTAATAAGATCTTCAAGAAAATTTTCCCTGCAACAAGTGATAAAGACTGATATGATAGAACAAGGGTTTAGATATATTTTAATACCTTTGTGCAGTGATAATACACACTTTCACTTGTTGGCGGTGGATACAAAAGTAATGACTTTCAATCATTTAAATTCTCTTGCTAGTGGCCGTAAATATAAGAATGATTTCGACTCAGCGGTGAGCTACCTACCTTTATTCATATATATATTCATCATTTGATCAAAAATGTCATTGAAATTCATGATATATTTTACAGGTAAAAGAACATAAACAATATACTAGCGAGGAACTTACCGCTATTCATCCATATCTATAAAGTCATCATCCCTTGGACAAATGACCCTCCGTCAGACAAAAATGTCCCTAACAAGAACATAGGTAAGTAACTGAGGAAGGGTTTCAAAATTTTAAAATCAGGAAAGTATTTTATAACCCCACTTATTGAAATCAGAAATACTGTTTGTTATTTTCAGTATGGACTGTGCCTTCTTTGTGATGCAATACGTCCGATGTCTCCTATACGATGAGAAGATGGATTTCAAACAAGGAGATATGACGAGAATGAGATTTGATCTGACAGTTAATATTATGAGGGACATGTATTGTAAAACATGAAGTATTGTTGTAAAAAACAATCCTTTGATGGTGATTGAGCTCCATTTGTATAGAAATTCTGTAATTTGTATGAATATATGATATTGTCAAGAAAAACAAAACAATTGTGTGATGTTGATTCACATCGAGTTGCTGCAATGTTGTGTACCAACTGATACGGTCAGATAACATAACTCATAATGATTGGGACTAAGTTTGCACACCAGAAATAACATCTCTTTGGTTAACTCTAACTACTGATATCGAGTATGGACATATCCAAGTATCGAAGGTCGATCAGTGGGTTTCTACCGAAACCCACTGATGGATTTACAACACTCCTATTGCAACATAATTTGAAATTTTGACTTAATGGTCTTGAAGGAATTGAAATTTGGTATGCATTATGTATTTAGTTAGTAAGATGGATTATGTCTACCATATATTTAATAAACATGTTTCAAATTATAAAAACTGTAAGATTGTTTTGATAAAATTTAATAATTAAATAAAATGAGAGAATATTGTCACATCTTGTAGATAAATTTAGAATATTATTCTATAAATCATTATTTTATTTAAGGCCCAAGGTGGGTCTGAAATAAAATTATTTCAGGCCCAGGGTGTGTAGCGACCCGCCTTCTCTACCTTAGACGGTCCGCTACTTTATCTACTTCTTGACTCTAATGCACGACTAAGAATGCGGAACTTCTTTTTTTTTCTTTTAAATCCATCTAGGGATGATATTCTAACTCTAATAGTCATGCATGATACAATGACACGCTTCTTTTCATCTGTAGCACTTCTCTGCATTGGTACCAGTCGACTGCGATCTAACCAGTCGACTGGTATCGGCCACAGAAAGTTTCTGGGCGCGGCACCAGTCGACTGGCCTCTTGGCAGTCGACTGATGCATCGAACAGAAGCTACTGTTCGATAGGGCAGTCGACTGATACTGAACCAGTCGACTGGCACGCCTGAAAATCTAAAATTCCGATTCGAAACCTTGTCTCAATGGTCCACCAAACTTATAGTTCAAGTCATACAAAGACACAACACCATTTCTATACTCTATACTAGTTTCCTAAACATTTTAGCCAATCCAAACAACTTCATAAACTTGAAATTAGGACTTTTGCGGAAGTAATTAAGCTATGAAAATCTATATGAACTTTAAACTAGAGTTTTGTACCAAACTTCACTCCTATGCATTCATAACACCAAAACACATGTTCTAAACATTTCTAAAGCATTGTGGAATGTGTATGCAACTTTTTCTAAGCATGTTTAAAGCAATAAAACTTGATTCAAAGGGAAACTACCAATATCTTGGCACATGCATCAATTAGCTCCATCAAGTATCAATATTCAAAACTACTCACACTCATACTCATCCAAGGCAATCATAAGGATATGTATGCTAAATAAAATGACATGGAATCTTTACTCATGGTTTTATGACATGCAAAATATCTAAAACGCAAATACTTGGATCAATGCTATAATGATCTAACTTAAACTAAGACTTTATAATAAATGTACTATAAGTCCTTCATTCATCTTGTCCAAGGACCTCTCCAAGGTCAGCCACCACACACACGTCACTCAGCACTGCCTTGTCGCCTTCCTTCAGAATTGCTTGCCTTTACCTTTACCTGCAGTAAGAGGAAATGCAACTAATAAGCAAAAAGCTTAGTAAGTACTATCTAGCTCACAAAATCTCGAAAATGTGCAAACATGCTTTTTAAACAATGTGAAATCACATGAGATACTTTTATGCTTCAAAGAAAACTAAACCATGTATACTCAAGCATTAATAAGTCTCAACTACTTGTTCTTGGCTTAACTTGAACTTTTAGCAATTCTTTAACTTTAAATCTTTTTTAACTTTTAGAAAACTTCTTTAAACTTTAGAAAAACTTTGCTAAAGCATATACTTGAAAATAATATCTCACTTGGATCCACTTAAGACGTAAGTACCATCTTATGCGCGTTCCCTAAAAGGTTGGGGTAGCGAGCCACCAATCCTAATAGAGGCAGACCTTGGTCTACACAGGGCCAAGACCTTGGAATTGGACACCTGGATTTCTTTAACGACGCCCTTGGACGCCGGGTACTGGCCTTAGAAAATAAAATACTTACTTTTCTTATCTTGAATGCCTTGGCATTTTATCGAGCACCTTGTGTGCCCAAATCCTAAGTCTTGACTTTTGGGATTTCTTAAGGTCTTGGCCTTTTTCTTTCTTATCTTTTATCTTCTCTTTTCTTTTCTCATAACTTTTCTTAGCCCCTAACCTCATATAGGGTGCTCAATCAAACTTATACAAGCATGGATCAAACTATGGTTACATGCAAAATCATAACTAAAGGAAAATTGCACTTTTAACTTTCTAACGGGAAAAACTTGCGGAAAACCGCCTCTTACTGCAGGTGAGCAGTACTTACTTTGATTTCCTTGGACTTACAACCGAAATTGACGTCTACGGCTCGGGAGAAACTTGAGATCTCGACGAACCGTTCGTGCCTACGCGTTCTTCTCGTCGAGACGAACGAAACGCTCCGCACCCTTTGGTTCTTCCTTGGCCGGGGCCCCCTTAGAAGAGGAGAGGAAGTGGTGGTGTGGTTTCGCCCAAGAGAGGAGAAGAGAGGGGTCGGCGTGAGGGTTTGGGCGAGGGAGGGTTTTAGTTGAGAGAAAAATAAAATTCCTCTCCTTAATTATCTATTTATACTTAGGGTATTCAAGTCCAACTTATAACTTAACTTAATATCTCTCCATTTTCTTTCAGCACACCCCTGCTGGGTGCGCCTGGTTAACCCGACACATTAAGTCGTTGATCCATGGGAGGTCTCGGTTCAAAACTCGTCCAGGCAACTTTTTGCCGAAACTCTATTTCTTTTAAAAATACTAAACGGACTCGGAAAATTTCATAAAAATATTCTAAAAATTCCTAAAAATATCTAGAATATTTCTAACACATCTTTAAATAGTTCTAAGGACTTTAAGAACTTAAAATGGAAATTTTGGGGCGTTACAGGGTGGGCCTGAAATCACTTCAATTCAGGCCCAGTGTGGGCCTGAATAACTTCATTTCAGGCCTAACATTGGCCAGAAATAACATTATGTCAGGCCCACAGTGGGCATGAAATCAAGTGATTTTAGGCCCACCCTGTGTCTCAATAGGGAAAATTTCAGGGACTCTGTTAACCATAAAATCCTTCTGATTTAAGTTGGTGGACAATAAATTTGTAGTTGTATAAGTGTAAAATTCTGAATGCATCTTTCTATCATAACTGATACGTTTATAGAATATAAGTCATAATTATTATTACTTAGTGTGCAGATAAAAACCTACTGATATACCTAAACTACTCCTATATAGCATTGTGATATAGAAACATTTGCTGTTTGGACACCAAAAATATCATCACCTAGCTCTACCCAGTCTATTAATATAGGGTTTTCAGAAATCCAGATATGGTAGGTCCATCAGCGGGGTTTGCTCAAACCCAATGATATACCTAACTACTCCTATATAGCATTGTGATATAGAACCATTTGCTGTTTGGACACCAAAAAATATCATCTGCTAGCTCTACCCTGTCTATTATGATATAGGGTTTTTAGAATTCCATATATGGTATGTCCATCAGTGGGTTTTGCTCAAAACCCACTGATATA
>JAGFNQ010004281.1:340619-388741 GCA_024364735.1 Boesenbergia rotunda
GTAGGTCCATCAGTAGATTTTGCACAAAACCCACTAATATACATAAACTACTCCTATATAGCATTGTGATATCGAACCATTTGCTGTTTGGACACCAAAAATATCATCTCCTAGCTCTACCCTGTCTATCAATATAGGGTTTTCAGAATTCCAGATGTGTTAGGTCCATCAGTGGGTTTTGCTCAAAAACTCACTGATATACCTAAACTACTCCTATATAGCATTGTGATATGGAACCATTTGCTGTTTGGACAAGATAAATATCATCTTCTAGCTCTTCCTTGTCTATTGATGAAGGGTTTTCAAAATTCCAAATATGGTAGGTCCATTAGTGGGTTTTGCTCAAAACCCACTGATATACCTAAACTACTCCTATATAGCATTGTAATATAGAACCATTTGCTGTTTGAACACCAAAAATATCATCTCCTCGCTCTACCCTGTCTATTGATATAGGGTTTTCAGAATTCCAGATATGGTAGGTCCATCAGTGGGTTTTGCTCAAAACAAACTGATATACCTAAACTACTCTAATATAGCATTGTGATATAGAACCATTTGCTGTTTGGACACCAAAAATGTCATCTCCTCGCACTACCCTGTCTATTGATATAGGGTTTTCAGAATTCAAGATATGGTAGGTCCATCAGTGGGTTTTGCTGAAAACACACTGATATAACTAAATTACTCCTATATAGCATTTTGATATAGAACCATTTGTAGTATGGACACCAAAAATATCATCTCCTAGCAGTACCCTGTCTATTGATATAAGGTTATCAGAATTCCAGATTTGGTAGGTCTATCAGTGAGTTTTGCTCAAAACCCACTGATATACCTAAACTACTCCTATATAGCATTGTGATATAGAACCATTTGATGTTTGGACACCAAAAATATCTTCTCCTAGCTCTACCCACTCTATTGATATAGGGTTTTCAGAATTCCAGATATGGTAGGTCCATCAGTGGGTTTAGCTCAAAACCCTCTGATATACCTAAACTACTCCTATATAGCATTGTGATACAGATCCATTTGCTGATTGTAAACCAAAAATATCAACTCCTAGCTTTACCCTGTCTATTGATGTAGGGTTTTCAGACTTCCAGATATGGTAGGTCCATCAATGGGTTTTGCACAAATCCCACTGATATACCAAAACTACTCCAATATAGCATTGTGATATAGAACATATGCAGTTTGGATTCCAAAAATACCATCTCCAAGCACTACCCTGTATATTGAAATAGGGTTTTTAGAATTCCTGATATGGCAGGTCTATCAGTGAGTTTTGCTCAAAACCCACTGATATACCTAAACAACTCCTATATAGCCTTGTGATATATAACCATTTGCTGTTTGGACCTAAAAATATCATATACTAGCTCTACCATGTCTATTGATATAGGGTTTTCAGAATTCCAGATATGGTAGGTCCATCAGTGGGTATTGCACAAAACCCACAGATATACTTAAACTACTCCTATATAGCATTATGAGATAGAACCATTTGCTGTTTGGACTCCAAAAATATCTTCTCCTAGCTCTACCCTGTCTATTGAGGTAGGGCTTTCAGAATTCCAGATATGGTAGGTCCATCAGTAGGTTTTGCTCAAAACCCACTGATATACGTAAACTACTCCTATATAGCATTGTGATATAGAAGCAATTGATGTATGGACTCCAAAAATATCATCTCCTCGCACTTCAATGTCAGTTGATATAGGGTTTTCAGAATTCCAGATATGGTAGGCCTATCAGTGGATTTTGATCAAAACCCACAAATATGCCTAAACGACTCCTGTTTAGCATTGTGATATAGAACCATTTGCTGTTTGGTCACCAAAAATATAATCTCCTAGCTCTACCCTATCTATTGATAAAGGGTTTTTCAGAATTCCAGATATGGTACATCCATCAGTGGGTTTTGCTTGAAACCTACTGATATACCTAAACTACTCCTATATAGCATTGTGATAGAGAACCATTTGTTGTTTGGACACCAAAAATATCATCTCCTAGCCCTACACTGTCTATTGATATAGAGTTTTCAGAATATCATATATGGTATGTCCATCAGTGAGTTATGCTCAAAGCCCACTGATATACCTAAACAACTCCTATATTGCATTGTGAAATAGAACCATTTGCTGTTTGGACACCAAAAATATCATCTCCTAGCTCTACCCTGCCAATTGATATAGAGATTTCAGAATTCCAGATATGGTAGGTCCATCAGTGGGTTTTGCTCAAAACCCACTGATATACCTAAACTCCTCCTATATAGCATTGTGATATAGAACCATTTGCTGTTTGCACACCAAAAATATCATCTCCTAGCTCTACCCTGTGTATTGATATAGGGTTTTCAGAATTCCAGATATGGTAGGTCTATTAGTGGGTTTTTCTCAAAATCCACTGATATAACTAAACTACACCTATATAGCATAGTTATATAGAACCATTTGCTGTTTGGACACCAAAATTATCATCTCCTAGCTCTACCCTGCCTATTGTAATAGGGTTTTCAGAATTCAAGATATGGTAGGTCTATCAGTGGTTTTTTCTCAAAACACACTGATATACCTAAACTACTACTATATAACATTGTGATATAGAACCATTTGATGTTTGGACACCAAAAATATCATCTCCTAGCTCTACCCTGTCTATTGGTATAAGGTTTTCAGAATTCCATATATGTTAGGTTCATCAGTTGGTTTTGTTCAAAACCCACTGATATACCTAAACTACTCGTATATAGCACTGTGATATTGAACCATTTGCTGTTTCGACACCAAAAATATCATCTCCTAGCTCTACCCTGTCTATTGATATAAGATTTTTGGAATTCCAGATAAGGTAGGTCCATCAGTGGGTTTTGCTCAAAACCCACTGATATACCTAAACTACTTCTATATAGAATTGTGATATAGGACCATTTGCTGTCTGGACACCAAATATATAATCTCCTAGCACTACCCTGTCAATTGATGTTGGGTTTTCAGAATTCCAGATATGGTAGGTCCATCAGTGGGTTTTGTTCAAAACCCAATGATATACCTAAACTACTCCTATATAGCATTGTGATATAGAACCATTTGCTGTTTGGAGACCAAAAATATCATCTCCTCGCTCTACCTTATCTATTGATATAGGGTTTCATAATTCCAGATATAGTAGGTCCATCAGTGGGTTTTGCTCAAAATCCACAGATATACCTAAATTACTCCTATATAGCATTGCGATATAGAGCCATTCGCTATTTCGACACCAAAATTATCATCTCCAAGCTCTATCCAGTCTATTGATATAGGATTCTCAGAATTTCAGATGTGGTAGGTCGATCAGTGGGTTTTGCTGAAAACCCACTGATATACCGAAACTACTCCTATATAGCTTTGTGATATAGAATCATTTGTTGTTTGGACCACAAAAATATCATATCCTAGCTCTACCTTGACTATTAAAATATGGTTTTAAGAATTCCAGATATGATAGTTCTATCAGTGGGTTTTGATCAAAACCCACTGATATACCTAAACTACTACAATATAGCATTGTGATATAGAACCATTTGCTGTTTGGACACCAAAAATATCATCTCCTATCTCTCCTCTGTCTATTGATAAAGGGTTTTAAGAATTCTAGATATGGTAGGTCCATCACTGGGTTTTGCTCAAAACCCACTGATATACCTAAACTAATCGTATATTCCATTATAATATAGAACCATTTGCAGTTTGGTCACCAAAAATATCATCTCCTAGCTCTACCCTGTCTATTAATATAGGGTTTTCTAAATTCCAGATATGGTAGATCGATCAGTGGGTTTTGCTCAAAACCCACTGATATACCTAAACTACTCCTATATAGCATTGTGATATAGAACCATTTGCTGTTTTGACACCAAAAATATCATCTCCTAGCTTACCCAATCTATTGATATAGGGTTTTTAGAATTCCAGATATGGTAGGTCAATCAGTGGGTTTTGCCCCAAACTCACTAATATACCTAAACTGCTCCTATATAGAATTGTGATATAGAACCATTTGCTGTTTGGACATCAAAAATATCATCTCCTCGCTCTACCCAGTCTATGGATATAGAGTTTTCAGAATTCCAGATACGGTAGGTCCATTAGTGGGTTTTGCTCAAAACCCACTAATATAACTAAACTACTCCAATATAGCATCGTGACATAGAACCATTTGCTGTTTCGACACAAAAAATATCATCTCCTAGCTCTTACCTGTCTATTGATATTGGGTTCTCAGAATTCCAGAAATGGTAAGTCCATCAGTGGGGTTTGCTAATAACCCACTGATATACCTAAACTACTCCTATATAGAATTGTGATATAGAACCATTTGCTGTTGGGACCCTAAAACTATCATCTCCTAGCTCTACCCTGTCTATTAAAATAGGGTTTTCAGAATACCAGATATGGAATGTCCATAATTGGGATTTGCTCAAAACCCACTGATATACCTAAACTACTCCTATATAGAATTGTGATATAGAACCATTTGTTGGTTTGACACCAAAAATATCATCTCCTAGCTCTACCCTGCCTTTTGAAATAGGTTTTTTAGAATCCCAGATATGGTAGGTCCATTAGAGGGTTTTGCTTAAAACCCACAGATATACCTAAACTACTCCTATTTAGTATTGTGATATAAAACCATTTACAGTTTGGACACCAAAAATATCATCTCCTAGCTCTACCCTATCTATTGATATAGGGTTTTCAGAATCCAGATATGGTAGGTCTACCAGTGTGTTTTATCAAAACCCACTGATATACCTAAACTACTCCTATATAGCATTGTGATATAGAACCATTTGTTGTTTGGACACCAAAAATATCATCTCCTAGCTCTACCCTCTGCATTGATATAGCGTTTTCAGAATTCCAGATATGGTAGGTCCATCAGTGGGTTTTGCTCAAAATCCACTGATATACCTAAACTACACCTATATAGCATAGTTATATTAAACCATTTGCTGTTTGGACACCAAAATTATCATCTCCTAGCTCTACCTTGCCTATTGGTATAGGGTTTTCAGAATTTCAGATATGGTAGGTCCATCAGTAGGTTTTGCTCAAAACTCACTGATATACCTAAACTACTACTATATAACATTGTGATATAGAACCATTTGATGTTTGGACACCAAAAATATCTTCTCCTAGCTCTACCCTGTCTATTGATATAGGGTTTTCAGAATTCCATATATGTTAGGTCCATTAGTAGGTTTTTTTTCAAAACCCACTGATATACCTAAACTACTCGTATATAGCACTGTGATATTGAACCATTTACTGTTTCGACACCAAAAATATCATCTCCTAGCTCTACCCTGTCTATTGATATAGGGTTTTTGGAATTCCAGATAAGGTATGTCCATCAGTTGGTTTTGCTCAAAACTCACTGATATACCTAAACTGCTCCTATATAGCATTGTGATATTGAACCATTTGCTGTTTGGACACCAAATATATAGTCTCCTAGCACTACCTTGTCAATTGATGTTGGGTTTTCAGAATTCCAAATATGGTAGGTCCATCAGTGGGTTTTGCTCAAAACCCAGTGATATACCTAAACTACTCCTATATAGCATTGTGATATAGAACCATTTGCTGTTTGGACACCAAAAATATCATCTCCTCGCTCTACCCTGTCTATGGATATAGGGTTTCATAATTCCAGATATGGTAGGTCCATCAGTGGGTTTTGCTCAAAACCCACTGATATACCAAAATTACTCCTATATAGCATTGCGATAAAGAGCCATTTGCTATTTCGACACCAAAAATATCAACTCCAAGCTCTATCTAGTCTATTGATATAGGGTTCTCAGAATTTCAGATATGGTAGGTCGATCAGTGGGTTTGGCTGAAAAACCACTGATATACCGAAACTACTCCTATATAGCGTTGTGATATAGAATCATTTGTTGTTTGGACCACAAAAATATCATCTCCTAGCTCTACCTTGTCTATTAAAATAGGGTATTCAGAATTCCATATATGGAAGGTCTATCAGTGGGTTTTGCTCAAAACCCACTGATATACCTAAACTACCCCTATACAGCATTGTGATATAGAACCATTTGCTGTTTGGACACCAAAAATATCATCTCCTAGCTCTACACTGTCTATTGATATAGGGTTTTAAGAATTCTAGATATGGTAGGTCCATCAGTGGGTTTTGCTCAAAACCCACTGATATACCTAAACTAATCCTATATTGCATTATAATATAGAACCATTTGCAGTTTGGTCACCAAAAATATCATCTCCTAGCTCTACCCTGTCTATTGATATAGGGTTTTCAAAATTCCAGATATTGTAGGTCTATTAGTGGATTTTGCTCAAAACCTACTGATATACCTAAACTACTCCTATATAGCATTGTGATATAGAACCATTTGCTGTTTAGACACCAAAAATATTATCTCCTAGCTTACCCAATCTATTGATATAGGGTTTTTAGAATTCCAGATATGGTAGTCTATCAGTGGGTTTTGCCCCAAACTCACTAATATACGTAAACTACTCCTATATATCATTGTGATATAGAACCATTTGCTGTTTGGACATCAAAAATATCATCTCCTCGCTCTACCCAGTCTATGGATATAGGGTTTTCAGAATTCCAGATACGGTAGGTCCATTAGTGGGTTTTGATCGAAACCCACTAATGTTACTAAATTACTCCAATATAGCTTTGTGACATGGAACCATTTGCTATTTCGACACAAAAATATCATCTCCTAGCTCTTACCTGTCTATTGATATAGGGTTCTCAGAATTCTAGATATGGTAAGTCCATCAGTGGGGTTTGCTCAAAATCCACTGATATACCTAAACTACTCCTATATAGAATTGTGATATAGAACCATTTGCTGTTGGGACCCTAAAAATATCATCTCCTAGCTCTACCCTGTCTATTGAAATAGGGTTTTCAGAATTCCAGATATGGAAGGTCCATAAGTGTGATTTGCTCAAAACCCACTGATATACCTAAACTACTCCTATATAGCATTGTGATATAGAACCATTTGTTGGTTGGACACCAAAAATATCATCTCCTAGCTCTACCCTGTCTATTGAAATAGGTTTTTTAGAATTCCAGATATGCTAGGTTCATCAGAGGGTTTTGCTCAAAACCCACAGATATACCTAAACTACTCCTATATAGCATTGTGATATAGAACCATTTACAGTTTGGACACCAAAAATATCATCTCCTAGCTCTACCCAATCTATTGATATAGGGTTTTCAGAATCCTGATATGGTAGGACAATCAGTATGTTTTATCAAAACCCACTGATATACCTAAACTACTTCTATATAGCATTGCGATATAGAACCATTTGCTCTTTGGACACCAAAAATATCATCTCCTAGCTCTACCCTGTCTATTGATATAGGGTTTATAGAATTCAAGATATTGTATGTCCATCACTGGGTTTTTCTCAAAACCCACTGATATACCTAAACTACTCCTATATATCATTGTGATATAGAACCATTTGCTGTTTGGACACAAAAAATATCATCTCTTTGCTCTACCCTTTCTATTGATATAGGATTTTCAGAATTCCAGATATGGTAGGTGCATCAGTGGGTATTGCTCAAGACCCACTGTTATACCGAAACTACTCCTATATAGCATTGTGATATAGAACCATTTGTTGTTTGGACACCAAATATATCATCTCCTGGCACTACCATGTCAATTGATGTTGGGTTTTCAGAATTCAGATATTGTAGGTTCATCAGTGGGTTTTGCTCAAAACTCACTGATATACCTAAACTACTCCTATATATCATTGTGATATAGAACCATTAGCTGTTCGGACACCAAAAATTTCATCTCCTAGCTCTACCCTGTCTATTGATATAGGTTTTTCAGAATTCCAGATATAGTAGGTCTATCAGTGGGTTTTACTCAAAACTCACTAGTATACCTAAACTAATCCTATATACCATTGTGATATAGAACCATTTACTGTTTGGACACCAAAAATATCATCTCCTAGCTCTATCCTGTCTGTTGATATAGGGTTTTCAGAATTCTAGATATGTTAGGTCCGTCAGTGGGTTTTGCTTAAAACCCACTGATATACCTAAACTACTCCTATATAGAATTGTGATATAGAACAATTAATATTTTTGTACTACAAAAATATTATCACCTAGCTCAACACTGTATATTGATATAGGGTTTTTAGAATCCAGATATGGTAGGTCCATCAGTGAATTTTGCTGAAAACCCAATGATATACCTAAACTACTCCTATATAACATTGTGATATAGAACCATTTGCTGTTTGGACACCAAAAATATTATCTCCTAGCTCTACCCTGTTTATTGATATAGGGTTTTCAGAATTCCAGATATGGTAGGTCCATCAGTGGGTTTTGCTCAAAATCCACTGATATACCAAAACTACACCTATATAGCATAGTTATATACAACCATTTGCTGTTTGGACACCAAAATTATCATCTCCTAGCTATACCCTGCCTATTGTTATAGGGTTTTCAGAATTCCAGATATGGTAGGTCTATCAGTGGGTTTTGCTCAAAACTCACTGATTTATCTAAACTACTACTATATAACATTGTGATATAAAACCATTTGATGTTTGGACACCAAAAATATCTTCTCCTAGCTCTACCCTGTCTATTGATATAGGGTTTTCAGAATTCCATATATGTTAGGTCCATCAGTAGGTTTTGTTCAAAACCCACTGATATACCTAAACTACTCGTATATAGCACTGTGATATTGAACCATTTGCTGTTTCGACACCAAAAATATCATCTCTTAGCTTTACCCTGTCTATTGATATAGGGATTTTGGAATTCCAGATAAGGTAGGTCCATTAGTGGGTTTTGCTCAAAATCCACTGATATACCTAAACTACTCCTATATAGCATTGTGATATTGAACTATTTGCTGTTTGGACACCAAATATATAATCTCCTAGCACTACCCTGTCAATTGATGTTGGGTTTTCAGAATTCCAGATATGGTAGGTCCATCAGTGGGTTTTGCTCAAAACCCACTGATATACCTAAACTACTCCTATATAGCATTGTGATATAGAACCATTTGCTGTTTGGATCCCAAAAATATCATCTCCTCGCTCTACCCTTTCTATGGATATAGGGTTTTATAATTCCAGATATGGTAGGTCCATCAGTGGGTTTTGCTCAAAACCCACTGATATACCTAAATTACTCCTATATTGCATTGCGACATAGAGCCATTTGCTATTTCGACACCAAAGATATCATCTCCAAGCTCTATCCAGTCTATTGATATAGGGTTCTCAGAATTTCAGATATGGTAGGTCGATCAGTGGGTTTTGTTGAAAACCCACTGATATACCGAAACTACTCCTATATAACTTTGTGATATAGAATCATTTGTTGTTTGGACCACAAAAATATCATCTCCTGGCTCTACCTTGTCTATTAAAATAGGGTATTCAGAATTCCAGATATGGAAGATCTATCAGTGGGTTTTGCTCAATACCCACCGATATACCTAAACTACTCCTATACGACATTGTGATATAGAACCATTTGCTGTTTGGAAACTAAAAATATCATCTCCTTGCTCTACACTGTCTATTGATATAGGGTTTTAGGAATTCTAGATAAGGTAGGTCCATCAGTGGGTTTTGCTCAAAACCCGCTGATATACCTAAACTTTGCTATATTGCATTATAATATAGATCCATTTGCAGTTTGGTCACCAAAAATATCATCTCCTAGCACTACCATGTCTATTGATATAGGGTTTTCAAAATTCCAGATATGGTAGGTCTATCAGTGGATTTTGCTCAAAACCCACTGATATACCTAAACTACTCCTATATAGCATTGTGATATAGAACCATTTGCTGTTTGTACACCAAAAATATCATCTCCTAGCTCTACCCTGTCTATCGATATAAGGTTTTCAGAATTCCAGATGTGGTAGATTCATCAGTGGGTTTTCCTCAAAACCCACTGATATTCCTAAAATACTTCTATATAGCATTGTGATATAGAACCATTTGCTGTTTGGAAACCAAAAATATCATCTCCTAGCTCTACCCTGCCTATTGATATAGGATCTTCAGAAATCCAGATATGGTAGGTCCATCAGTGGGTTTTGCTCAAAACCCACTGATATACCTAAACTACTCCTATATAGCAATGTGATAGAGAACCATTTGCTGTTTGGACTCTCAAATATCATCTCCTAGCTCTACCTTATCTATTGATATTGGGTTTTCAAAATCCCAGATATGGTAGGTCTATCAGTGTGTTTTGCTCAAAACCCACTGATATACCTAAACTACTCCTATATAGCATTGTGATATAGAATCATTTGCTGTTTCGACACCATAAATATCATCTCCTAGCTCTACCCTATCTATTCATATACGATTTTTGGAATTTCAAAAATGGTACGTCCATCAGTAGATTTTGCTCAAAACCCACTGATATACCTAAACTACTCCTTTATAGCATTGTGATATAGAACTATTTGATGTTTGGACACCAAAAATATCAACTCCTAGCTCTATCCTGTATATTGATATAGGATTTTCAGAATTCCAGATATGGTTGGTCCATCGGTGGGTTTTGCTTAAAACTCACTGATATACCTAAACTACTCCTTTATAGCATTGTGATATAGATCCATTTTCTGTTTGGACACCAAATGTATCATCCCCTAGCTCTACCTTGTTTATTGATGTTAGGTTTTCAGATTTCTAGATATGGAAGGTCCATAAGTGAGTTTTGCACAAAACCCACTGATATACCTAAACTACTCCTATATAGCATTGTGATATAGAACCATTTGCTATTTGGACACCAAAAATATCATCTCCTAGCTCTGCCCTGTCTATTGATATAGGGTTTTCAGAATTCTAGATATGGTAGGTCCATCAGGGGTTTTAGGCAAAAAACCCACTGATATACCTAAACTACACCTATATAGCATTGAGATATAGAACTATTTACTGTTTGGAATCCATAAATATCATCTCCTCGCACTACCCTGCCTATTGATATAGGGTTTTAGAATTCCAGATATGGTAGGTCCATCAGTGGATTTTGCTCAAAATCCACTGATATTCCTAAACTACTCCTATATAGCATTGTTATATAGAACCATTTGATGTTTGGACTCCAAAAATATCATCTCCTAGCTCTGCACTGTCTATTGATATAGGGTTTTAAAAATTCCAGATATGGTAGGTCGTAAGTGGGTTTTGCTCAAAACCCACTGATAGACCTAAACTACTCCAATATAGCATTGTGATATGGAACCATTTGCTGTTTGGACCCCATAAATATCATCGCCTAGCTCTACCCTGTCTATTGATAAAGGGTTTTCAGAATTCCAGATATGGTACGTCCATCATTGGGTTTTAGGCAAAAAACCCACTGATATACCATAACTACTCCTACATAGCATTATGATATAAAACCATTTGCTGTTTGGACACCAAAAATAACATCTCATAGCTCTACCCAGTCTATTGATATAGGGTTTTCAGAATTCCAGATATGGTAGGTCCATCAGTGGATTTTGCTCAATACCCACTGATATACCTAAACTATACCTATATAGCATTGTGATATAGAACCATTTGCTGTTTGGACACCATAAATATCATCTCCTTGCTCTACCCTGTCTATTGATGTTGGGTTTTCAGAATTTCAGATATGGTAGGTCCATCAGTGGGTTTTGCTCAAAACCTAATGACATACCTAAACTGCTCCTATATAGCACAGTGATATAGAACCATTTGCAGTTTGGACTCCAAAAATATCATCTCCTCGATCTACCCTGTCTATTGATATAGGGGTTTCAGCATTCTAGATATGGTGGTCCATCAGTGGGTTTTGCTCAAAACTCACTGATATACCTAAACTACTCCTCTATAGCATTGTGATATAGAACCATTTGATGTTTGGACACCAAAAATATCATCTCCTAGCTCTACCCTGTCTATTGATAAAGTGTTTTCAGAATTCCTGATATGGTAGGTCTAAAATCCACTGATATACCTAAACTACTCCTATATAGAATTGTGATATAGAACCATTTGCTGTTTGGACTCCAAAAATATAATCTCCTAGCTAAACACTGTCTATTGATATAGGGTTTTTAGAAACCAGATATGGTAGGTCCATCAGTGAATTTTGCTGAAAACCTAATGATATACCTAAACTACTCCTATATAACATTGTGATATAGAACCATTTGCTGTTTGGACACCAAAAATATCATCTTCTGGCTCTACACTGTCTATTGATATAGGGTTTTCAGAATTCCAGATATGGTAGGTCCATCAGTGGGTTTTGCTCAAAACCCACTGATATACCTAAACTACTCCTATATAGCATTGTCATATAGAACCATTTGCTATTTGCACACCAAAAATATCATCTCTTAGCACTACCCTGTCTATTGATAAAGGGTTTTCAGAATTCCAGATATGGTAGGTCTATCAATGGTTTTTGCTCAAAACTCACTGATATACCTAAACTACTCCTATATAGCATTGTGATATAGAACCATTTGCTGTTTGGACACCAAGAATATAATCTCCTAGCTCTACCATGTCTATTTATATAGGGTTTTCAGAATTCTAGAAATGGTAGGTCCATCAGTGGATTTTGCTCAAAACCCACTGATATACCTAAACTACTCCTACATAGCATTGTGATATAGAACCATTGATGTTTGGACACCAAAAATATAATCTCGTAGCTTTACCCTGTCTATTGATTTTGGGTTTTCAGAATTCCAGATTTGGTAGGTCTATCAATGGGTTTTGCTCAAAACTAACTGATATACCTAATCTACTCCTATATAGTATTGTGATATAGAACCATTTGCTGTTTGAACACCAAAAATATTATCTCCTACCTCTACCCTGTCTATTGTATAGGGTTTCCAGAATTCCAGATATGGTAGGTCCATCAGTAGATTTTGCACAAAACCCACTGATATACCTAAACTACTCCTATATAGCATTGTGACACAGAACCATTTGCTGTTTGTAATCCAAAAATTTCGTCTCCTAGCTCTATCCTGTCTATTGATGTAGAGTTTTCGGAATTCCAGATACGGTAGGTCCATTAGTGGGTTTTGCTCAAAACCCACTAATATATCTAAATTACTCCTATATAGCATTGTGATATAAAACCATTTGCTATTTGGACACCAAAAATATCATCTTCTCGCTCTTCCCTGTCTATGGATATAGGGTTTTATAATTCCAGATATGGTAGGTCCATAAGTGGGTTTTGCTCAAAACCCACTGATATACCTAAACTACTCCTATATAGAATTGAGATATAGAACTATTTGATGTTTGGACACCAAGAATATCATCTCCTAGCTCTGCCCTGTCTATTGATATAAGGTTTTCAAAATTCCAGATATGGTAGGTCCATCAGTTGGTTTTGGTCAAAACCCACTGATATACCTAAACTACTCCTATATAGCATTGTGATATATAACCTTTTGCTGTTTGGACACCAAAAATATCATTGTCTAGCTCTATCCTGTCTATTGATATAGGATTTTCAGAATTCCAGATATGCTAGGTCTATCGTTGGGTTTTAGGCAAAAAACCCACTGATATACCTAAATTACTTTTGTATAGCATTGTGATATAAAACCATTTGCTGTTTGGACACCAAAAATATCATCTCCTCGCTCTACCCTGTCTATTGATATAGTGTTTTCAGAATTCCAGATATGGTAGTGAAGGATCGTCTAGGACGTGCTAGAGGGGGGGGGGGTGAATAGCACTTTTTCCGATCTTGGGTCTCTACAGAATCGTTAGCTCAGCGGAAACAATAATATGCAAAGCAAATAAGAAATAACAATGCTAACAATACCAGATTTACTTGGTATCCACCCCGGTCGGGTGACTAATCCAAGAATCCTTCGGTGATCAACCCCTGGATAACCTCCGGCTAGATCTGTCGCTCCTTGTGGGTGGAGAAACCTTGCCACAACACTTTGGAAGCCCTCTGATCACAATAGACTACTAACTCACTTTACCCAAGTAAGTTTCGTCAAGCATGATAGTAGGAAACGAGCGGCTTTAAATAGGGCTCGAATATGAAATCAGCCGCTACCAGTAGACTGCCCCTGTGGCAGTCGACTGGTCCTATTCAAATTCGACCGTTACAGTACAACGTTCGAATCTGCCAACTATTCCAGTCAACACCAGTCGACTGCACCTGAGCCAGTCGACTGGTACACACCTAAGCCTAGGGTTTTACTCCCGGGTACAAGTCTCTCCGCACTCAAACCCTCCCGGCTTAGCCCTTGAGTACACATACCCATACTCAGACCTTTACAACTCAGTTGACTCTTCACCAGCAGTCTTGACTGTTGCCTTCACGCCCTCTTCATCTTTGGCCCTCGTCCCTCGGATGCGCACGCAAAATTTCAGCTTGCCTCCATGCCACCCTTCACATATGCCTCGAAGTCCGCGTCTCTCGACTCATCTCTGCTATTCAACAGTCCCTCGGATGCGCATGCAAACCTCCAGCTTGCCTCCATGCCATCCTTCACCTGAAGACATCAACTAAGTCCACGTGTACCTGTACACCTGCACACTCATGTACACATATGAGAATACCACAAATCCTAGCTTAACCAAATTGCCCACACATCAAAATATCATGATCCTCCATTTCATCTCAGGGTCGATTGCCGCAACAATCTCCCCCTTTTTGATGTGTGGCAATATGTTAAGTTAGGTAAACATATAACAATAATAATAGCACAAAAGCAATTGATATTCAAGCATATCATATAAGAGGCAACCTCCCCCTTAACCTATGCTTCCTCCCAAATTTCAAACCTTATTGCTAATCCCAAGTTAGAATTAAGTTCTCCCAACTTAACTCTAAAGTCACAACCAGCCTAAGTTAAGTTTTAACCCAAACCTAACTTAATACCCAAGTTCTCCCCCTTTGACACCATCAAAAGGTTGCCCCAAACAACCCAACCCTTGATGCCAAAATGAACTTGATCCTATTTCTGAAAACCCCTTCAGAAATCATAAAAACTCATTCTGCCCACACTATCAGTCGACTGCCCCTAGGGCAGTCGACTAATATGACAGATTTCAGAATTTCAACCGAAATTCAGAAACGAATAAAAAATTCCAGAAAATCTGGAAAAATGTGAAACTTTACAAGCACGATTGTTAAGGTATTCCCCTCCCTAGAAAAATTTAGTTCATGAAAAACATCAACCATACTTGACTTTTGGTACAAATCCAAAACTTTCTAAATAAAACCATCTTTGTATCAACCTAGAGTTCCAATCACAGTATTCTATAGTTTGCACTCTCTATCAATTCCTATTGACATTTAAAATGATTCCTAACTCCCCATTTTTCAAATAAATGTATTCATTTTAAAAGAAATCTTCATGTTTTAATGGCCATCCTCTTCTAAACATGATATCCTCTTGATTTTCAATCAAACCATATTAGATAGCAATCATTATAAAATTTCAAACATATCATGAATACATATATAATGATCATAAAAGAACCATCCATTAACATTTAGAGATATTCAAGCAGTATTTAACGCATCATTGAGCATGATGAATATACAAAAACCAAATAGAAACTAATGAAATAAGTCACATGCCATAAATTCACACAATGAAGCAATCCATAGATGGTTCATGTATCAAACATAGGCATAGCCATGATAGATGGCCTAAAATAATGTCTAGGGCCAAAACATAATGCCCGAAAAACATCCAAATATAGATATCAGAATATAAAGCGTTTGAGAGGTATAAGAAAACATCAAGACAAAACACTCTCAACACTGGAATCACTCTCAACAGCTGCATCCGCTGGTCAGAAGTACATGTGGTCATCACTGTCTGGAGGAGGAGGAGGAGGAGCAGGAGGACCCTGATATGCTAAATCCCATCGCTGCAGCATCTCATACATGGTCTCCTGCCTGGTCATAAATCCTTGGCAAAACTCTGTGAGGCCCTGCACCTCCCTCTGAGTCACTGTCTGGCCCTGCTGGAGACTCTGAACACCCCCTGGATGGTGTCAACAGACTCACGAAGCCCATGAACATCCGTCTGGAGTTGGGTAAACTCTGCACGCGTGACCAGCTCGGCGGGCTCCTCATCTACATCAGCGGCCTCTGGGCACTCCCTCCAAGCAAATGCCCCTGTCTAAACTCAATCTCTGCCAAGGATAATTGGCGGGTGCCAATTTGATCATAATCCTTAGACAGGTGCTTGACCTGACCATTGGTGACACGAATGCCAAATCGTAGCTGGAAGAACTCAGTCAACATGTGACAAAAGGGCATATAGATTTCCCCATTAACACTCTGGGAAAAGTGACAAATGGAGGCAAAAACATGCAACGACACATCTATGTCCAACCGTCTCTCAAGAGCATACATCATCACTAAGTGAGGCAGTCGAATCCTTGCTCTCCCCTTAGTGACAATGGGTAGAATACACTCTACAACAATCTTATACAGAACATGGCTAAATGGACGCATGGCTTTGCATCAAAGGTACGCTCAGATTCATGTCTATGTCTTCTAAAATAGTGCAAATGAATCTGATCAATGGTAATATTTTCAAACTCAAGCGGCTCAATGACATTTGGAAAATAGGTGTTGACATTGTTTGATGCCCGACACTCTAAGAAGCTGGCTAGAATCATGGGTGTGAAAGGAATGGTAATGCCGGCCACTCTTGATTCATAAATATTATTTTCTGAATCAACACAAGTTAAATTTGCATAGAATTCCTTGCAAACATCAATGTTAATATCATGTTGGCAGTATACTAATTGTTCTATGCTAAAGTGAGTCACCATCTCAATAATTTGTGGCGCTTTGTCTTCGAAATAGGTTTTGTTAAGATACCGACAAGGCAATAGAACAAATTCATTCTTCTCGAACCTCTTTTTGCACTCTAAGCTCCTAAACATTGACTCGTCTGGAGCTTGTGTACTTGGTCGGGATGAACCTTCACCCCTAGACCTCTTAGACACAACCCTAATATACCAAACGCATGCATGCATACCAAGATAAACCCCCAAAAGAGAAAATACCAAAGAAAACATACACAAAACACCATATCAGTATCAATACAATGTCTAAGTGAAGAAATAAACCTTAAATCATCATACCTCTTGGCTGCTCTTTTCATGTTTTCGGTTTTTGAGAGAATGGCTTGAGAAGAGAGGTTTTCCACCAACCCTAGAAGTAGATCGGAGTTGGAGGAGGCCTTAGGGACTGATTTTAGGCCTTGAGAGGAGCTTAGGTCGCAAGGGGAGTCGAGAGGAGGAGAGAATCGCCGAGAATGAGCAGCCAAAACCCTAGGTTTGGCTTTCCCCGGCGCGCCCTTTCCTTTTATAAAACTCGCGCACCAGTCGACTGCCTCTGGGCTAGTCGACTGGGTCAGAGTGTAATTACATTCTGTGGGTTTTCGCAGTCGACTGCCTTCCTGGCAGTCGACTGGGCCACAATGTAATTACATTCTGTGGGCTTTGCCAGTCGACTGGCCTCCAGCCAGTCGACTGGTGTCTGATGTTCTGAATTTCAGATTTTCAGTTCGAATTTCAAAAATGCCTAACTAATTTCATAAATTCCCAAAAATACTGAAATCTTGTGGGGATATTTGTCGATCCTATATTTACTTGGAAAAAAATATAATTTCAGTCAAAGTCATCCCAAATCCCAGGATTGGTACAAATTTTGAATTTCTCTAGAATGTATCATGAAACTCTTTCCCAAAAGTTCTAATTCAGACCTTAATTTGATGCTTTCTCCCATACTTATTTATAATTAATTCTTAGCATCGAGTTACATGGTATTTAGGCACTAAAACCCATTTGTCTCAATTAAAGCCCAAATTTCACCTTTTTCTATATAATTTTCCCTTTAATGTGCCAATTCTCTAGGATTAAGACTAACCTTAGCCTTTTAAACTTCTTGGCACACCCCATAGTCCTTTTCAATCTCCTAGAAGGAACCCACCTGAGATCCATTGACCATGGAACCCATTTTTTCTTCCAGAGCTCTCCCTTGAACTCCTGGCCCTAATTACTTCCCTAGGTAATTCTTCTACAAGGGCAAGACCACACCGGTGCTCCTTCGGTGCTTCTTGACCTTCCACTATCACTCTCTTGACCCTATAGACCTTTTCCTTGGTCAATTTCTTTTCTTTTCCTTCAAATGACTTTTCTTTGCCATTTTTGACTTTTCTTCTACCATAGTTGTAGGGCATTCTTGAATATGATCCTTTATCGACGTTAGCCCTCCTAGAATGGTATCCTAAACCCGGCCTACCATTTCTAAGAGGTTGATCATTTTGTATCCCTCTTGGTTCCTTGGATCCCCTAATGAGTCTATCCAGGTTCTTCTCTAATTTATCAAGTTTGGCTTTTAGAACTTGGTTCTCCTTTTCCAAACTCCTAACCTTAGGATCATTAGACCTAACTCGATCATTCCTAGGTCTACCCACTTTCTTAGGCATATTTCTCCCTTTCTTAGAGTTTATGCCTTGGTCCTTGCTCCTAGAGATCCTAGATTTATCATGCATCATAGAGTTTTTGGCGTTTTAGCATACAAAATTATTTCTATTCCTATCATGATATTTCAAACCAAACGCACTCATGGGCACACAATTATTATTAATCCTATCATTCAAACAAACATTGTGAACATTCATTGAAAAGTTTGAAGTATACGTAAAGTTAGAGTTTACCTTCCTTACCCTTGGGGCTCCCCCTTGATGAGTGCTCCTTTTCCTTCCTTCTTTCTCCCATTTCCTAAGGTGCTACATCTTCTTGAGCTCTCCCTTTCTTGGACATTTTGTATGAAAATGCCCGAGCTCCCCGCATGTGAAACATCGAATTCTCCTTCTTTTGTTTTGAGTTTCTTCATTCCTACAACCCATATTAGATTCAGATTGAATGGATTTGGTCTTAGGGAGTACCTCCTTTTTACCTAGTGGGCACTTATCCTTGTAGTGCCCCTTTTCATTGCAACCAAAGCATATAACATGCTCTCTTGACCTGGCTTTAGTGGAGGTGGAAGTCTTTTCTTGCTCTTGGATGATCGAGGGTCTCTCCTCCCCCTCAACCTCTGAATTTGTCATTTCTTCTTCTTCTTCGAATGACATGGGTGCTTCTCCACTCACTTCTTCCATTCTTCTTGACAATTCAACTTCTTTTTTATCTTCTTTAACACTTGAGTCGATTTCCTCAAACTCTTCCACTCTTTGAGTTGATGTAGGGTTCTTATGAATTCCTTCCAACTTATTCCACAATTCGCATGCATTTAAATATTTCCCTACATTACTCAAAACATGGTTAGGCAACATATTAATCAAAATATTTATTACCTTCTCATTGGCTCTAGCTTGTTCTTGTTGTTCACTTGTCCAATATCTAGGGCGAAGCTTTTTGCCGTGCTTGTCCTTGGGGATTTCGAATGGGTCTTCAATGGTCATTCTACACTCCCAATCCATCTCGAGCCACATTTTCATTCTATCTCTCCAATAATCAAAATTTTCATGCTAGTATGATGGTGGTGAGTTGATATCATCACCCAATTTGTCTTCCACGACCCCTTTTTCTCTAACGAGTGCTCCCTCGGCGGTTAGCCCGATCAAGAGCGGAACCTCGCTCTGATACCAACTGAAGGATCGTCTAGGACGTGCTAGGGGGGGTGAATAGCACTTTTTCCAATCTTGGGTCTCTACAGAATCGTTAGCGTAGTGGAAACAATAATATGCAAAGCAAATAAGAAATAACAATGCTAACAATACCAGATTTACTTGGTATCCACCCCGGTCGGGTGACTAATCCAAGAATCCTTCGGTGGATCAACCCCCGGATAACCTCCGGCTAGATCTGTCGCTCCTTGTGGGTGGAGAAACGTCGCCACAACACTTTGGAAGCCCTCTGATCACAATAGACTACTAACTCACTTTACCCAAGTGAGTTTCGTCAAGCAAGATAGTAGGAAACGAGCCCCTTTAAATAGGGCTCGAATATGAAATCAGCCGCTACCAGTCGACTGCCCCTGTGGCAGTCGACTGGTCCTATTCAAATTCGACAGTTACAGTACAATGTTCGAATCTGCCAGCTGTTCCAGTCAACACCAGTCGACTGCCCCTGAGCCTGTCGACTGGTACACACCTAAGCCTAGGGTTTTACTCCCGAGTACAAGTCTCTCCGCACTCAAACCCTCTCGGCTTAGCCCCTGAGTACACATACCCATACTCAGACCTTTATAACTCAGTTGACTCTTCACCATAGTCTTGACTGTTGCCTTCACGCCCTCTTCATCTTTGGCCCTCGTCCCTCGGATGCGAACGTAAACTTTCATCTTGCCTCCATGCCACCCTTCACGTACGCCTCGAAGTTCGCGTCTATCGGCTCATCATCTCTGCTATTCAACAGTCCCTCGGATGCGCACGCAAACCTCCAGCTTGCCTCCATGCCATCCTTCACCTGAAGACATCAACTAAGTCCACGAGTACCTGTACACCTGGACACTCATGTACACATATGAGAATACAACAAATCCTAGCTTAACCAAATTGCCCACACATCAAAATATCAAGATCCTACAGATCATCTCAGGGCCGATTGCCCCAACAGGTAGGTCCATCAATGGGGTTTGCTCAAAATCCACTGATATACCTAAACTACTCCTATATATCATTGTGATATAGAACCATTTACTGTTTGGATACCAAAAATATCATCTTCTAGCACTACACTGTCTATTGATATAGGGTTTTCAGAATTCTAAATATGGTAGGTCTATTAGTGGGTTTTGCTCAAAACCCACTGATATACCTAAACTACTCCTATATATAATTGTGATATAGAACAATTTCCTGTTTGGACACCAAAAATATCATCTCCAAGCTCTACCCTGTCTATTGATATAGGGTTTTCAGAATTCCAGATATGGTAGGTCCATCAGTGGATTTTGCTAAAAACTCACTGATATACCTAAACTACTCCTATATAGCATTGTGAGATAGAACCATTTGCTGTTTGGACACCAAAAATATCATCTCTTAGCTCTACCCTGTCTATTGATGTAGGGTTTTCAGAATTCCAGATATGGTAGGTCTATCAGTAGGTTTTGCTCAAAACCCACTAATATACCTAAACTACTCCTATATAGCATTGTGATATAGAAGCATTTGTTGTTTGGACACCAAAAATATCATCTCCTCGCTCTACCCTGTCTATGGATATAGGGTTTTCAGAATTCCAGATATGGTAGGTCCATCAGTGGATTTTGCTCAAAACCCACTAATATACCTAAACTACTACTATATAGCAATGTGATATAGAACCATCTGCTGTTTGGACACCAAAAATATCATCTCCTAGCTCTACCCTGTCTATTGATATAGGGTTTTTAGAATTTCAGATATGGTAGGTCTATCATTGGGTTTTGCTCAAACCCCACTGATATACCTAAACTACTCCTATATAGCATTGTAATATAGAACCATTTGCTATTTGGACACCAAAAATATCATCTCCTAGCTCTACCCTGTCTATTGATATAGGGTTTTTAGAATTCCAGATATGGTAGGTCCATCAGTGGATTTTGCTCAAAACTCACTGATATACCTAAACTACTCCTATATAGCATTGTGATATAGAACCATTTGCTGTTTGGACACCAAAAATATTATCTCCTAGCTCTACCCTGTCTATTGATATAGGGTTTTCAGAATTCCAGATATGGTAGGTCTATCAGTGGGTTTTGCTCAAAACCCACTGATATACCTAAACTACTCCTATATAGCATTGTGATATAGAACCATTTGCTGTTTGGACACTAAAAATATCATCTCCTAGCTCTACCCTGTCTATTGATATAGGGTTTTCAGAATTCTAGATATGGTAGGTCCATCAGTGGGTTTTGCTCAAAACCCACTGATATACCTAAACTACTCCTATATAGTATTGTGATGTAGAACCATTTGCTGTTTGGACACCAAAAATATCATCTCCTAGCTCTACCCTGTCTATTGATGTAGGGTTTTCAGAATTCCAGATATGTTAGGTCCATCAGTGGGTTTTGCTCAAAACCCACTGATAAACTTAAACTACTCCTATATAACATTGTGATATAGAACGATTTGCTGTTTGGACACCAAAAATATCATCTCCTCGCTCTACCCTGTCTATTAATATAAGGTTTTCAGAATGCAGATATGGTAGGTCCATCAGTGGGTTTTGCTCAAAACCCCTGATATACCTAAACTACTCCTATATAACATTGTGATATAGAACCATTTGCTGTTTGGCCACCAAATATATCATCTCCTAGCTCTACCCTGTCTATTGATATAGGTTTTTCAGAATTCCAGATATGGTAGGTCTATAAGTGAGTTTTGCTCAAAACCCACTCATATACCTAAACTACTCCTATATAGCATTGTGATATAGAACCATTTGCTGTTTGGACACCAAAAATATCATCTCCTAGCTCTACCCTGTCTATTGATATAGGGTTTTCAGAATTCCAGATATGGTTGGTCCATCAGTGGGTTTTGCTCAAAACCCACTGATATACCTAAACTACTCCTATATAGCATTGTGATATAGAACAATTTGCTGTTTGGATACCAAAAATATAATCTCCTAGCTCTACCCTGTCTATTTATATAGGGGTTTCTGAATTCCATATATGGTAGGTCCATTAGTGGGTTTTGCTCAAAACCCACTGATATACCTAAACTACTCCTATAACATTGGTGATACAAAATCATTAGATGTTTGGACACCTAACCCATTGATAAACCTAATTATATAATAAATCATGATAAATAATTAATAATTTTTTTTATAAGATGGCAAAAAAAAATTTCATTCATTGGTGGGCCTGAATATCTGAGATTTCAGGCCCATGGGGGCCTAAATAATTCTTATTTCTGGCCCAGCGTGGTTCATATATATGTAAATTTCAGAGCAATGAAAATTAAATATAAATACATAATCAATAAAATACACATGATAAATCAGAAATATATATGATATATAAAAATTTAGGTTTAGTTTTAGTTTTAGAAATAAAAATAGATATAACCTAAATTATATTTATAATACATATTAAGAAAAAAGGCCCGCCTAGGGCCTGAAATCCTTTTATATCAGGCCCAGTAGTCACTTAGCTTTAAAGCGTCCCTGGGAGACTACTGCTAAGCAATCATCTTCTAGCTGCTAAGTTGTTGCGATTTGAAGGTACCGTGCTTTTCTTCATTGGATTAGTTGTGGCCGACATCCTCGTCATCGGACTAATCGAATTCTACATACCCTAAATTGTAGTTTGTCATTTCAGTTCTTGCTTTTCACCTAGGATTAGCGATAGTATTCAGTAAAAGACCAAATACGAGGAGGCCCTTTTATGAATGAATTCTAAGTGTCATTTTTGTTTCTGTCCAATAATGTTTTGTTTGATGGTTGCTAAGTTCGGGATGGCTCCAAAAAAATCTTTTTCAAAGAAAGTTGCTCCTACCAAATCGAAGAAACAGTAAGTCCCTGGGGAAGTCATGGGAAAAAACAGCTGACACAATGAAAAATCAAATTGCCTACGGAGTATACAAGTTTTGCCAACAGAGGTCGAAGTAAACGAATGAACTGGAAAAGTAGCCTTTGCCATTTCAAAAATTTTATTGATTCTGTTCCACCCACACCAGCACAAGAACAGTTGCTTCACGAAACACCCTTTTCTTGGGTCCTCGACCTCCCCACTAGTACTTGTGTAAGACCCCAGGTTCAGAATATGTTTGATAATTGGGATGAAGAAGAACATAGCTTCGTATTCCATGGGAAAAAACTCAATTTCACAAAGGTTGATATATCACTTATTCTAGGGCTATCTAACCATGGAGAGCTAGTCCAACTTGATTTGAATGAGGCCTCCAGCCCACTGTACAAGGAGTATTTTCAAGATTCCAGTTGTTCTGCACGGCATTTGGAGAAACTGCTAATAAAGTCTACATCCAATGACAAGCTGTACTGTCAGTTGTATATACTCTATTTTTTTGTGCAGTTCTATTCTGTGGTACTAGCAGCATACTTGTCATTCCTGCCCTGTCACTAATTGATTGCGTAGATGATTTTGACAATCTACCAAACTATAATTGGTGCAATGTCGTGTACAATTTCATGGCTCCTCAATTGGAAGCCATTGGAAAGGAGATCACATTGAGGCATAGACCACATGTAGGTGAGTCAACCCAACCGGCCAAGGCTCCCTTGCTCAAGGGATTTCCAAATATTTTGGCTGTAAGTTAAAGTACATATACCTGCTCATATAATTTGATGATGGATATTATTTACTGATTATAATCATGTTGCAGGTATGAGTTACTGAACATATTAGTATTGCTGCTCTTGAACATTCTCATAGATTGCCAAGAATACTTCGCTGGACTTGGCCTAAAGCCCATGTTGAGAGTATCAAGAGGATGATAGACCGTCTGACCACAAATTTAATTATTGTTGATTTAATTCTGTTTGATATAGAGCATGATTTGGTACCTGACTACTCTCCTCCAACTCAACCACTTGAGGTATACTGTGACGTATTACAGCAGGCACCAGAAGGAAGTTAGGCAGTACAAGGAAGGCTATAGGCCTTACAAATAGAAGCCTACAATCTATGTATAAAAAATAAGAACAAATTGAGACCTTACAGCAACAATTAACTATTGCACTTAAAAGTTTGGAGGAAGGCAAAACTGAGACGGCAACAACCATTAGTGCCAAGGATCAAATTATTGCTCAGAAAGAAATAATAATTGCGGAGAAGGAGTCCCAGCTTAAACAAAAAGATGAAATCATTGTTGAAAAGGATAAAATAATTGGTGACAATGATCCGCAGCTTAAAGAACAAGATGAGCAAAATCAAAAAAGGGTAGCTGTAAGAGAGATGATCATACTTCAGGCTAACCAAAGAATCATGAAGTTGCATAAACAATTGCAAAGCAAAAGGTCAGATGAAGGTGAGCCACTTGGCAAAAAAAGGAAATTAACTTAGGTCAAACCAGACTACCAGGCCAAAGACAAGGGCAAACAAGTTGTTCAGGATGAGGATGATGATGAAGATGAAGATGACAAGCCTCCTACCCCATCAATGTCAGATACCACAATGCAAACAACAAAATCTGCAACCTCCACCCAAACAAACATATCTAAACAACAGACAGCTAAAGCAAAAGAATTTCAGAAGGTTAAAAGCAAAATCTTGAAGAATTCCATGGCATTTTTTAAGAAGAATAAAGATGCAGAGATTGCTGAAATATTATTAAAGCTTAGTAAATTAAAGTGAGTTAGTTGCTATTGCGTTTGGACAAATTGTGTAAAACAATGATGATTATTGACATTCATTAATAAAATTTATTCATTCACATTGTTATTAAGTTGTTTATCTTATTTGCATGTAGGTATGAGTTGAATCCAGTATGGTCCAATGGGACCTTTTCATTAGATATGCAATCATTTTTGACAATATTTGATTGGAATGACTACACCACCGGGGATTGCATAAATACATACTGGACAATTCTTGTAAATGAAGTAAAAGCGTGTAACTCACCATACCACCCCTCCATATTCTGTGGGGTGGGGTTTGATGTGTAACGACCCAGAAAATTTTCTTAATATTTTCTTAAAATATTAAGCATGTCTAGATAATTTTCCAAGGGACCTAGAAATATTAATACGAACTTTGGCCTAGAAAATTCATGTTTTTCTCATTTAAATTGGGAAAAAGGGCACTAATGGGCCTTATATGGGCTTTTTAGTACCATAATTATTGGTGGATTTTAGGTGAAAATTAGTATAAATATAAAGGGGTTTTAATGAGAAATATTTACATAATTATGGGAGAATTTTTAATGGATTTTCGAAAATAATAGAAAATAAAAAGGAAAAATAAAAATAAAAATAAGGTGCATGGGCCAAGGATTGAACCTTAGACCTCTTATACAACCATGTATGCTTTAACCAACTCATCTAGCAAGGGAATGTTATAAGGGAATGAAGTGGATATTGGTTAAGGCTTAGAAGAAGATGAAGGGTCATGGAGAGACTCTTCATTTACCTCCTTAATGGGTTATAAAGAGGGGGGTTTGGGAGTTACCTCTTCTTTCCATTACTTGGCATTTTCTTCCTCCTCCTTCCCTCATCCTAGCCGAACCATAAGGAGGATTCTCCTTGGAAAAACTTCACAAGAGGGTCTCATCTCCAAGATCTAAAGGCTTCCCAAGGATACAAGGACAAGGGGGTTCAAGGGTCCAAAGGATTTGCAATTTTCTTTTCTTTCAAGGTTCGAAAAATCAAGAAACCCAAGGTAAGACTCCCTCACCTGTGGTATAATAGTTCCTTATGATTTCCATGATTTTTAGCATGATATATTGGGGGGTTTTTGGATTTGATGTTGAAAGGAAAGAAAACCAAGAACCCTAGGTTTATGGGTTTCTGCCACAAGGATTTTAAGGTCTATAATTATGCTAAAAATATTTATAATGTTGTCTAATATGCTCTCATGATGTTTAGAGATTAAATATAATTTTTGAGAATTTTTGGGGTACCCTAGGATACCCTAGGGTTTCGGCCAACAACAAGACCCCATGGGTGGAGTTGGGTCTAAAACCCCAAGTATGTGTTTGATGTATTAACATGATATAAGAGAGATGGAGGGTGTTTATGTGAATGTTTCACATGGCCTTGAGACCCTAGAGGTTTCGGCCAAGTACCCTAATAGGGTGGTAAGTTAGGAGTTATTTCAAGTAAGGGCCCCAATGGCCCTATGGTAAGGTATGGTTAGTGTTTAACAATTGATTTGGGGTTTTATTGGAAATTTTTCCATACCCCCATGGCCTTAAAGTTTCGGCCAAGAGTAAGATTAGGGCTAAAGGATGAGGGTTGGCCTTAAGTATGGAATCAAAGGGGTTCCTATGGCCTAGTATATGTGTATGAGATGTTGTTTGGGAAGATATGTGAAGGTTCATGGACCTAGGGTTCCTTGGGGTTTTCAGCCAAGGATCTAACCTAGGGCTAGGGTTGAGTTAAACCTACCAAGATGCTTGGGTATAGGTTATTAAGAGGTATGTTTAAGTAAGATGGAAGAATTTTTATGTTAACCAAACCATTAGTTTATATGTTATGAATTACATGATTAGGTCATAAATGTTTAAGACATGTGCCATGATCTATGAATGATATGTATGTATGCCATGTTTTATGAATAATATGTGTGTATGCCATGTCTTATGAATGAATTGTATATATGCCATGCTTTATGAATGATGTGTACATATGTCATGTCTAAGAATGAAAATGATGAATGAAGTTTAAGTATGATGAATGAATGAATATGCTATGAATGATGATGCCTTTAAGGCATAATGATGATGTTAAGTATGTTGAATGAATGAATATGCTATGAATGATGATGAATGAGAAAGCATGTGAAAGCATTTTATTTTATTTTATGGGCTTGTACCGGACCTAAGTAAGGTCTACGGTTCTGGACTACCGATGAAGCTGTCCACGGTTCGGGACTACCAATGAAGCTGTCCTTACGGTTCGGGACTACCGATGAAGCTGTCCTTACCCTAGTAGGTCGAGATTAGCTACCTCGTATTTACTTAGGGATGCGCGCATATGATGAATGAATGTGGTACAAGTCAGCGCCCAATGAATGTTATGATTATGTTCAAGTATTTAAAAGCATGTTTTTAAAGATTAAGCATCCTTATATATATATATATGCAATTGTCACATGCATCCATCCATGTTATGCATTATATTTATGATAAGAATACTATGCAAAGTAAGTTTATGCAAGGTATGTTTATGCAAATGATTTTATTTATGTTCATGCTAATAGATGATGTCATGATTTAATTGTGTTTATGCTAAGTTAGAATGTCATGATTTGATTTATGTTCATACTAGTTTAGGATGCCATGATTTATTTATGTTTATGCTAAGTTAGAATGCCATGATTTGATTTATGTTCATACTAGTTTAGGATGCTATGATTTATTTATGTTTATGCTAAGTTAGGATACCATGATTTTGTTTATGTTCATGTTAGTTTAGGATGCCATGATTTAATTATGTTTATGCTAAGTTAGAATGCCATGATTTTATTTATGTCCATGCTTATTTATGATGCCATGATGTAATTATGTTATGCTAAGTTAGGATGCCATGATTTTATTTATGCCTATGCTAATTTTTGAAGCCATGATTTAATTAGGTTTGTGCTAAGTTAGGACGCCATGATTTTATTTAGGTTCATGCTAAGAATGTTTATGAGGTTATGTTTATTATGTTTATGTCTATGCCAAGTAATATGTCATGCTATGAATGTTTACAATGTTTATGTCTATGCCAAGTATTATGTCATGCTATGAATGTTTTATGGTTATGTTTATGCCATGCTACGAATGTGATTAAGTTATGTTCATGCCATGTCGAATGGATGCTAAGTGATGAAAAGGCTTATGTTCTAAGTAAAGCACTAAGTATGTTAATGTCTTATGTGCTCATGATTAAATGATGAATGGTTTTAGTGAGTAGGAAAGAGTCTTACTAAGCCTGTGTGCTTATAGTCTTATTTTCCTTATACCGCAGATCACGCAAGGGGACAGTAAGGAAGCAGCAGGAGGGCATTATAGCATGTGTGTGATAGTGACTTGGCCAAGAGACCATATGTTTGCTTGTCTTATGATAGAACTTTACCTCTACTATTAAGTACTTGAATGTGACTCTATGACATGGTGCTAAAGTATGACAAGATGCTAAGTATGACATGATGCTAAAATATGACATGATGCTAAGTATGATATGATGCTAAGTATAAAGTTAATATGCCAAGTTCCCATGTTATGATGCTAGGAATGGTAATAAGTGCATGTAGGTGTAAGTTTAAAGGTTTCCGCTGCATTATGATGTCTACATGCCCTAAGTATGTTAACGTAACGCTGCTTTATGGAAAAAAAAAGCGGGCGTTACATGATGTAAGTCAATTAGCTACTTGTTTTGTTTTTTTTCTATGATTTAGTCCACTGACACTTCATTTTTAATAAACATAGGAACTTTTTGAGGTGATTCACGCTCAGGCATTTGACCAAACAATTGCTACTGATACGGATAAGCCAATTAGATATATCATCTGTCCTCTAAATAATTCAGATGATCATTGGCATCTAATGATTATTGACCTCGAGCTAGGTAGTATCCATCATTATAATTCTCTCGGCGCCACAGAAGGGTACACTGCCAAACTTGAAAAAACTGTATGTTTTCTATTTCATATATATACCTTTACTAATGCAATATAATTGTTACTAATGTAACATCTGTGTAGGTGGCGTTTTTCAAAAATTTGAACTGGTCATATTACAAGATATAGAATAAAGGATAGCTGGGACAGAGTTTAATAAAATTGTTGTAGAAGGACCCACCCAAAGCAGATCGTAAGATGATGTTTTATTTGGTTAAAAATAACAATTGATTTCATGGTTGGATTTATAAAATGACAACAATGTGAATATTGGTTTTTCAGGTTGGATTGTGCTTTTTTCATTATGCGGTATACTGAAAGTCTGGTCTTTCAAAGATCTATAGATTTTAGCCAATAGCAAATGAAAAATTATCGATTTCAGGTGGGATATAAAATAATGAGAGACAAGTTTTGGAAGCTAAATCTGTAAAAATTATTTTTGTTGATACTATGATTATGTAAGTGTGATGACAAACATTGTATATTTGTAATTATACAATCTATGTAATCCTTTTCAAATCAATGAAACATTGATTTTGATCCTTGTTTTTGTCTCATATATAATCTATATTCTGTAATTGTTGTCGAACCCATCAGTAATATTGAACCTTACTTTTGCTGGAATCATTTGAATTCAGGACCACGGTGGGCCTGAACCAAAAGCATTTTAGGAAACCCACTCAGGGCCTGAAACAAAATAATTCAGTTGTATAATGTAAGTGTAATAACAAACAATGTATATTTGTAGTTATAATGTATGTAATCCTTTTCAAATCAATGGAGCATTGCTTTCGATCCTTGTTTTTGTGTAATCTCTAATCTATAATCTGTCGTCTTGTCGATACTATCAGTAATATTGAACCTTAATTTTTCTCTCCCCTAATTTGAATTCAAGCCCACGTTGGGCCTGAAATGAGATAATTTCAGGCTCGCGCTGGGCCTGAAATGATATTATTTTAGGCCCAAGCTGAGCCTGAAATAATCTAATTTCAGGCCCACGTTGGGCCTGAAACAATAATGTTTAAGCACACGCATGGCCTGAAATAATATTCTCATTTCAGATTGTAAATAATTTAATAAAATTATGATAAAATAATGTATATAAGTATACATGTTGTGAAAAAAATGTTAATATGAAACAAGATGGAGAGTACCTAAATAGACATTGCATACCATAATTTAATTCCATGCACATCATTACCTCATATTTTAAGAATTTGGCACAGCAGGAGGTTTTTATTATGGACCTATGATATTTTGATTTCTGAAAACTCATTACCAGTAGTTAGAGTTTAGCTAGGAGATAGTATTTTGGGTCTCCAAATATAGTCCTAATGATTATCAATTACGTGTTAATACAGTATCAGTTGGCACAGAATAATGAATCAATAAAGCAAACAAACAGAGGGCCTCAAATGATAGATATTCACAAACCATTGGACTTCAGGACTTCAAGACCTGAAATAACATTATTGTGGGTTTAAAAATTAGAGGACTTCACAACTGATCTTTTCTGCTTACATAAAATTACACAAGAAGAAATGTATCATAATATTGAAATACTTCTTCAAGTCACAACATTAACAATAACTAGTTTTTTGACAATACTATGGTTGTACATTATACAAAATATATACATTCAGTTCTCCTCCATACAAAATATACACTTCAATCAGAAAATTGGGTCACTACATATACCAATTATCTCAAGACCTTGGGGCTGGCGGCATTCTACATGTCCTTTTATTATGACCAAGTTGTTTGCACCGGCTGCATTTTAGTTTCACCTTGTCATTGTGTCTGGACTCAATCCGTGCCTTCTTTCTTCTACCAGGCTGCACAAGGCTACGGGGATATAGAACTGTAATGTCGTTTACTCCAGTAGGCCAAAATTGCTTACTTCTACAAGGAAAAATACGATCCATGTAAACCCACTTCCAAGTTTCAGAATAAAAATAATGCTCACAATATGTGAGTGTATCCATGTTCCTATGAATGATTACGGCAATAGCATGTGAGCAAGGAAGTCTTGAAATTTGAAACTCCCCACAATGACAAAACTTTTTTTCCAAATCAAAAATGTATGAAGTGCCCCATGTTTCTACTTCCATTTCTGATTGAGAGTAAGAATGAACCTTATAAGCTCTTGCTTTCTCTCTCTTTGAATCCATTTCTTTTGAAGCATAAGGTGTCAAAGCAACATGCATGCCATTTGGAGACTTCCTCTCTACGGTTATAGAACCATTGAACAACTTTTCTTCTTGTATTATCAATTAACCTGTTTATGGGAAGCTCACGTGTAGACTTGAACAAAGCATTTAAGCTCTCCACACAATTCGTGGTAAGCATTCTGTACCTTCTCCCAGTAAAGTGTGCATTTGCCCACCTTTTAGGGTCAATGTTCTGAAGCCACTTATGAGCAACTGGATGTTTTTCAAGCATTATCTGCATTATCATATCATATTGGAGTGTTGTGTTGGCTCGTGCTGCTGCCCAAAACAAACCTACAGCAGCTCTACTTCCAGTATCAGTTACCATATTACAACACATGTGGTGGCAACAAAATGCATGATGCGCATTTGTGTAGACTTTTCTAACTGCTGATATAATGCCCCGATGTCTATCTAATACTATGGTAATTGAGTGATCATCGACAGCAAAGAACCTCTTTGTATGCTCCAAAAACCACTCCCATACAGACCAACATTCAACTTCAGCTATTGCGAAGGCAACTGGGAGAACATTGTCATTACCATCAATCGTCGTTGCAATCAATATTACTCCCGGATACTTTCCTCTTAGGTGTGTGGCATCAATTCTAATAAGTCTACGCAAATAAGACCTGAACACCCTTCAGTAAGCACCAAAAGCCCAAAAACACCGCTGGAATTGATTGTCACCATTCCTGCATAGTACCACATACGTTTCAGGATCTCTAGCTCTTAACTCATGCAGATATTGTGGAAGATCTCTGTAAGCCTCATCATAATCTCCAACAACCTTTTTCAATGCTTTCTCCGTAGCTATGTATGCTTTTCTGTATGATATGGTCACTCCAAATCTAGCTTTAATATCTGATATAATCATACTTGGTTTGTATTGTTCATTATGAAGAAATTGCTCTTCAACAACAGAAGCAACAAATGATGAAGAGCATGCATGATGATCAGCACTTTCTCTAACAGTTCCACATTAGTGTTTCTTTATATATTTTCTAACAGTGAACTCTACTTCCCCACTTGCTACTACTCTCCATANCACAAGATAAGCCTTCACAAGGATGCCCGAAAGGTCTGGGGCGCCCTGGTCAAAGGCTTTATCAGCTGCGGCGAGGTCGGCGCAGGGATAAGGTTTGACCGGGTTTATCGGGGCGCCCCCAGCGTCCAGGGCGCCCGTATGAAGCCTATATAAGGGGCTTCGACCCCTCTGCTTCAAACACAACTGCTACAAGCCATTCTGATCATTCTGACTGACGACAACGCGCTAAGACGAGGCTCTACGACCGGGAGGCTCCAGGAGGAAGTGCGCGACACTTCGGAGGTCCAGATCGGCCGAGCTTCAACTTTGTTTTGTTTGGTTTGCATTTAATTTTCCGTACTTAACTTTCTGTACTTGTGCTTGTACTTCTACACTGTAAGACGGGTTTTCTCCGCCTCCAGAAATTCCGGAAAGGAGACCAATAGTGGACTCACGCCGAGTACATAGCCTTGGACGTACTGACCCTGGGGGGTTGGGAACCAAGTAAATAAAGCCCGCTATGTCCCTGTGTATTGCTTTTATTTTGTTTATTTACTTTTCCGCTGTGCTACTAACGTTCTAAGTTTAGAACGATCCGAGTTTTTCTACGAAGTTTCCATGAGAGTTTTTCACGGTCGATATTCACCCCCCCTCTATCGACGGCACCGGTCCAACAATTACTCTTTCGGTTTTCGTCGTATTCACGGAGAATCTAGTAGTTCTCGTGAACACGAAACTCGTGGCTTAGCGAAGTCATCCCGACGATACTCGGCGTGGACACGAATAGAGGCGGAGCTTCCGAGGGATGCTAACGGTTGGATCTCGTCCCTTCTTCCAAGTTACGCGAGGTAATTCGTAGAGTAATTTCCTTTTCTGCAAAAAGTTTATATTACGATTATGTGAACACATTGCATGCTTAGGATATGTCTTAGAATAATTTAGGAAATTATTCATGCTTTTGTTTCCGCTGCATGTAATTATGTAACAATTACAATACGTGTCCGCGTCGGCATGCACCCGGTCCCAACATATTTTGCCTCGGTCGTGGAGAGAGTAACACAATGTTGCTTCCGACTTGACCAACTAACTAAAGATGATCCTAAGAATTGGCAACCCCCACTCGTGCTCTTCTGATCCAACTTGCATCCAGCATAGTCGGAATCAGTGTAGCCAATTAGGTCAAATGATTCGGTACGGGGGTACCAAAGACCAACTCTAATTGTGCCCTTCAGGTATGTCAAAATTCTTTTAACAGCAATTAAATAAGATTCCTTGGCACAAACTTGATACCTAGCGCACATACCCACAGCAAAAAGAATAACAGGTCGACTAGCTGTGAGGTATAGCAGACTACCTATCATGCTCCGATATTGAGTTAGGTCAACAGGTTTACCACTCTCATCCTTGTCTAATTTTGTGTTTGTAGCCATGGGAGTGGTAACTTCCTTCGAATCACTCATGTTAAATTTTCGGAGCATCTCTTGAGTGTACTTTGATTGGTGCACATGGATTCTGTCACCAGTTTGCTTGATTTCAAGTCCAAGGAAGAAAGTCAACTCTCCCACTAGACTCATTTCAAATTCACTCTCCATGTGTCCAATAAATTCATTTAAATAGCCCTTGTTGTTTGAGCCGCAGATTATGTCATCGACATATACTTGGGCCACAAATATATCATCACCATCTCTCCATAGAAATAGTGTAGGGTCTATTTGTCCTCTAACAAAACCTTTTTCAATGAGAAATGTCGACAACTGCTCATACCAAGCTCGGGGTGCTTGTTTAAGGCCGTAGAGCGCCATCTTGAGCTTGAACACGTGGTTTGGAAATTTGGAACTCTCAAACCCCGGAGGTTGTTCGACATAGACCTCTTCTCTTATTAAACCATTTAGAAAGGCCGATTTGGCATCCATTTGATAAAGTTTGAAACCATGATGTGCTGCAAATGCAAGCATCAATCGGATGGATTCTAATCGTGCCACGGGAGCATAGGTCTCATCATAATCAAGGCCTTCTACTTGACTGTAGCCCTTGGCTACTAAGCGTGTCTTGTTTCTTATGATTTCTCCCTTATGGTTCAATTTATTTTTGAAGACCCATTTGGTTCCAATAATAGTGGTCTTCTTAGGTCTAGGGACTAAGTCCCAAACTTGACTTCTTTCGAATTGACCTAGTTCATCTTGCATGGCAATGATCCAATCGGGATCATTTAAGGCTTCATCAATTTTTCTAGGTTCAATTTCAGAAATTAGGGCAACTTCACTAGCCTCATTCCTAAAGAATGATCTAGTCCTAACCCCATAATGGATGTCTCTAACAATTTGGTCTCGGGGATGGCTAGAGGCTAACCTAGTTTGCCTTGGAGTTGGTGGTGCTTCTTGGATGGTTTCACTAGACACAAGCTCAGCCTCAGGATCCGGCTGATCTATGGGTTGTCTAGGCTCACCGTCGTCAAACTCATCACCACCATCAACAACACTTGGACTTCCATCCAAACTTAGTTTCCTAAGTTCGAATCGAACTCCATCGACATCTTCTGGTTGATCATTTGCTTTCGGAATTTCTTCAAAAACAACATCAGAAGACTCTTCAACCAGTCCAGATTTCTTGTTGTAGACTCTATAAGCTTTGCTGACTAGGGAGTACCCCGACCAGCATCCCTTCATCAGCCTTTGCCGTGAACTTTCCAAGGTGGTCCTTGGTGTTTAGGATAAACACCTTACACCCAAACACCCTAAGATGTTTAACTGTAGGTGGTTTCCCAAACCAAAGTTCATGAGGAGTCTTTCCTAAGAATCAATGGATGAGGACTCGGTTTTGCACGTAGCAAGCTGTGTTTACAGCTTCGACCCACAAGTACCCTGGTAAGGAGTACTCATTAAGCATGTTTCGTGCAGCCTCTTGTAAGACTCGGTTCTTCCTCTCTACAACACCATTTTGTTGTGGTGTTCTAGGAGTAGAGAACTCGTGTCTATACCCTCTATCTTGACAAAACTCTAAAAATCTTTGATTTTGGAATTTGCCTCCATGATCACTTCTAATTGTCTTAATTGTTGATGATTTTTCGTTTTCAACTCTTCTATAGAAAGAAATGAAAACATCTAAGGTTTGGTCCTTATATTTTAGAAAATACGTCCATGTATATCTAGTAAAATTATCAATGATAACAAAACAATATCTACTACTATTCAAGGATATAATAGTGCTACAATCAAACAAGTCCATGTGAAGTAAATCCAATGCGGTAGAAATACTTACAGTGCTTTTACCTTTATGTGCAGATTTTGTTTGCTTACCCATTTGACATGCATCACAAAGTTTGTCCTTTTCATACTTGATGCTTGGTAAGCCATGAACTAATCCCTTGTTGACTAACTTCCGGATATTCTTCATGTTCACGTGTGCTAGTCTCCGGTGCCAAAGGGTGGACTCATCTTCTCTTGACATGAGACACTTAGCAAAAGCATTAGTAGCACTTTTAAAGGAAACTTGGTAAATGTTATCTACTCTTGTTCCTACTAGTACCGTGTCAAAGTTGTCATGTTGTCTAACTAGACATTGACTTGATTGGAAATCAATTGTGTAACCTACATCACACAATTGACTGACACTTAGGAGATTAAATGTCATCCCCTTGACTAGAAGGACATTCTTAATCCTAAGACATTCGGATATTTAAATGTCTCCTATTCCTATGACCCTAAGACTACCATTGTTACCAAAGGAAACATTACCTCTACTTTTTCTTTGAAGTGTAGTAAAGAAGGATCTATCACTGGTCATGTGTTTGGAGCACCCACTATCAACGGCTCCCCCTCAATCACAACCTACACAATTCGAAAAATAGAAGATTTAGATATCCAAATTTTGGGACCTAAAGCACCAACTAAGCAAGACTTAGGCACCCAGGCCTTTACCACTTTCCTTTGACCCCTAGGAGTCTTAAATTGTCTAACATCAGTCCTAGACATTAAGGACACAAATGATGGTTCTTTGGATCAGTAACCAATACCGGCCCTATTGTAGACTGCCCTTTGGGCATTCAAAATCATATCTAGAGTCTTTGAGCTTGTTGAGAATTTCTCAAGAACACTCTTGAGTCTCTCAACTTCACTCTTCAAAGATCTGTTTTCATCCTCTAACATCTCAATATGCAAATCATCAACATCCTCACCCTTAGAGGATGTTAACTGTTCAACCTCAATTTTCAAAGATTTAACCTTATTTTTTGACTTTTTCAACAAATCGGTTAAGCATGCAATTGTTTTATAGCATTTATCTAGCTCGGGAGTGATTACCTCTTCATCATCCGAAGATGATGAAACCGCGTTTGAGGAGTCACTCAATTCATCACTGCTTTCTTGATCTTCAAGGGCCATGAGTGCCACATGTCATGTACTCTTCTCCTCCTTCTCTTCATCGGATGAACTAGAGGAGGATTCATCCCATGTGGCCTTCAAGGCCTTCTTCTTCTTCTTTGGTTTATCCTCCTTCTTCTTGAGCTTTGGGTAGTCCTTCTTGAAGTGTCCTTTCTTGCTACACTCATAGCAACTAATATTAGACTTATCAAGTTTAACTTCACTAGGGTTACCTTTACCCTTGAAGAGCCGACTCTTCCTCATCATCCTTCTAACAAAATTTGCCATCTCGGAGGAAGAAGACCCACTACCATCCTCCTCGGATTCGGACTCGTATTCGGATGGGATGAAGATGAAGGGACTTCCTTCTCCTTCTTCTTCTCCTTCTTCTTCTTGGTCTTTTCACCTGCAACTAAGGCAATCCCCTTCTCCTTGGGGCCTTTGATAGTCATCTCATGTAGCTCCATTTCACAAAATAAGTAATCTAATTTTACAATTGATAAATCCTTAGAAACTTTGTAGGCATCCACCAGGGATGACCACAAAGCATTCCTTGGAAAAGCTTTTAGCACATACCTTACAAGGTCGCAGTTCTCGACCTTTTCATCAATAGAATGGAGACCGTTGAGGACTTCTTTGAACCGGCTATGAAGTTCACTCATCGTCTCACTCTCCTTCATGGAGAGGTTTTGTAGTTGGTTGAGGAACAAATCCCTCTTGGCGATTCTCGAGTCTCGGATTCCCTCATGAAGTTCAATGAGTTTATTCCACTAATCTTTTGCACTTATGAAGGGATCAACCTTGATAAGTTGGTCTTTGTTCATGCCACATTGCAAAGTCACCACCGCCTTCGCTTCGGTTTCACTTTTCCGGGTTTGCTCAGCTGACCAACGCCAAGATTCCAATTCTTTTCCTTCATCATCCTTTGGAGGGGTAAAACCCTCCTTCACAGCGAACCATGTGTTGATGTCCATCTTGAGATAGTACTCCATCTTCGATCTCCAATATTGAAAATCTTATCCATTGAAGAAGGGAGGTCGGGTAGTGCTAAATCCTTCTCTCAAAGTCATTCGTTGACTCTCGGATGTTAAGCCGCTTGAACAGAGCCCCAAGCTCTGATACCACTTGTTGGAACTTGGATGGCTAGAGAGGGGGGGTGAATATAGCCAGACACAAACTTCTTGCACTTTAGAGTTTCTCTGCACTTCACTGTTAGTAGCACAGCAGCAGAAACAATGGAAATAGAGAAGTGCAGAAACGCAGAAAACAAAAACAAACTAAAGCAATAAACAAGATCGCTAACAAGGAGGGTTTACAAGGTTCGGGGATAACTTGTCCCTACTCCTTGGCGTGCCCGTGAGGTGGGAGATCCCTTGATCGTCGGCAGATCAAGCCCCGGAAAATCCGGATATCAAATGGAACCTCCTTCTCGGTGGAGAAACCTCTCCACAGCGTTTCACAGAAATAATGAAGTTAAGAACAGTGAAACAAGAAGGCTTACAAAGCACTAGGAACCAAAGGAACACAAGAGAACTTCTCCCGAACTCCACTCAGCACAGATCTCACGCAAGAACTCCCTTCTTTGTGTCTTCTTGCTGATGGACTCGTCAAGCTTCTTGTTTCCTCCAAGTGCTCAAGTATCAGTATGTTGCTCCAAGAATCAGAGTGTTTGCAAAGTGATGGAGCAAAGCTTGTCGCAAGAAGTGATCAAGTGTTACTGAGGCTTCATCGCTACCAAGCCCTTAAGCCTCTCTCACTGATCGCCAGGTCACAGCCACCTCTCTGCACCTCCCAGCTGCTCAACTGCAACTGCTCACCTACCACTGAGCTCTCCTGGACTCCCTGAGCTTCCCTCAGACGAGCCCCAGTCAGCAGCTCCAGCAGCACCAGCATCCGTTGCAACCTGAGATGGAAACCTGCCCAATCTGTCGTAGCAAAAGCCTCAGTTTGACTCCCTTGAAGTAAACCTGAGTAACCTACACACTTAGCATCTCATTAGCTCAGCAAATCAATGGAGTATCAACAATTAGAAGTTAGGAGCAGAGATCAGTAGCAAATCAGCAGAGAAACAGACGCAATCAGAGCTCTGACTGCGTTTTTGAATTAAAGCTGCCAGCTACTGATCGATCACCAGACCGATTAGAGTGACTCCTGATCGGTCACCAGACCAATCAGGCTGGGTTCAGACCGATCAGGCTTCATCCTGATCGGTCCCCAACGCATAATCAGAAATCACGACTTCTCCGGGATCGATCCCAAGTCGTGGATCGGTCACCAGACCGATCCACCCCTTTGCAGGGTGATTTCCCAGCTTCACAGTCCAAACCTCCTGATCGGTCTCCAGACCGATCAAGATGTGGCCAGATCGGACTGGTGACCGATCAGGCCACCCTCCGACCGATCAGGCTCTAACCTGATCAGTTATAGTGAGAAGTCCGCGACGGTTGATCGTTCACCAGAACGATCCGAACAGTATCCCTGATCGATCACCAGACCGATCAGGAGCCGATCAGTAGCATTCCCAAACTCACTGTATGCTCCCTGATCGGTCACCAGACCGATCAGGAGCCGATCAGTAGGTTTGCCAAAGTCACCGTATGTTCCCTAATCGGTCACCAGACCGATCAGACATCGCTGGATCGGTCACCAGACCGATCCATGAGGGAACACCGTGCCAACTTCCCTGATCGGTCACCAGACCGATCCGGGCAAGGTCAAACCCACTTTAAGTCAAGAGAACTGACTCCCAGCCTATAACGACCCGTAAAATTTTCTCAATATTTTTCTTTAAAATTTTGATCATGCCTAGATAGATTCTCGAGGAACATAGGAACACTAGTATGAACCTTAGCATGATTATCCATGATTTTCGATATAGATTAGGAAGCTAAGTAATAATGGGCCTTACATGGGCCCTTCTAATACCATGGTTATTAAGGGACCTTAGGTAAAAATGTTATCATGAATGGAAATGGATTTCAATTAGAAATATTAACATAAGCCTTAGTGGGCTCTTATATGGGCCTTGGAAAAAATAATTATAAAAGTAATAAAAAAAAGTGCATGCACCAAGGATTGAACCTTGGACCTAGTGTATCACAATGCATATACTAACCAATTCACCTAGCAAGGGAGTGCTATTGGAGAATGAAGAGGATTTTGGTTAAGGCTTAAGGAAGTGAAGGGTCACTGACGGACCCAAAATAGACTGTCACGAATGTGGGTCTCAAATTTAAATATGAATATGTGCTGGAAACCCTTTTTACAATCAAAACCTGAAAATGTAGCAAATGGGCCACAGGTCGTATTTTTCTCGGGGCTAGTTGTTGTGTTTGATTCGAGCTTGGTTTATGTGTCGTTTGTGTTTTTAGGTTTCAATTAAAACTTGGGTTTTGGGTTGCTATTAGAAATCGAAATGCACAAAAAGAAGAGAATTACAACTAAATGCAATAAACGAGTGATGACAACTAAGAATTTTAACCAAGAGAAAACCTACTCAACCCAAGTGGCTAAATCGAAATTAAAAGAGAACTCAATGGATATTAAATGCAATCTTGAAGCTAAACAATTAACTAAGTGCAGAGATGGAAGATTTTTGAAACAAACAAGCTTCACACACTTAAAAGCATGTGAAATTCAGAATTTGAACAAACACTGAACTCAACTCATCTTAGAAGTTTTTAAAGCAAACTAAAGCAGGAAAAATTCAGAATAGCTAGAGGTGATATCAATAGATTCCAAAAGCTATCTTACACCAAAAAAACTAGTGAAAATCTGATGCAAATTAGTGCCCAAACAGCTTGGCACGCAAGCTATAATCCCTTGTGCCAAGGCTGCTGTTTTGTGCCAAACTGATTCAACAGTTCAGATTGAGAATTATTGATCAGACTGAGAAAAGGAAAACTGTAAATGCAAGGAAATGCAGAGATAATTGAGAGCTTAACTCCAAGTAAATGACTGAACAAGCCAGACCCTAAGCACACAACATCTCGACACAACCAAATGCAAAGAGAATTCAGAATTGAACTTAGATTTCAGAATTGGATTTCAGATTTCAGACATGAAAGTGATTCAAAATTACTGCTGCGCAAGGCTTGAATTCGAATGCTATTTAGCTAGAACAAATTTCAAGGTAAATTCAAATAGTAAACTAAAGCAATTGGAACAAAACACAGGACACAATGACAAGAACTAAAAAATGCAGAATTCAATTGGCACACAAGCTGGAATTGGCACGCAAAGATTTAAGCTGGAATTTAACTGAAATTACAGCTATTGTTAACTAAACAAACTCCCTAACTGATTGTCTTGCAGGATTAAAACCTAATTAAGTGAAAACAGTTCAGAAATGGAAAGTAACAAACTAAGACAGCTAATAAAACTGAAACTCAGAACAGAGTTGCGACAGAAATGAAATCACTGCAAAAACCGAAATTAAACTAAGGAAACTACTCCTCGATCCCTTCCAGAGCTCAGATACTCCTTGGTTGTCAAGCAAGGGAGAGCCTCGGACCCGTAAGCTCAGCAAATCATGGGAAAAACTCCATCTGCGATTGAATACAGCTCGGATTGCTCATTTCTGAAATTTCCACTCGAAATCTTCATTTCAGCTGCGTCTGCGTGTGAAGGTGAATGGATGATGATCTAAGGTGTCAAATGGTCAGAACTGCGGAAACCTCTCAACAGCACTGTCTCTTGAGCAATTCCGATCCGGAAACTCCACTGATGGCCTCCCCAATGACCTAGCACATGAACTAAGCAAGGAAATCGAGTGGTCGCGCCCACAGATTGAAGAAAACTCAAAGAAAAACAAAGAACTCGATGAAGAAAGTGGCTGCGGCGAAAACGCGACAGGGAAGAACTGGGGAGCATTTCTGATTAAATAGGAACCAATGGACGGCTCAGATTTAATTGAGAAAATTCAACGGCTGATCTTGCTCTGATTTGAGACAAACTTTGATGATGATGATCTGGGGTCAGGATCTGCCTCGTGGTAGCTCGGATCCTCCAGATTTGCAACGGATGGTCCAGATCAACTTAGTCTTTGAATGGACGATCTAGAGCCCTCCGAGCTTGATCCAACGGTTGATTTAGCTCTGATTGGGATGAAACCTTCAGATCTTGATCAGAATGCTTGATCAACCCTAACCCTAGCTGGGATTGCTTTAGATGGTCCCGGATGGCTCAGATCTAGCCGCTCTTGAATCGGACGGCCCGGATTTAATCCTAATCTTGATAACTCGATCTGGGTCACTTCCGACTCGAGTTTGACCCAATATGCCCTAAGTCCTTGAACCTTTGATGCCTACAAAAATAGATCCAAAATTTAGTGGCCAATTAATCCAAATATGTGTAAATTTGCAATTAAGTCCAAAATAAGAGTAAGTTCTAAAACCTAGGGCAATTTCACAATTAAGCAATAAAAACATAGGTCAAACATGGATTTTAACAATTAAAATAATCAACAAAATGATATCTATCAACTCCCCCACACTTAACCTTGAGCGTCTCGCGAAAACACTAAGTATGTATCCCTTAGATTTACTTAAGCATAATTAGAAGCAAATGAAAAAAAATTACCTAGGGTTGTCAATTCTCATAAGTCTAAGCACTATGGATTAGTATCTCGTCCTTAAATCAACAAATTGGCCTTTTCATCCATTATGAGTCATTGAGATGAATCTAAATCACTAGCCTTTCAAGGAACATTTTTGGTGGCTCTCTCCTTAAATTCTAAGTAGATGATGGAAGTGGAGCTCACTCAAACACACATGCTTCTTGCACTACCATAGGCTTGCTTATTATCTAATCTCCACCATTAATCATGATTAGGATTCACATCTATAAAAATAAATAAAAACATGGAAAATGGTAAGAAATGAAATAAAAGTCAAGAAAATGGAAAATTTGATAAAGTGGAAGACTTGAGTGCTCAAAGATGTTTCCAATGTACTTTGCTTCTCTATACAGTCCCCTAATGATCTCAAAAGTGTTGTGAAGTCAAACTTGAATAATTGCCTTTGATTTGGATGAAAAACCCTTCCTTGACCTCTTGTGCCAATTCTTGTCTATGCGTGCCAACTTTGCTTGCTTTCTTTTCTCATTCTTCTTTTTCTTCTTTCTTTCAGCTCAGATTTGTATCAAAGAACATATGATATCAAGTGAAATAGATACTCAACATAAAATTTTCACTCAACAACCCTTGTAACTCACTCTTGATACACTTCACCCTTTGTTGGCACACTACTTTCACTTCTTTCTCTTTTTTTTTCTTTCTTTTGTTTTTAAGTATAGCATCCATGATATAATTTCAGATCTTGCAAAACTTCTGATTTCTCCAACAATTAACATCAGCTAGCATCACATAGTGTAGTGTAGAGTTTGAATGGTTTCACTTGAAAATTCTGCCCACAACGTTGAATTTCAGCCAACTTCTTCCATTTTCTGCCCATAGCTGCATTTGTTTTTCTTAGATCCAAAATTGAATGTGCACCTTCAACTTCAGATACATTTTACACTTAATATCTTGATTTATAGCTTCTTAAAATTCAGATTACATGCTTATAATGCAACGCAGGGCAGATTTGGGCAGTTCAGAATTTCTTCTCAGCTTTTAGTCAGCTCACAAGCTTCACTCAGCCTCATTTCCAGAATTCAATTCAGATTGTCTTCAGCTCCCAGCACTTGGCAGCAAATCTACATTAGTTTCAGTTCAGAATAGTTCAACTTGCCAACCCTATTCCTAATCCAAGATGGCTTAAAGTTTTCCTTTTCTTCCCTTGCGTGCCAATAGAGTCCTTGGTACAGAATTTTTCTCTTCATTTTGCATTTCAATTTCTAATTCTTTCCAATACATATTCCACTACACTTCTTCCACAAATTGCAGCAGTCTTGCAAATTACTCTGAATTCAGTTTGTTTCATTCATCAACTCCAAGTCACTGTCGGCAGATTCCAATTTTTCTCTCAGATTTGTATTGATAGCTTGCAATGCAGTTTGTTTCAGCTCTTAAATTCTATACCACTGCAGTTCATCTTGATTTGTAATGGCACAGCTCTTAAATTTGCTGCATTTAAACAAAACCTCTGCCCCTCTTGTCATAATGATTTCCTTCAATTCCCTTAAGTTCATAAAACTCAACTTTGTCAATAACCTTTGCCAATTCCTGATTCCTTTCCAGCTTTAGTTCAGAATTTCTTTGCAATCAAGCTTCAATAACTTTCCTTTACCAGATTAGAGCTTTGCAGATTAGTTTATATCCCTTCAGCAGCTCCAAGTCAAGCCTCGGCAGATTCCAATTTTTCTCTTGCTTCGGATTATACAGTTGTGTGCAGCTTCTACATCAGCCTTAATTCAGCTTCAATCCCAATTGTTTCCAGCTGGAGTTCAGCTGTAGTTTAGAGCACTTCATTCTAGCACTCGACAGCTGCAACTTCCTGAAATTACAGCCAATGTATAGCTGCAATTGCGTGCCACTTCCAGACTTTAACACAAAATTTCTGCTCAAACTCAATTCTGCCCAGCTGCATTCCAAAACAAATTGACTCCTGCCCTTTTTTCTTTACAGCTTCAAAAAAAAAAAATTTCTTTCAGCTTCACTGCAATTTTTTTCCTTTCTCTGTTCTGATCTAAAACATCCCAGCAGCCACCATTTCTGTTTTGGATCAGCAATTTCCCGAATTCTTTGCAATTAACTGCACATGTTCTTGATAACTGATTTTTTTCTTTTCCACATCCAAGCAGCCGGATTCACAATGAAAGAGCAACTTCACCTCCACTTCATAACTGACTTTTCCATTTGTTCTTGATATCAAGCTCCACTCAATTTGGCAAAAAAAAAAAAAAATTTCCGAAATGAAGTGCATCCTTGATGAAAATTCATTCCAAATCACCAATTACTCCCCCACACTTAAATCCTTGTCCGTCTCGGGCAAAGTAGTATCAAGAAAACATCCCAAGCAAACAAATCCATAGAAAAATTGGGGTTAAGATTAGGAATAAGGAAAGACAAATAGAATAGACATGATTTTTGCCAAAATTGATATGGAAAGGTAAACAAAGTGATTAGTCTCTATAGATGTGATCCAATCATTGAAATATGATTTTGAAAGAACCTAAGCAAGTTCTAGAGTACAATAACATATGTGTATCACAAATATAAGGCTAATTCTCACTAGGTAAAAATAATTCATCCCAAGTCCTCAATTAAGAATCTAAAGCAAAGTAGTACTCAAGCATCCAAGATTTCATCCATTAGCTCAAACCCTAAGTTTTGACAACCAAATTTAATTTATTTTCCAAAAGACCCTAAAATGACAATAAGTTAACCTAGAGGGATACATTTATTCCTAATCATGCAAGAAAAAGTGCTAAAACACAAGACATGGTATTTACAATGATTTTATTCATGTCATGTTTCCTAAGAATTTATTATCCACTACTTACCTTAAAAAGAGAAACATTTATTCCTAGCAACATGAAAATGATATGTACAATAAATGGTAGAGAAAATGAACTCCCCTTAAGTTGGGTAGATAGCATCCTTGATGTACACATCATCCACCTCTAGCTCCTTTAGTTCTTCAAAATACTTTTTGAGTCGGTGGCCATTGACTTTCCACACAAATCCATTAGCTTCGTCCCTAATTTCAACAACTCCATAGGGAAAAATGTCAGTTATAATAAATGGACCTTCCCACCTTGACCTCAACTTACCTCTTATCAATTTGAGCCTTGATTTATACAATAAAACCTTGTCGCCAATTTGGAAGTCATTTTTCACAATATGTTTGTCATGGAAATTCTTGGTCTTTTCTTTGTAAATCCTTAAATTCTCGAATGCCTCTAGCCGAATTTCTTCAAGTTCTTGAAGTTGCAATTTTCTTTCTTCTCCCGCCTTGGTAGCATCGAAATTGCAAGCTTTCACCGCCCAATATGCCTTGTGCTCTATTTCCACGGGGAGGTGACAAGCCTTACCATAAACCAAGCGGTAGGGCGACATGCCAATCGGTGTCTTATATACTGTCCTGTAGGCCCAAAGTGCGTCATCTAGCCTTTTGCTCCAGTCTTTTCTAGTGGGCCCAACTGTCTTCTCTAAGATAGATTTGATCTCTCTGTTTGAAATCTCAGCCTGTCCATTTGTTTGGGGATGATAGGATGTAGAAACTTTATGTGCCACCCCATATCTGCTAAGCATCGCCTTCATGTGTTTGTTGCAAAAATGAGATCCTTGGTCACTGATTATTGCTCTTGGAATGCCAAACCTGCAGAAAATGTGTGACCTAACAAAACTACAAACAACAGAAGAATCATCAGTCTTGGAGGGAATGACCTCCACCCATTTTGAAACATAATCCACAGCAAGTAAAATATACAGATAACCAAAAGATGCAGGAAAATGTCCCATAAAATCTATCCCCCAAACATCAAAAAGCTCACAATAAAGTATAGCATGCTGGCGCATCTCATGTCTCGCTCCTATGTTCCCAGTTCGCTGGCATCTATCACAATTTTTATAAAAAACATGTGAATCATGAAAAAGGGTGGGCCAGTATAATCCACATTCTAACACCTTCCTGGCAGTCCTCTGGGGTCCAAAATGTCCCCCACAAGCTGATGAATGACAAAAAGTAAGGACAGAAGAAAACTCATGATCGGGTATGCATCTCCTAATTATTTGGTCATTACAAAATTTCCACAAATAAGGATCATCCCACACATAAAACTTTGCATCACTTTTTAATTTATCTTTTTGAGTCTTAGAAAATTGAGTGGGAAATACATGTGCAACTAAAAAATTAACTAGGTCAGCATACCACGGTGTCTCACCATGCACTGAAATCAAGTGCTCATCTCTGAAATCATCATCAATGGTGGTAGGAGATCCATCTCCTTCAAGTCTGCTCAAATGATCTGCAACTAAGTTCTCTTTTCCACTTCTATCTCTGATCTCCAGGTCAAATTCTTGGAGTAGGAGCATCCATCTGATCAATCTAGGTTTTGCATCAGGCTTTTTCAACAACGTGACGATCAAGAACAGGTACCCTCTACCCAGGATAGATGACCTGTTCGATCAACTGAAGGGAGCCACGGTTTTCTCTAAGATTGACCTGAGATCTGGTTATCACCAAGTCAGGGTGAAAAAGGAGGATATACCGAAGACGGCTTTCCGAACCAGATACGGACATTATGAGTTCGTAGTTATGCCATTTGGATTTACCAATGCTCCAGCTATGTTTATGGATTTAATGAATCGGGTATTCTCGGCATTCCTTGACAGATTTGTCATCGTCTTTATCGACGATATCCTTATATATTCGAGAACTCCCGAAGAACATGCTGAGCACCTGAGTATAGTACTACAGATTCTTCGGAAGGAACAACTGTATGCTAAATTTTCCAAATGCGAGTTCTGGCTCGATCAAGTATCATTCTTGGGACATGTTATCTCCAAGGAAGGAGTAATGGTGGACCCAATTAAAATTGAAGCTGTGAGTAACTGGACCAGACCCAAGAATGCCAGTGAAATCAGAAGTTTCCTCGGGCTAGCAGGCTATTACAGAAAATTCGTAGAGAACTTCTCTCGGATTGCAGCCCCTATGACAGCTCTTACAAAGAAGGACAAGAAATATGTATGGACCGAGGAATGTGAAAAGAGCTTTACGGAACTGAAAAGGAGGCTGACTAGCGCTCCAATATTGACTCTTCCAGAGAGCATATGGGTTTCGATATGTACAGCGACGCATCCAAACTTGGACTCGGAGCTGTGCTTATGCAAAATGGGAAGGTAATTGCCTATGCCTCTAGGCAACTAAAGGAACATGAAAGAAATTACCCTACCCATGACTTAGAGTTAGCAGCGGTAGTCTTTGCACTGAGAATATGGAGGCACTACCTATATGGAACTCAGTGTAAAGTTTATACAGATCACCAGAGTCTGCGATATTTCTTCACCCAGAAAGATCTGAATATGAGACAGCGCAGATGGCTTGAATTGGTCAAGGATTATGACTGTGAGATCCTGTACCATCCGGGAAAAGCCAACAAAGTAGCCGATGCTCTCAGTAGAAAATCATGTGCTACTTTGATGTCTTTATCAGCTTTGTCACAAAACCCTTAGGG
>JAGFNQ010004282.1:0-25732 GCA_024364735.1 Boesenbergia rotunda
ACCGCCTCTATCTGCTCCATCAATACGCGGCACTCTCAGTGTAGTCTCTCGACATCATGCGACATCTAGAATTGGAAAAAATGATGACATAGTTAGTACTCAACCGACTTAATCAGTACCAAAACCATTTCTTTTCTTTTTCAATTCGCAAACATACACTGAGAAAACACACACGCAAATCCATTCCTTCTACCCTAGTGATTAAAATATATAACCCCTTTCCTACCCTTAAATTCTAAGTATTTAATTCACAAAAGAAGATAAAATATCGTTCATCGTTACGTATCATAACATACTTTTTCATCATACTATCGTTCATACTTGCATATCTTAAACTGTAAAGCATCCTAAAAGTGCTTACTATCATAAAACATGCACAGGGGTACTTACTTGGAAGCGGCAGGAAGAGGGCTTGATGTGTGTGTAGTGAGATGGTTACTGCTCTGATACCAACCTGTAACGCCCGCTTTTTTTTTTCCTAAGCGGCATTACGTTAACATGCTTAGGGCATGTAGACATCATAAGGCAGCGGAATAACTTAACTTATACATGCCCTGTTACCATTCTTAACTTATTGACATGGGAACCTTAGCATATTAACTTTGAACTTAAGCATCATATCATGTCTCACATAACATCATATCATAAAGTCATAAGGTTCCATAAGTCATTATTCAAACATATAAGTAAACATATAGTTTCCTGGGCCAAGTCACTACGACACACATGCGTTCTTGCCCTCCTGCTGCTTCCTTCATTGTCCCCTTGAATGATCTGCGGTATAAGGAAATAAGACTATAACACACAGGCTTAGTAAGACTCTTTCCTACTCACAAAACCATTCATCATTCATCATCTCATAATGAGCACATAAAACATTAACATACTTGGTGCTCTACTTAGAACATAACTCTTACGTCACTTGTCGTATACATAGCATGGCATGAACATAATCATAGTAACATTCTAAGCATGCATGATACATGGCATAACATAAATATCATAAACATTCTAAGCATGGCATAATTCATGGCATAAACATAAACATATAGACATTCTAAGCATGGCATAATTCATGGCATAATTCATAAACATAGTGAACATAATTCATGGCATAAATCATAAACATAGTGAACATTCTAAGCATGGCATAATTCATGGCATAAACATAAACATCATAGACATTCTAAGCATGGCATAATTCATGGCATAATTCATAAACATAGTGAACATTCTAAGCATGGCATAATTCATGGCATAAACATAAACATCATAGACATTCTAAGCATGGCATAATTCATGGCATAAATCATAAACATAGTGAACTTTCTAATTCATGCATAGATCATTCATTCTCATGCATACTTCTTAACATGAAACATAAGCATAAAATCTTATCAACATAGCATAATGCATAACCTGATGGATGCATGAGTGGAATGCATATACATAAGGGATGCTTAACTTTTAAAACATACTTTTAAATGCTTAAACATAATCATCATAACATCATTTGGGGTCCCGGCTTGTACCACATACATACATCATAGCGCGCATCCCTAGCAAGTCCGAGGTCGCGAGCCCCGACCTACTAGGGTAAGGACAGCATAGTCGGTAGTCCCCAAACCGAGGCATTCTTAAGGTGCCCATCCCTGTTGCCCAGCTCCGGTAGTGCCAGAACCGTGGACAGCTTCGGTAGTCCAAAACCGGGGCGTTCTTAAGGTGCCCATCCCTTGGACCCATACTTCGGTCCGGTACAAGCCCATACGTAAAGTAAAATACTTTTCATGCTTCATCATTCATATGCATTCATGGCATACTTAACATAGCATAACTTGTTACGGCTCGGCCCGTCTACCGGCCCATTTACCGGTCCTCATGACCGTCTACCGTCGACCATCGACCGTGCCGTTTAGCATATTTATGCCTTAAAGACATAAGCATCATCTTTCATTCATCATCTTCATACATATCATTCATTCATCATACTTAACATCATCATTATGCCTTAATGGCATGTACTTAACTTCATTCTTCACATTCATACATACATCATTTTCATTCTAACATGGCATGATATTCTTATCTTAAACATAAACATAACATACTTAACATGGCATCATTCATATCATGAACCTAACATATCATAGCATCATTTTTATCGTGATCATAACCCTATCATTCTTATCATGATTTTTTTACATCTTATCATACTTATCATGAACATACATAATCACTTAGCATGGTTCTTAGCATAGCATGGGCATATAACTTAACATGGTTCCCTACATCACCCTTATATCATGGCAACACATAAACATATACTTAAGTTAAAGGCTCAACCCTAACCCTTGGGTCCTTGAGGTTGGCCGAAACATATGGGGTCTCTAGGGTAATCCAAAAATTCCCAGAAATTATACTTAACCTCCACACATCATAAGGGAACATAAATTAACATTATCAAGATTTTTGGCTTAATTATAGACCTTTAAATCTTGGTGGCCGAAACCCTTAAACTTAAGGTTCTTAGTTTTGTTTCTTTCATGTTGGCCGAAACCCTAGGTGTCCTAGGTTACTCCAAAAATTCCCAAAATTATACTTAACCTCTACACATCATAAGGGAACATTAATAACATTATCAGATTTTTGGCATAATTATCGACCTGTAAATCATGGTGGCCGAAACCCTTAAACTTAGGGTTCTTAGTTTTGTTTCTTTCATGTTGGCCGAAACCCTAGGGTGTCCTAGGGACTCCAAAAATTCCCAAAAATTATACTTAACCTCTACACATCATAAGGGAACATTAAATAACATTATCATGATTTTTAGCATAATTATAGACCTGTAAATCATGGTGGCCGAAACCCTTAAACTTAAGGTTCTTAGTTTTTCTTCCTTTCAACATCAAATCCAAAAACTACCAATATATCATGCTAAAAATCATGGAAATCATAGGGAACTATTATACCACAGGTGAGGGAGTCTTACCTTGGTTTCTTGATTTTTCGAACCTTGGAAGAGAAGAAAATGGCAAGATCTTTGGAACCTTGACCCCCTTGTCCTTGTATCTTGGTAGAGACTTTAGATCTAGGAGATGGAACCTTGGTGGAAGCTTTTCCAAGGGGAAACCTTCTTGGGTGTTCGGCTAGATGAGGGAGGAGGAGGAGGAAATGCAAGAAATGGAAGAGAGAATGAAACTCCCAAACCCCCCTTTTATATCCATTAAGGAGGTAAATGAAGAGTCTCTCCATGACTCTTCATCTTCTTCTTAATCTTAACTTATATCCACTTCATTTCCTCATAGAAATCCCTTGCTAGGTGAGTTGGTTAAGGCTTACATGGTTGTACAAGAGGTCCAAGGTTCAATCCTTGGCTCATGCACCTTTATTTTTATTTTATTTTTATTTCATTTATTTTATTATTTTTATTTCCTAAATTCCGAAAATCCCCCTAAAATCACCCATAATTATGCCAATATTCCTAAATAAAATTCTTTTATATTTATATTAATTTTACCTAATTTATATAAATTTTACCTAATTAATACCATTTTTGGAGCCCATTTAAAGCTCATTGGTACTTAGTTTTCTCAATTTAAATGAGAAAAATGGATTTCTAGGCCTAAGTTCTCCTTAATATTTCTAGGTCCCTTGGAAAATTATTTAAACATGCTTAATATTTTAAGAAAATATTAAGAGAATTTTCCGGGTCGTTACAATCCCCCATACCTCGTGAAAGTTCGTCCTCGAACTTAGAATAACTCCGGGTACTTGCGCCTCATCTCGTCCTCGCGCTCCCAGGTAGCTTCTTCGAACCGTTGACTTTGCCATAGGACCTTGACTAAGGGCACTTCCTTACTCCTCAGCTTCTTGATTCCCTGTCCAAAATCTGGATGGGTCTGCTCTCATAGCTTAGGTCCTCTTGCACTTGCACCGTCTGTGGCTCGATCACTTGGTCCATATTTGGGATACACTTTTTCAGCAGGGACACATGGAATACATTATGGATAGCTGACATCTCTGGAGGCAGCTCCAGCTCATATGCCACCTTACCGACTCTTTTCAGAATCAGGTACGGCCCCACATAGCGCGGACTTATTTTCCTTTCTTCCCAAATCTGGTCACTCCCTTCATAGGGCCACTTTGAGAAATACCCAATCTCCAGCATTAAATTCCAGGGTCTACGCCGGACATCGGCATAACTCTTCTGCCGGCTCTGAGCAGTCTCTATCCGTTGTCGAATATTCTGTATAGCCCGGGTGGCGCTATCGATAACCTCCGTTGTGAGCCCCATTTCCTTCTTTTCACCACCCTGTACCAGCAAATCGGAGACCTACATCTCCTCCCATACAAGGCTTCATAAGGTGCCATTCCGATAGTAGCTTGGTAGCTATTATTGTAAGCGAATTCCGCCAAGCATAGATATCGACACCAACTTCCCTTGAAATCCAGGGCACAAGCTCTCAGCATATCTTCCAATATTTGATTCACCCGTTCAGTTTGCCCGTCCGTCTGAGGGTGAAAGGCGGTGCTAAATCGCAATTTAGTGCCGAGCGACTTCTGAACGCATTCCCAAAAATGCGAAGTAAAGCGACCATCCCTATCTGAGGTGATGGTCTTGGGAACTCCATGAAGCCTAATTACTTTCTTGACATATAATTGAGCCAGTTGCTCAATCGAGTAAGTCATCTTGATCGCTAAGAAGTGAGCAGACTTTGTCAGCCTGTCCACAATCACCCAAATTGCATCATATCCCTTTGTAGTCCTGGGAAGCCCTGAAATGAAATCCATAGAGATGTCTTCCCATTTCCACTCCGGAATCGGGAGTGGCTGCAGAACTCCCCCGGGTCGCTGATGTTCTGCTTTCACTTGCTGGCAGGTCGTGCAAGTACTAACATACTGAGCCACATCCCTCTTCATACCGGACCACCAGAACCTCTCCTTCAGATCTTGATACATCTTGGTGGATCCTGGGTGCATTGAGTAAGGGGTCTCGTGAGCTTTCGTCAGTATTTTTCTTCGAAGCTCCGGTCATTAGGATACATAGCGATCCCTAAGGTATAAACCTTTGGCATAGAAACCCTCGCCCTTTCCTTCTGTATCTCCTTTTATTTATGGAGTCCAGATCCCCGTTTTGTTTTATGTCTTCACGTAGCGCTATCATTTCCTTTATGTAATTTGACACCATTGTGTGATATGATTGGTCACGCATTGTTAATATCAGGTTCATAAACATAAGATTGAACCACATTCTTAACAAATTGTATTACGACTACCTCGACCTTATTGGTTCACACAAGCCAACAGGACTCAATGAAGTAGATGGGCTGCCATCAGGCCCATAACAAAGTACATCATGGCAGTCACTGCCTTCCCTCATCATCCCTCCCTGACCTACCTCAGGATCTTCCACTGTCTCCATCGGATCCTCTTCCTCTATCTCGAGAACCTCCTCAGCCACTTCAGGATCTTCCCCAAACATCCCGGGGTCTTCCTCAAACATCTCAACATCTCGGGGTCTTCGCCAAATACCTCGAGATCGTCCTCGCTCATCGGGTCTTCCTCAAACATCTCGAGCATCTCGGGGTCCTCCTCGAATGGCTCGGGTCCTCCGCGTACATCTCAGGATCCTCTTCGAACGGCTCGGGATCCTCCTCGGGTCCTCTCGAATGGCTCGGGTCCTCCTCGTACATCTCGGGCTCCCCCTCCGAGTCCCCCAGATCTTCCGGAAACTCATGGCGGAGAAGCTGCCTACACAATTCCGTATACGAGATACGGCATCCGTGCTGTCCCCAGATCTGATGGCGACCTCTCTTGCCCGATTGGGCAATGAACGCAACAGGGCTCCGATCCTATGATCATCCACGACTGGAACCCTTCCTGCTCCAATTTCCAGAATAGCCGATCCAAAAACCCCATGTTGCCTTGAATTCCAAGGGTCGGACTATACTCAACCGCTCTATCCGCTCCATCAATACGCGGCACCTCTCAGTGTAGTCTCATGCGACATCTGGAATTGGAAAAAAAAATGACATAGTTAGTACCAACTGACTAAGCAGTACAAAACCATTTCTTTTTTTTTCAATTCGCAAACATACACAGAGAAAACACACACAAATCCATTTCTTCTACCCTAGTGATTAAAATATATAACCCTTTCCTACCCTTAAATTCTAAGTATTTAATTCACAAAAGAAGATAAAATATCGTTCATCGTTACGTATCTTAACATACTTTTTCATCATACTATCGTTCATACTTGCATATCTTAAACTGTAAAGCATCCTAAAAGTGCTTACTATCATAAAACATGCACAGGGGTACTTACTTGGAAGCGGCAGGAAGAGGGCTTGATGTGTGTGTAGTGAGATGGTTACTGCTCTGATACCAACCTGTAACGCCCGCTTTTTTTTTTCCTAAGCGGCATTACGTTAACATGCTTAGGGCATGTAGACATCATAAGGCAGCGGAATAACTTAACTTATACATACCCTGTTACCATTCTTAACTTATTGACATGGGAACCTTAGCATATTAACTTGGAACTTAAGCATCATATCATGTCTCACATAACATCATATCATAAGGTTCCATAAGTCATTATTCAAACACATAAGTAAACATATAGTTTCCTGGGCCAAGTCACTACGACACACATGCGTTCTTGCCCTCCTGCTGCTTCCTTCATTGTCCCCTTGAATGATCTGCGGTATAAGGAAATAAGACTATAACCACACATGCTTAGTAAGACTCTTTCCTACTCACAAAACCATTCATCATTCATCATCTCATAATGAGCACATAAAATATTAACATACTTGGTGCTCTACTTAGAACATAACCTCTTACGTCACTTGTCGTATACATAGCATGGCATGAACATAATCATAGTAACATTCTAAGCATGGCATGATACATGGCATAAACATAAATATCATAAACATTCTAAGTATGGCATAATTCATGGCATAAACATAAACATCATAGACATTCTAAGCATTGCATAATTCATGGCATAATTCATAAACATAGTGAACATAATTCATGGCATAGATCATAAACATAGTGAACATTCTAAGCATGCATAATTCATGGCATAAACATAAACATCATAGGCATTCTAAGCATGGCATAATTCATGGCATAATTCATAAACATAGTGAACATTCTAAGCATGGCATAATTCATGGCATAAACATAAACATCATAGACATTCTAAGCATGGCATAATTCATGGCATAAAACCTATCATAGCATATGAACCTCTTCCTAACATAATCATGGCATAGATCATTCATTCTCATGCATACTTCTTAACATGAAACATAAGCATAAAATCTTATCAACATAGCATAATGCATAACATGAATGGATGCATGAGTGGAATGCATATACATAAGGGATGCTTAACTTTTAAAACATACTTTTAAATGCTTAAACATAATCATCATACATCATTTGGGGTCCCCGGCTTGTACCACATACATACATCATAGCGCGCATCCCTAGCAAGTCCGAGGTCGCGAGCCCCAACCTACTAGGGTAAGGACAGCATAGTCGGTAGTCCCCAAACCGAGGCGTTCTTAAGGTGCCCATCCCTATTGCCCAGCTCCGGTAGGGCCAGAACCGTGGACAGCTTCGGTAGTCCAAAACCGGGGCGTTCTTAAGGTGCCCATCCCTTGGACCCATACTTCGGTCCGGTATAAGCCCATACGTAAAGTAAAATACTTTTCATGCTTCATCATTCATATGGCATTCATGGCATCTTAACATAGCATAACTTGTTACGGCTCGGCCCGTCTACCGGCCCATTTACCGGTCCTCCGACCGTCGTACCGTCGACCATCGACCGTGCGTTTTAGCATATTTATGCCTTAAAGACATAAGCATCATCTTTCATTCATCATCATTCATAGCATATTCATTCATTCATCATACTTAACATCATCATTATGCCTTAAAGGCATGAACCTTAACTTCATTCTTCACTTTCATTCTTAGACATGGCATCATTTTCATTCTTAACATGGCATCATTTTCATTCTTAAACATGGCATCATTTTCATTCTTAAACATAAACATAACATACTTAACATGGCATCATTCATATCATGAACCTAACATATCATAGCATCATTTTTATCGTGATCATAACCCTATCATTCTTATCATGAACATACATAATCACGTAGCATGGTTCTTAGCATAGCATGGGAATATAACTTAACATGGTTCCCTACATCACCCTTATATCATGGCAACACAAACATATACTTAGAGTTAAAGGCTCAACCCTAACCCTTGGGTCCTTGAGGTTGGCCGAAACATATGGGGTCTCTAGGGTAATCCAAAAATTCCCAAAAATTATACTTAACCTCCACACATCATAAGGGAACATAAATTAACATTATCAAGATTTTTGGCTTGATTATAGACCTTTAAATCTTGGTGGCCGAAACCCTTAAACTTAAGGTTCTTAGTTTTGTTTCTTTCATGTTGGCCGAAACCCTAGGGTGTCCTAGGGTACTCCAAAAATTCCCAAAAATTATACATAACCTCTACACATCATAAGAGAATATTAAATAACATTATCATGATTTTTAGCATAATTATAGACCTGTGAATCATGCTGGCCGAAACCCTTAAACTTAAGGTTCTTAGTTTTGTTTCTTTCATGTGGGCCGAAACCCTAGGGTCTCCTAGGGTACTCCAAAAATTCCCAAAAATTATACTTAACCTCTACACATCATAAGGGAACAATAAATAACATTATACAGATTTTTGGCATAATTAGAGACCTAAAAATCATGGTGGCCGAAACCCTTAAGCATGAGGGTCTTGGTTTTCTTTCCTTTCAACATCAAATTCGAAAACCAACCACTATATCATACTAAAAATCATAAAAATCATAGGGAACTATTATACCACAGGTGAGGGAGTCTTACCTTGGGATTTCTTGATTTTTAGACCTTAAAAGAGAAAGAATTGTAAGACTCTTGACCCTTGATCCCTCCTTGCCCTTGTACTCTTGTAGAGACTTTAGATCTAGCAGATGGAACCTTGGTGGAAGCTTTTCCAAGGGGAAAACCTTCTAGGAGTGGTCGGCTAGAATGAGGGAGGAAGAGAGGAGGAAATGCAATTGAAAGAAGAGAGAATGAAACTCCCAAACCCCCCTATTTATCATCCATTAAAGAGGTAAATGAAGAGTCTCTCCATGACTCTTCATCTTCTTCTTAATCTTTAACTTATATCCACTTCATTTCCTCATAGAAATCCCTTGCTAGGTGAGTTGGTTAAGGCTTACATGGTTGTACAAGAGGTCCAAGGTTCAATCCTTGGCTCATGCACCTTTATTTTTATTTTATTTTTATTTCATTTATTTTATTATTTTTTTTCCTAAATTCCGAAAATCCCCCTAAAATCACCCATAATTATGCCAATATTCCTAAATAAAATTCTTTTATATTTATATTAATTTTACCTAATTTATATTATTTTTACCTAATTAATACCCATTTTTGGAGCCCATTTAAAGTTCATTGGTACTTAGTTTTCTCAATTTAAATGAGAAAACAAGGATTTTCTAGGCCAAAGTTCTCCTTAATATTTCTAGGTCCCTTGGAAAATTATTTAAACATGCCTAATATTTTAAGAAAATATTAAGAGAATTTTCCGGGTCGTTACAGCTAGAGAAGAAAATAATGGAAGATAAGTTGGGTGACAGCATCTACACTCCACCCCCCTACGACCATGATGATTTCGGATATTGGAAGACAAGGATAGAAACATGGTTTGGAATGGAGTGAGATCTTAGGATTTGAAGTGCCCTTTGAGATTCGAAAGGATGAGCACGGGAAGAAGCTTAGACCAAGATATTGGAATCATGAACAACAAAATCAATCAAAGGCGAATGAAAAGGTAATTGGTATATTACTTAACATTTTGCCTACTAATGTGTTAAATGGTGTAGGGGAATATCAAAATGCACATGATCTATGGAGAAAGGTAGGAGAATTCCATGAAAACCCTACACGTGTTCAATTAGTGGAAGAACCCGAGGAAGTGAGCTCGATAGTCCAAGAGGAGGAAGAAGAGAGTGAGAGATCATCAACCTCATCAAGGGAAGAGGAAGAGGACACCACCTCAAGGATTGGGGGGAGGAGAGACCCACTTCCATACCGAAACAAGAGGAAGCATCCACTTCATCCAAGGTTGAAGAAGAAGTCAACCTAGCCTCCACCTCCACCAAAGCAAAGAAAAAGGAACATATCATATGCTTTGGGTGCAACGAAAAGGGACACTACAAGGACAAGTGTCCAAAGGGTAAGAAAAAGGAGGTACACTCTAAACCTATCTCAATTCAATTAAATTCTAACATGAGTTGTAGGAATGGAGAAGCCCAAGAGAAAAGAAGGAAAATTAGATGCTTCACATGTGGAGAGCTAGGGCACTACCACACCAAGTGCCCAAGAAATAAAGAGTTCAAGAAAATGGAGCAACTAAGAAGATGGGAGAAGGAGGAAAGGAAGAAGCAACGATCACATCAAGGGGGAACTTCAAGGGTAAGGGAGGTAATTCCTAACCCTAAGTTAAAAATTAATTTAAATTTAAGTTCCTCCATGAATGTTAAAAATAGTGTAAATTATTCATCCATGCATGCTAGAATCAATGAAGAATGTTTGCTTGTGCATAGCCATGGATTTAAGTATCATGATAGGAATAGGATTAACAAGGTAGATCAAAACCCTAGGAGAAGCATGCATCATGAACAATCCAAGACCTTAGGACCTAAGGATCAAGGCATTAATCCCAAGAAAGGGAGACACATGCCTAGGAATATGGGTAGGTATAGGGATGTCCAAAGTGGGCATATAGACACTAAGGTTAGGAACTTGGAATGGGAAAATCAAACCTTGAGGGCAAGGCTTGATACATTAGAAAAGACCCTAGAAAGATTCACGGTTGGATCAAAGGGTTTAGACATGGTGTTGGGTAGTATAAAACCTAACTATGATAGATCGGGTTTGAAATACCGATCTAGAGTCTCCAATGCCAACAAAAAGAAGTATGCTGGGGAAGCATACAATTATGGCAAGAAGGAGAAGTCCAAGAATGGTAAGGGGGTGTCATTCAAAGGTAAAAAGAATGACTTAACCAAAGATAAGGTGTCTAGGGTTAAGAGGGTTCGTTTTGTAGGCCAAGAATCACCGGGGGCACACCAGTGTGGTCTAGTATGGATTGAGTCACCTAAGGAGGTGGCTAAGGCTAAGAGCTCAAGGGGGAGCTCTGGGAGCCTTTGGTGTCCATGGTGAATGAATCTCGAAAAATTTTCTCCTTGAAAATTAGATGAAATGTGCCAAAAGGGTTGGAAGACTTGGGTAAGTCTTAATCCTAGAGAATTGGCACATTAAAAAGGAAATTTATGGAGAAAAGGATGAAAATAGGAGTACATTTGATAAAATCAAGGTTTAATGGATAGATGTCTTATAATTCAGTGATGGAAATGTGTTATGGTTAGAAATGAGAAGATATATCAAGAAGAAGCCAAAATTAGGACTTTTGGGAAAAGCTTAAATAATACAATTTAGGAGAAGTTGAGTTTCATGCCAATCTTGGGATTTGGAGTACATTTATTTGGAAACATAATTTTTCCAAGTAGACATAGATTCCATAAATCTCCCCACGAAATTTTAGATTTTTTGGAGATTTGTGGAATTAACTAGGCATTTCTGAAATTGAGCTGAAAACCTGAAATTCAGGTATCAGTCGACTGCCCTGGGGGCAGTCAACTGATCCGAGTGAATTCAGCCCTGGGACCATTCTGTTCGATTTTCCAGTCGACTACCCCAGGGGCAGTCAACTGATCTAAAGGGTTAAGACCAAAAGACATATTGGATAGTAAGGAATTGCAAAATTGGATGATAGGATATGGCTTTGGATTAAAATCCTTGATTATGACTTCATAAGTGTTATCCCATGATTTAATGTAATAAGGCTTTATTGATATCTTGGATAATTCAAGGATTATTGATAAGTGGATACTTATCTAGGGTTAAGAGATAAGACGAATGAGATTTTTATCATATTAAGGGCACATAAGAAAAAGGAGAGTTGAGGACAATTCTATGTGTCAAATTATAATGGTAAGCCTTAGTAAATACATGGATTTATAGATAAATTTTAAAGGTTGATACAAAATGATCATTCTTGGGAAAATTAGAAGTCATACCAAAAGTCAAGCACATTTGTATTTTTCATGGAACCATATTTTTCTAGGATAGGGTATATCCTAGCAAATGTGCTTGCAAACTCTTAGATTTTTCCAGGTTTTCTACGATTTTCTAGAGGGTTCTAGGGTAGAAAACTTGGGTTGTTGAGTTAGGAGTAACTTGACAAAAGAAAGGTTGTGATATAACATAACTTGAGGTTATGTGTTAAGTTGGGAAGAACTTAACCTTAATAGATTGAAAATTGGGAGAAGGTATAAGTTAAGGGGGAGGTTGCCTCCTAGTTGCCTTAATTTTCATAGGAATTTTGGATTTTGTGTCAAACATGGGAATGGTGATAGATACATTGTTGAATGTATTTTTCCCAAGTAGGTATGGGTACCACAAAGTTCTCCACAAAAGTTTGGAATTTTTAGAGATTTGTGGAATTAGTTATGCATTTCTGAATTTGGGATTAGAAATGTTGAAAAACTGATTTTCAGAGTATCAGTCGACTGCCCTGGGGGATAGTCGACTGGTCAGGGTTGGACTGGGTATCCAGCATCTGGTTTGTGTCCAAATGATGTAAAACAAGTGTATGGGGGGCTAATACACTGTGTTTAGGATCATTAGGGATTAAAAGATCCAATAATTGAGATATTGTTAGAGTTTTTTTTATATTAGGCAAAGGGGGAGAAGTGTTGGGTTTAATTTGGGAAACCAAACACGCCTTTGCGGGAAACCCTAGGTTTAGGGGGAGCTTAGAAAAAAGGGGGAGCATGGTTGCTCCATTCTTGGCGTAAGGGGAACCTTGGAGAGGTTCTTAAAAAGCCTTTATAAGTCCAATGTAGGGGATGCTTGGGAGAAGCTTTAAAAAAGCCGTTTTGGTGAAAGTCCTAACATGGAGGTTAGGTGTGGGAAATTCCTAACTTGGAGGGTTAGGTGTGGGGATGCCTTGGAAAAGGATCCATACATGATTGCATTGCATATGCATTGGCGGTGTAAGTCCAAGATGGAGTCTTGGCAGTGTAAGTCCAAATGTTTATTTAGCATTGTTATTGCTATTGACTACTATTTGATTTCCCTAACTTAAACGTATTGTCAAACATCAAAAAGGGAGAGATTGTTGAGGCAATCTGTGGTCCGGACTGACCATGAGTTTTGATGTTTGGGCAAAGGGTTTAAGTTAGGTTTCCCTTGTGTTCTAATATGTGTATGTTGAGTGTGCAGGTTGTACAGGTTACACATATTGACTTGGCTAGACAGCTTCGATATGGTGAAGGGTTGCATTGAGACAAGCTAGAGGCTTGTGTGCACCCGAGGGACTTTGGCATAGCAAGGATGATGAGCCGAGGGGCGCAGACTTCGAGGCATACGTGAAGGATGGCATGGAGACAAGCTGGAGGCTTGTGTACATCCGAGGGTCTAAGATGAAGAGGGCGCTAAGGCAATAGTCAAGGCTATTGGTGAAGAGTCAGCAAGTCATGAAGGGACAAGAGCTGAGGGAGGAGGACTCCAAGGGCAAGCCGAGAAGTGGACTTCAAGGGCACACATGAAGGGTGGCATAGAGGCAAGCCGAGGGAAGGCTTATGTGCGCATCCGAGGGACGATAGCTGGTGGAAGAAGACTTCAAGGGGCAAGCCAAGGGAGTGTACCTGAAGGTAAACGTGGAGGAGGATCATGAAAATGAGTAGGAGTGTGTTTGTAAGCTGGGTAGTCGACTGGTAATATAACAGTCGACTGCCAGCGAACACAGAAACTCACAGAAGAGTTTTGACCCTGGACCAGTCGACTGCCCTGGGGGCAGTCGACTGGTAGCACCCAGAATTCGAACGTTGGGTGTCAACGGTCGAATTTGAGTGGAGGCAGTCGACTAGTGGTGAGGGTTTCAGCCTTAGTCCTATTTAAGAGGACTTCGTGTTAGCTAAAAGGTTTGACGATTTTGGTCTTGGTTAAAGGCTAAATACTAGTCTTGGCACTCAAGCATTGTCGAGGTGTTGTGGCGAGGTTTCTCCACCCACAAGGAGTGACAAGGGCTAGCCGGATGTTATCCGGGGAGTGATCCACTGAAGGATTCTTGGATTAGTCACCCTTAGGGGTGGATACCAAGTAAAATCGGTATTGTTAGCATTCTTTATGTTGTTAGTTTTGTTTTATTGTATTTCTTCTTGCGCAACTAACAACGTAGGAAGAAGAAAGCCAAGATTTGCTATTCACCCCCCCCCCCTCTAGCAACCGCACTTGATCTAACATCCGTGTCCTGGTTAGTCATGATGATGATGCCCCCTTGATGAGCTCAAAAGGATTGTCATGTCAAATATTGCAAGTGGACTATGGTCAGACATGATGAAAAGGTTTAGTGGTACTAGTCAAGGATCAAGAGGATTATTTATTAAAATTATCAATAATTTAAATTAATTATTGGGCATTATATATCTTAAACACGGGAAGATGGACGACTCATAATAGGTGGAGCCCATATGAAAATATGGGGGTTGGTGAGGAAGTTCAATGGGATCTTTTAGTGGAATGGATCTTCATTAATGAATCGGGTTTGGATCCATAAGCGAGCCAAGAACCAACTCCTCCTCATGGTCCCTACCATAGCCCTATAAATACCCCATAGGAGTCATGATACAAGGCTAATAATTAATTCATAATTAATTGAAAATTATTCCAATTATTTAAAACCCTAAATCCTCTGTCTCTCGCTCTCCTCCTCTCCCACCTCTCCCCTAGGGCAAACCCAGCAGTGAAGAAGGAGGGGTTTTCCTGCTCCTCTCTTCTTCCCTTCTCTTCTAGGTCATTGCCAGCAACTAACAGCTACTGGTGGAGCTCTCCTCTATTGGTTTTGGTGTGCAGCGAAGAGGGAGGAGGCGCGGTTTGCCGGTGCAAGGGAGAAGGGTGGAGCTGCCGTGGAGGTGAGGAAAACCCTTGGTTTTCTTCACTTCTCTTCTTCCCTCTCCCATCTTCTTGGTTGTTGATGCTCACTGGACAAGAAGAGGTGTCCTCTTCCTTGGTGGCATGCGGAATCATTGGTGAAGAAGGGCAGCCGGCGGTGAAGAGAGGTTTTTCTTTGTGGTGGTAGTCGTCGGAGCAAAGAAAGGTGGAGGACTCGGCTTCTTCCTCTTGTGTTAGGATTAAACCCTTATATGGTTGAGGGTTTCCTACGCAACCACGGGGTCGAACATGAGAGACCTCTCTATGTCTACGGATTAAAAATTTAATCTGAATAGAGACCTGTCTCCCAAACGACCGTCTCGTCATTGTATCAATTAATTCAAGTCACAACTTAGCCAAGACCAAAGTTAAGGCCTTGTAACTTTCTGAATTAATTGACCGCGGAAAGATAATGAATGGATCACCGATTTTTGTGTTTATCTTTGGGGTCCATAACATAAATTAATTGACATATTAATTAACTAATAATTAACTCATGACAATTAATTAAACTCATGCAATTAAAACAAGCATAAAGTAATAATGAAAACAAGAGGAGCTAAGGAAGCGGTATACCTCGCCTTTTACCTCACAGTCTTCTACCTTATGACCCTCCCCTCTTGGATGTCGTATGGGCGACGAGCTACCAAGACGCGGTGTCACCGAAGGCCTCGAATTAATCACCTTTCTTCAAGCTTCTTCCAATCACCAACTCAAACCCTAGGAATTAGGGTTTCCGTGCGCCGATCCTCCTCTCTTCACCTCCACCTTTCGCCGCCGGCTGCCACCACCGCCCGGGGAGCTCCAGCCACAAGGGAGCTGAGGTGTGGGATGATAGGAAGATGAAGAAAAGGGAGAGAAAGGGAGAACAAATCTCCTCTTCCTCCCTTACTCACCCGCAGCCACCACCTTCCTCCTATTCTAGCCCGCCAGTGCCAACAAGGGAAGTTCCCTATTTTCCGGCCGCCGACCACCACTTCTCCCAGCTGGAACCTATTAGGATGTATACTAAATGTCTTGCCTTTTGGTTAGGATACATCTACATTTTGAAGAGAATCAGAAAATCCCACAGTGCATGTTTATATTAGTATGTGCACTAAACGTCTAATGCTTGGTATTGTAGATAACATGGTGCATGGTGTCGCATAGAAGATCATATTATCAGGTTCCTTGCTGAAGTATAAGAAAGAGGCTCACAACTGAGATGGAGTTGGACAAACCATCGGGATGGTTGTTGTGTAATCAGGTGTGGTTTATCTTAACCATAGGATTACACTAGTGTACTTTGTGTACATTGAGTATGACCAAAAGAGAAGTCATCCAATTTTTGTACTGGCTTAGTAAATTGGATTAGACCTCGAATAATACTATGGAGTACGATCTCTAAATCTCGAAATAATGACGGGTATATATTATTAATAGTTATCTCTTTGATTTACCAAGGGGTGAAATTTATTCTTAGATCGATAGGCTCAGTAAGTTGAGAAATAATATTAATAATATGATGTGTCGTTGATTATTGACGGAATCCATGTCCTGGTGAGTCAGGGTGATGATGCCCCTTTGGTGAGCTCAAAAGGATCGTCATGTTAAATCTTGCAAGTGGACCATGGTCCGACATGTCGAAAAGGTTGAATGGTACTAATCAAGGATCAAGAAGATAATTAATTTAATTATCAGTAAATTAAATTAATTATCGGGCATACGATATCTTAAACATGGGGAGATGGACAACTCAAAATAGGTGGAGCCCATATGAAAATATGGGGGTTGATGAGGAAGTACAATGGGATCCTTTAGTAGAATGGATCTCCATTAATGGATCGTGTTTGGATCCATTAGCGGGCCAATAACCAACTCCTCCTCATGGTCCCTATCTTAGCCCAATAAAGCCCCATAAGAGTCATGATACTAGGCCGGTTAATTAAGGAATTAATTTGGAATTAATTAATTTATTAATCTCGGATTAATTAAAGAATTAATCATGGAATAATTAAAGGAATTAATCTTAGATTAATTAAGGAATTATTCTATATAAAATTTTGGATGGAATAATTAAAGGAATTAATCTTGGATTAATTAAAGGAATTATTCTATATATAAAATTTTTGGAATCAATCCATATTTAATTGGAAAATTTTTCCAATTAATCATGATTAAACCACTATATAAACCCCTATCTCTCTCCCTCTTTCTCTAATCTTCTTCTCCTCTCAACCCTTGGGCACCGGCGGTAGAAGGAAGAAGAGGATTTCTTCCTCTTCTTCTTTTTGCTCTCTTTGCATCCGCAAGGTCGTAGTCGATCACCGGAGAAGTGAGAATTCGGATTCATCCCTTGGTGGCGTGCGACAAGGAGAGAGCAAGTGGCTCACCGACGCAAGGTTTGTTAGAGGGTCGCCGGCGGTGGAGAACTATCGGTTCTTGCCTTCTTCCATTCCCTTCTTCGGCCTTCCCTGCTGCAGACGTTCACAGGACAAAGGAGAGGCTTCTTTCTCTTTTTGGTGACGCACGGAAGCAAGGAGGAAGAAGGGTGGATCGCTGGCAAGGCGGTTCTCTTGGTGTTTGTCGCCGGAAAAAGAGAAGCCTGGGGAGTTCTTCTTCCTTGTGGATTTGTTGCCGCGAGGAGGGAAGAAGTAGAGGAGGTAGGCTCGGTTGGAGGTGAAGAAGAAGAACCCTTCTTCTTGACCTTGTCTTCTTCTTCCTTAAGGGACGCCGGCGGGAGCCAAACCCTAATCTTAGGGTTTGGAGTCGGCGCGAAGAAAGGAAGAAGAGAAGGGATTGATTCAAGGGCCTTGGTAACTCCGTGTCTTGGTAGCTCCTTCATGGTGGCTTGCACATGTACACTCCTTCGTGGAGTTTAGGATCAATAGATATAAATTAGTTAGCTAATCATCTCGGCTCGGGGACTCCTTCATGGTGGCTTGCACATGGATAGGATGGAGTGGACGAGGTGATGACACGACTGGAGGCGCATTGGAGACCAAGGCCATAATAGTTGGAAAAATCTAGGATTTTTCATTGTTCAATTATTTTGGTTTGTGTGTGCTTGTTGTGTGAATGCATGTAAAAACCTCAACGTAAATAACTAAGTGGGAGAGGGACCCTAAGGGTCCCGTGGCCTCCAATACAATCTGATATGTGATGCGAACAAGTATGTGTGTCGGCTCTGAGTGCTTTCCTCCCCATCAGATGGGCTTGTTCTGCTGATCACTAGGTCAGAAAAGACTATAGGAAATTATTGATGAGTGTGTGTACTTCTCCATCGGAAGACACATAATCAGAAATAATTTTTCTTGGTGTCGTGTGGTGGTAATGACTTAGATACAAATAATAAGTATCCTGTCCATCAGAGTCACTACTATTATTTGTAGGGTCGAAGAGGACCAACTATTTATTTTACATGTCAAAAGGTTAGGATGACAAGATAGTAAAATTAATGGATAAAATTAATGGATAAGAGAGAGAAAAGCAAGAGGGTTTTTAATGAGTAATTGTGAATTAATTCCTTAATTCATTAGCCTTGTATCATGACTCTTATAGGGTATTTATAGGGCTAAGGTAGGGACCATGAGGAGGAGTTGGTTCTTGGCCCCAGCTAATGGATCCAAACCCGATCCATTAATAGAGATTTATTCCACTAAAGGATCTCATTGAACTTCCTCACCAACCCTCATATTTTCATATGGGCTCCACCTATTATGAGTCGTCCATCTCCCCGTGTTTAAGATATCGAATGTCTGATAATTAATTTAAATTACTGACAATTAAATTAATTATCCTCTTGATCCTTTATTAGTACCACTCAACCTTTTCATCATGTCGGACCATTGTCCACCTGCAAGATTTGACATGACGATCCTTTTGAGCTCATCAAGGGGGCATCATCATCCCGACTAACCAAGACATGGATTCCCTCAATAATCAACGGCACACCATGTAGATAAAATTATTACCCAACTTACCGGGCCTATCGATCTAACAGAATATATCTCGCCCATTGGTAAATCAAAGTAATCATTAATTAATTACATGTGCCCATTATTATTTCGGGATTTAGAGATCATACTCCATAATATCATTCCGAGGTCTAATCCAATTTATGAAGTGAGTACAAAATTGGATGACCTCTCTTTTGGTCCTACTCAATGCACACAAAGCGCACTAGTGTAATTCTATAGTTAAGACAAACCACACCTAATTACACTACAACCATCCCGATGGTTTGTCCAACTCCATCTCGGTTGTGAGCCTCTTACTTATACTTCTACAAGGAACTTGATAACATGATCTTCTGTGCGTCACCACGCACCATGTTATCTGTTGGATCGAGGAGCCCGATAGAGGGGGGGTGAATATCAGAAAACTTTCGGATTTGAATAAGAGTAGGTACGCAGCAGAAATTAAAGGAAAGACACAGAGACGCAATCGATTTACTTGGTTCGGAGCCTGTGTCGACTCCTACTCCAAGGCCCACGGTCATTGACCGTTTACTTTGGGCAATTCTATATTTGGCGCAAATAAGTTACACAATTTGATTTACAAAATTAAATGCAATAGAATATTAAATAAAAAATTACGCTCTTCTTTTTACCGACGACGTCCGGAGTAGGTCGACTCTTTCGGGGCAGTAGGGCGTCGTTAGCTCGAGGTGAAGCGTTTCCGGAGCACGGTGCGAGCGTAGAAGAGTGTGGAAGCTTGGGAGCGAAGTTGATGCTGAAGGCTTGGGCGTTGGGTGCTATTTATAGCACCCAGGGGCGCCCTGGACGTTGGGGGCGCCCTGCCACGGTCAAGCGATCCGCAGATCGCTCGGTCAACTTTTATCCCGCTCGAACAGGGATTAAGTTTGACCATGGAGGCGCCTTGGTCGTAGAGGGCGCCTTGGTTGACTTCTTCCGCGCTGAAATCTCGGCTGTGGATAAAGCTTGAGCTTCGCAGGCTTGGGCTGGAGGCGCCTTGGCTGCTGAGGGCGCCTTCGCTGACGAAGGCGCCTTCGCTGCTGAGGGCGCCTTGCCTAGTAAGCAACGGAAGCTCATTTTGCTTCGATTGGTTCTGGTTCACCTTGAGGGCGCCCTGGACACTCAGGGCGCCTTACTCAGCTGCTGCCTCACTCCTTTGAGGCTCTCTGAGTTGCAGACACACATTCCTTCGGTCCTACATTCAGGGTTAGTCCAGAACACAATAAAACAATTAATTAATTATTTTATACAGCCTTAGCTGTCTTGGTTCTGACTTTGGTCTCCAAAATGGAGCCCTAGGTCGAACCGATGCCTACTGTTCCCTCGACGGGGAACGCATCCTCACCTACTCCTCTCGGGAGAATTTACCTGATGCCGACCGTTCCTTTGGTTGGACTTTTGCCTGACGGTCCTTTGTCAGGTCTTGTAAACTGGCAGTCCTTCGCCAGTTGCCTAGCAGTCCTTCGCTAGGACTTCGTTGCTGGCAGTCCTTCGCCAGTGCCTAGCAGACCTTCGCTAGGTCGTGGATACTGGCAGTCCTTCGCCAGTTGCCTAGCAGTCCTTTGCTAGGACTTTGTCTCTGCACACTTGATTAACTTGTTAGAAAATAAGAAAGACTTAACTTTTGACCTATGTTGCCATTATCAAAACACAGGTTTGACTTAGGTGCATTTCTGCACCAACAATCTCCCCCTTTTTGATTTATGACAATCCTAGTTCAAAAAGTTAAGTTTAAGCAAAACATAACAAAGTTTTATTTTTTGTTCCCTCCCCCTGGAGAGAATCTCCCCCTAGATTTTAAAAAATTCGTGGGGTTTTAAAGACTTTATTTGTACTTTGAAAACTTTAAGTTAGAAGTAACTTAAAAATACATAGTAGAGTTTTTAAAGCATAATTTGAGTACTTATGAAATTTTAAAGTCTTAAGTTTTAACGTACCCAAAAATGTTAGCTTAAATACTTGGTAGGATATAACAAGCTTAAGTACTTAGTAGGTTTTGAAACACTTTAGTACTTAACAATTTTGAAAAAACTTAAGCTTTAGAGTAAAAATAATTTTTGACAAGCTTAAGTAAGAACCTTTTGAAAGGCTAGAGTACTCTGCAAAAATTTGAAAGCTTAACAAAAATTTTGAAGCTAGAGTAAAGAATTTTTGAAGCTAGAGTACTTAGCAAAATTTTGAAAGTTTGAAGAAAAACTTAGCCAAAAATTTTGAAAGCTTGAAAAAAACTAGAATGTTTTTAAGAACTTAAGTACTTCTTCAAAAAGTTTAAGCTTTTTCATAAAGGATAAGTATGTTTTTGAACCTTTTTGAATAACGGAAAAATTTTGAGAAAAATAATTTAAAATTGAGAAAAAATAATTTTTCTCTTTTCCTATCTCTTTCTCTCCCCCTTTGTCATATATCAAAACAGATAAATGCAGCATGAATAAAGAAAATAAATAATAATTTGCTGTACTGAATCAGTTAGATTTACACTAAATCAATCAATTTTCTCTGTTGGGACCTATCTAACCCAATTAGCTACTTACTAACTGTTATATATGTTGGTGCAATCTTGGTTAGGTCAGGGTTGACCTAGTTTGACAAAGCTCAGGTGAGCTTAAGTCTAGCAAGCTCGGGTGAGCTTGAGGTGTATGTTTCGATGTTTGACATTGATGTTTGAATTTGATAATTATGTTTGAATGCCGTATGGTGTCAAGTGGGTCAAGGTTGACTGGAGACTTGACTAGGTGAAGTCCAGGTGGATCGGGGAGATCGTGCGCTGGCATGGGAAAAGACCTAGTGGGACTAGGCACACCTAGTGGGACTAGGTGAAGTCCAGGTGGATCGCACGCTGGCATAGAAAAAGACCTAGTGGGACTAGGCACACCTAGTGGGACTAGGTGAAGTCCAGGTGGATCGGGGAGATCGCACCCTGGCATGGAAAAAGACCTAGTGGGACTAGGCACACCTAGTGGGACTAGGTGAAGTCCAGGTGGATCGGGGAGATCGCACGCTGGCATGGAAAAAGACCTAGTGGGACTAGGCACACCTAGTGGGACTAGGTGAAGTCCAGGTGGATCGGGGAGATCGCACGCTGGCATGGAAAAAGACCTAGTGGGACTAGGCACACCTAGTGGGACTAGGTGAAGTCCAGGTGGATCGGGGAGATCGCACGCTGGCATGGGAGAAGACCTAGTGGGACTAGGTGAAGTCCAGATGGATCGGGGAGATCACATGCTGGCAAGGTGGAAGTCTACCGAGAGACTAGACCTAACTCGAGTGTTAGGCAAACCTGGTGGGGAATCAGGTTAAGTCCTAGTTGGGAACTAGGCAGAAGAAGTCCAGGTTGGTCAAAGGGGTTGACCGTAAAATCGAGGTTGGTCAAAGGGGTTGGCCGTGAACACAAGTTAGGTTGGTCTCAATCGATTGGGTGATCGATTGGGTTGTTGTCTCGCGAAAACAAGAAGGATTTTAATCAATTGGGTAATTGATTAAGAAGGATGGTAATCAATTAGGTAATTGATTAAGGAGAATCTTAATCAATTAGGTAATTGATTAAGGAGAAAGTGAATTGATTGGGTAATCGATTAAGAGAGTTTGTTGCGAGAACAGAAGGTGGCTGAATCGATTGGGTAATCGATTCAGCCTTCTCTTAATCGATTGGTCAATCGATTAAGGGCAGTCTTAATCGATTGGCTAATCGATTCAGGTTCAAAAACTAGCCGTTGAACGGCTAGTATGACGTGGTAATCGATTGGGTAATCGATTAGGGAACCCTAGGCGTCGGGTATAAGGGTTTTCACGCAGGTTTTGAGCCATATCTCTTCTCCCCTTTTTCCTTCTTCATTGGTGCCATCTCAAGGGAAGTCTTGGAGGTTTTTGCTGCTGCATTTCCAAGGTTCTAGAGGCAACCACAAGCTTGAAGATAGCAAGGAAAGCAAAGAGAGTTTATTCATTGTAAATCTTGTAAGATTTCTTTTTGTATTTGCTTAGATCCTTGTTGTATCTTGTTGTAAGCTTGTAAGAGGTTTCTCCACCTCAAGAAGGAGACTTTCATAGTGCATGAGAGTGTGAGGAGAGTGGATCCTTGGATTAGTCACCCGACCGGGGTGGATACCAAGTAAATCCTTTGTGTTAGCGTTTGCTCGAGTCTTCCGCCGCGACAAATCATCAAGGAGCAAATCGGAGCTAATCACCCCCCCTCTAGCTCGCCAATCGGTCCCAACAAGTGGTATCAGAGCAAGGTTGCTCTTCTTTGGACTCATCGCCAAGAGGGCAAGAGCTAGAGGAAGAAGAAGAAGTTGGAAGAAACCCTAATTTCAAGAAGTCATCATCAAGGGGTTTCAACTTCAAGAATGGAGTTTGGCTATGACACAAGGGCACCTCCACCATTCGACAAGGCAAATTTTGGTCTTTGGAAGTCAAAGATCGAAAATTATTTCATGATGGAAATAGAGCAATGGTTTGCTCTAATGGAGGGTTTTGAAGCTCCAACAAGCTCAAAGGAAAACTCCTCAAAGAAAAGCAAATGGAATGAGGAGCAAATCAAGAGATGCGAGGCCAACTACAAAGTGATCAAGCTATTGGTCAATCTTTTGCCAAGCACCATCTTGGACAAGATTGGAGAATTTCAAGACGCCAAAGAGCTATGGAGCAAATTGGCAAGGCTTCATGAAGATCCCTCCACTATACCAAATCAAGAAAAATCCGAAGAGGGAGATTCATCAAGTGAAGAGGACTCGGAAGTTGAGAGGTGCTTAACATCCGAAGATGAAGCTCAAGAAGCCTCTACCTCAAGGGTTGAAGAGAAAATTCAAGAAGCCTCCACCTCTAGGATTGAGGGGGAGCAAAATGTGTCATTGGCATCAGATCAAAGACAAGCTTCAACATCATATTCCAATGTCAATGAAGAAGAAGAAAGTGCCACCTCTACACCACATGAAGGTATAAGAATTTCAAGTTGTAAAAATAAAAATCATATCATTTGTTTTGAGTGTAGGGAAAAAGGGCACTATAAGAGTAAGTGTCCAAAATTGGTCAAGAAGAAGGTGCTAGTGGCACCCAAGACCAAAGAGAAGCCAAAGGAGGTCGGCCCCGTGGCAAAGAAGGATAAGAAGCACATTGTGTGCTTCTCATGCAAAGAAAAGGGACATTATCGAAATCAATGTCCAAAGGGGAAGAATCCGACCAAGGCTAAAAGGAGGAGCTCAAGTCAAGGGGGAGCCTCCAAGAATAACACTAAGGTACCATTAGGTAATGGTACTTATTTAAATCATGACAATATGCATGCTAGAAATAATTATTATCATTTCAATGCTATTTATCATGAAAATAGGAGGTATGAGAAACCAAAGGAAAAATATAGAGCCTTTCATGCTAGGTCTACCACAACCAAGGATAGGGAAGATTTTAGATCATCTAAGGATAGACCTACCCAATCCAAGGCCAAAAAGAAAAATTACCAAGGCTATATTAGAAAACCAAGCCTTGAGGAGGTAATGATTGAAAATCAAGTTTTGAGGTCAAAACTTGATAAATTAGAAAAATCCCTCAAAAGAATAGAAAATCTATTTAAGGGATCTAAGGATCAAAACCTAGATTTAGGAAATCAAGGACCCTCTAGGAGCAAGAAAGGTTTGGGGTACAAACCTAAGACTAAGGATGATGGTCCATCCTATCATAGAGTTCCATATAAATATGGAACTAAATCTAGGTCTAGGAGTCAAGTCAAGGTCGCAAGGGAAGCCATCCCTAGAGTTGACCAAGACAAGACAAAGGTGACTAAGGCTTCGGAGAAGCCTAAGAAAGTCTTTAGGAAGGTATCAAGGGAAGTCATCCCTAGTGAATACCTAGAACACCCAAGGAGCACCAATAGGTTTTGGGTTCCTAAGAGTGTGTTCGCCACACCCTAGATAGGTCTAGGGAGTGTCAACTCTAATTGGAAGGGTAGTTAACCCAACCTTGATGAAGTTGGCACTTTGGGACATTTTCAAGGAATTACTACCCTTGAAAATGAAGGATTCATTTATTTACTCTAGGAGGAGTAAATTTGTGCCAAACTATATTTTTGGAGGATTAAACTTGATAAAGTTGGCACAACTAGGTTAGAATCCAAAGATAGGCCAAGTTGGGGAGTTTTGGCATTATCTTGGAAATTAGGGCAAATTTAGGATTATCAATGGCTTAGCGATGAGTTATTGATACTTAGATAGGAAATCTAGGTATATTCTTTTATGCTACTATGCCATGTTTTGTATGCCCTATCACATGCCATGACATCATATTTCATCATTATTTATTGAAAATATTACATGTCATGTCATACATACATCATCTAGTTATAATCTATTTAAACTCTAATATGATGCATGTCATAGTCATTAATCATGCATAAATCAATTTTATTGAATTAAGGACATTGGCATTAATTGACATCCTAGGTGGATGATCAAAGTTTATAATGTCTAGATGGAAATGCATGAACCCTTAGTTTAGGGAGAATATGACTTTCACATCTCACTAAGACCATAAGTTGACTTGTGTGTGTTTTTGAGACACATTAGAAACAAGTGAGATGTTAGGGTGATGAACAAAACTCAAGGTGTTGATAAAGTACATCATATTGAGTTTTAGATTCATCAAAAA
>JAGFNQ010004282.1:37667-80676 GCA_024364735.1 Boesenbergia rotunda
ATAATAGAAGCATGCCACATAGCCATTTCTAAGACAGATAAGTAAGTATGAGGAAGGATAACATAATACTAAAGTTCTTTAGCAAGTCTTAACTAAGTACTTAGCATATGAGCGAGAGTGAGCATGAAATATCCATATGAGTCTAAATATCAGCAAGTAGCAACTTAGTAAGTATGTTTCAACATTTAACATGCAAAACTCAGCAATGCATAAACTAAACAAAACATGAGTAGATTTCTTCCACATGCCACCACCACACACATCTTTGCCCCTCCTGCTGCTCCCTTTAGTTTAGCCATTCCTTACCCTTTTTCTGCAGTACAAGGGAAACATGGAAACTATAAGCATATAGCATAGTAAGATCCCTTCCTACTCACAAATCATACGTTCCATCAAGTAGAGAAAGCATCACGTCATAATAGTGCATACATTAAAACACTTACTTAACATAGATAAGGGAGCATATGTACTTATCATAAGAAGCATACTTGAACATAACATAATTCACCTTTATAGATAATAGTCATATAGTCATTACAAAACTGCGAATGCAAGATGCTCTTTTGAAACCATGCATAGGATGAGTACATGCATATGCTTTTCTTAAAATCATACATATAGTACTTAACATACATCCATCATCATTTGGGGGATCCCGGCTTGTACCACTTACATACATACATAATGCGCGCATCCCTAATAGGCCGAGGTAGCTAGTCTCTAACCTACTAGGGAAACTAGGTCCGTTCATAGTCGTCGACCTAGGGGCGTCTCGGGAGCCCATCCCCTTACTAGGTTCGTTCATAGTCCGTCGACCTAGGGGCTCATCCGGAGCCCACCCGTGGACCTTGCTAGGATCCGGTACAAGCCATACAAAGTAAAATAGCATACATGGATTTTATCATATCATAAGCATAGCACATTCTTGTTTCTTACTAGGTCCGTTCATAGTCCGTCGACCTAGGGGTTGCATAACACATTCTTATCATATCATAAGCATATCATCATAACCTATCACATCATTGTCATATCATGAGCATGGCATGCCTCTTATCTTATCATGAAGAGTGCTCTTAGTCCCGACTTACAGGGAAGCATCTCTTAGGCATTTCATCATACATAAGCCATGCATAACATAAGGGTGCTTAAAGAGCTTAAACATAGACATGTACATCATGATTCTTAGAGCATGAAAAAGCATGGGAGAAGACATGTTATCACCTATACTACTCATAGCATATCATGGGCATCCTTGGCGTGCCTAATTGGGGTTGTAGCTTCCCCCTTAGCCCAAATTCTTATTTAATCAGAAAATTCCAGCATATAAACTCTAAGTTTAGAGCATGATAAACCATGAAAAACATTACACTAACATCATACATTAAGGTAGGCATCATAGAGGAGACATTAGAAGGCATGTTGGGGTTGTTACCCCTTCTTAAGTCCTACTTATCATTCTTTACAGAAAATTCCAGCATACATACCTTAGTTTCCAAGCATGTTAAAATCATGAATAAACATCATATTAACATCATTAAGTGCATAGCATGTCATGGAGATCATTCATAAGCATAGTTGGGAAATATTACATGCAACCTCATCATACAATGTAATGTATGTTATAGGGAAGGACATTTGCATGCTTATGGGGAGTTTTGGACTTTACAAGTCCAAGAGTCTTATCTTAGCCGAAATTCACATCAACCATATCCTAGGTTTTTTTTTGACAACATAATACCATGAATAACACCATATTTACATCACATATCATCTTATATATTCATAGGGAGGGTCATTATCAAGCATACTAGGAGTTTAAACCTCTCTAAGCCCTAAAAGAGGTCCTTGGCCGAAAATTCCAGCAAGCCTACTCCGGGTTTTTGGGGGCTTAAGGACAAGGAAAACATCATATTATCATCATCTATTTAGTCACACATCATGAGGAAAAACATATGCAAGTATAGGAGTAGTTTAAACCCTCGCAAGCCCTAAAAACCTTCTTGGCCGAAAACATCAAGAGCTTCATCCTATGTTTAAACCATTTTAGGCACTCGAAACTATTGTAATGCAGGTGAGGGGATTACTTACATCCTCTCGCTTGAATCTCCACCAAGAAGTCCTTGAAGAGGAGGAGAGGAGAGCCCTTCTTGCGCTTCTTTTCCTTAGCCTTGCTTTAGTAGAAGGTAGTCTCTCTATAGGGCCCTCTTGGGAGTTTTTCTTATGGAGGAAACCTAGGGTTGGAGTTTCGAAAATTTGAGAAGGGGAGGGGAGAGTTTTCGGTTTTGAAGAGGGAAGAGTGAGGAAGAAGAAGAGAGGAAGTTATTCCAACTTCTCCTTCTCTTATTTATACTTTTCTCATGAAGAGACATGTCTCTTCACTTCCCTAGCTTTAACAAGCATGTTTCTTATTCTCTCAACATGAAACATGGCTTGGTGTGTTGGTTATGACATGATTAGTGCAACTAGGAGGTTCAAGGTTCAATCCTTGCTTCCTCCTTTCTACCTCTTCTTTTTATCACATTTTGCACTAATCCATATCAAAGCCCATTAAGCCAAGCCCATCATGAATTTTCATAATAATGATAATGTTTCATGAATTTATAATATTTCATAATAATAATAATGTTTCATGAATTCATAATATTTTATATGGGAAAATTTTGGGGTGTTACAATCCTCCATACCTTATAAAAAGTTCGTCCCGAACTTTAAAATAATTCCGGATACTTTAATCGTATTGTCTCCTCTCGTTCCCAGGTGGCTTCTTCGAATTGCTCGTTCCGCCACAGAACCTTTACTAAGGGCACTTCCTTGTTCCTTAGCTTTTTGACTTCCCGATCTAGGATCTGAATAGGTCGGTGTTCGGAACTTAGGTTCTCTTGATCTTGTACTGGTTGGGGCTCTATCATCTGATTCACATCAGAGGTACATTTCCTGAGCATTGATACATGGAAGACATTGTGGATAGCCGACATTTCTGGCGGCAACTCCAGTTCGTAGGCCACTTTGCCTACCCGTCTCAGAATCTGATACGGTCCCACATATCTCGGACTCAGCTTCCCTTTCTTCCCGAATCTCATTACCCCTTTCATAGGGGCCACTTTCAAGAATACTGAATCCCCAACCTCAAACTCTAATGGTCTGCGTCGCTTGTCAGCGTAGCTTTTCTGCCGACTCTGAGCAGTCTCTATCCTCTGGCGGATATTCTTTATAGCCTGAGTGGTTTCATCTATAATATCAGTCTGGAGTCCCATCTCCTTCTTTTCACCACTCTCAAGCCAGCATATAGGAGATCTGCATTTCCTTCCGTATAGTGCTTCATACGGTGCCATCCCGATAGTAGCCTGATAACTGTTGTTATAAGCAAACTCTGCCAGGCTCAGGTATCGACACCAGCTTCCCTTGAAGTCCAAGGCACAAGCTCGTAACATGTCCTCTAATATCTGGTTTACTCTTTCAGTCTGCCCGTCAGTCTGGGGGTGAAAGGCAGTACTGAATTTCAGCTTCGTGCCAAGAGCCTTCTGCACGTGTCCCCAAAAATCTGAAGTAAATCGACCATCCCTATCAGAGATAATGGTCTTGGGAACTCCGTGCAGTCGGACAATTTCCTTGACGTACAGTTGAGCCAACTGCTCTACTGAGTCGGTCATCCTGATAGCCAGAAAATGGGCAGACTTGGTGAGTCTGTCCACAATAACCCATATACCATCATATCCATTCGTCGTTCTAGGCAGTCCAGAGATGAAATCCATAGAGATGTCTTCCCATTTCCACTCGGGGATAGACAGAGGTTGCAAAACTCCTCCAGGCCTCTGGTGTTCTGCTTTGACCCTCTGGCAGGTCAAACACATACTAATATAGTGGGCTACATCTCGCTTCATACCGGACCACCAAAACTTGCTCTTCAGATCTTGATACATCTTGGTAGACCCAGGATGCATCGCATAAGGTGTTCCGTGAGCTTCCTCAAGGATTCTTATCCGTAAATCGGAGTCGTCGGGAACACATAATCGATCCCGAAGATATAAGACTCCGCTATCTGAAATCCTAAATCCATCGTCCTTGCCTTCGAGAACCTCTTGCTTGATTCTCTGAAGACTCGGATCATGATTCTGCTTTTCCAGAATATCGCCGAACAATGTCGGCGCAATCATCAGGGTGGACAGTTATCCTGATATGATTTCAATCCCGTAATTCATAATTTCTTCCCCTAAGGGTTGTGACAAAGCCGACAAAGACATCAAGGCAGCACATGATTTTCTACTGAGAGCATCGGCTACCTTGTTGGCTTTTCCCGGATGATACAGGATCTCACAGTCATAATCCTTGACCAATTCCAGCCATCTGCGCTGTCTCATATTCAGATCTTTCTGGGTGAAGAAATATCGCAGACTCTGGTGATCTGTATAAACTTTACACTGGGTTCCATATAGATAGTGCCTCCATATTTTCAGTGCAAAGACCATCGCTGCTAACTCTAAGTCATGGGTAGGGTAGTTTCTTTCATGTTCCTTCAGTTGCCTAGAGGCATAGGCAATTACCTTCCCATTTTGCATAAGCACAGCTCCGAGTCCAAGTTTGGATGCGTCGCTGTACATATCGAAACCCATATCGCTCTCTGGAAGAGTCAATATTGGAGCGCTAGTCAGCCTCCTTTTCAGTTCAGTAAAGCTCTTCTCACATTCCTCGGTCCATACATATTTCTTGTCTTTCTTTGTAAGAGCTGTCATAGGGGCTGCAATCCGAGAGAAGTTCTCTACGAATTTTCTGTAATAGCCTGCTAGCCCGAGGAAACTTCTGATTTCACTGGCATTCTTGGGTCTGGTCCAGTTACTCACAGCTTCGATTTTAATTGGGTCCACCATTACTCCTTCCTTGGAGATAACATGTCCCAAGAATGATACTTGATCGAGCCAAAACTCGCATATGGAAAATTTAGCATACAGTTGTTCCTTCTGAAGAATCTGTGGTACTATACTCAGGTTCTTAGCATGTTCTTCGGGAGTTCTCAAATATATAAGGATATCGTCGATAAAGACGATCACAAATTTGTCGAGGAATGCCGAGAATACCCGATTCATTAAGTCCATAAACATAGCTGGAGCATTGGTAACTCCAAATGGCATAACTATGAACTCATAATGTCCGTATCTGGTTCGAAAAGCCGTCTTCGGTATATCCTCCTTTTTCACCCTAACTTGGTGATAACCAGATCTCAGGTCAATCTTAGAGAAAACCGTGGCTCCCTTCAGTTGATCGAACAGGTCATCTATCCTGGGTAGAGGGTACCTGTTCTTGATAGTCACGTTGTTCAGTGCCCGATAGTCGATACACATTCGCATCGACCCATCCTTCTTTTTCACGAACAGTACGGGAGCTCCCCAGGGAGAATGACTAGGGCGGATGAGTCCCTTGTCAAGCAGCTCCTGTAACTGTCCTGTAATTCCTTTAATTCCGTCGGCGCCATACGGTACGGTGCCTTAGAAATGGGGTTAGTACCAGGAACCAACTCAATTGCAAATTCTATATCTCTTTCAGGTGCTAACCCTGGTAAGTCATCGGGAAATACCTCTGGGTAATTGCATACGACTTTGACGTCTTCTAGCTTCGGGCCCTCTGTAGGACTGGTATCAACCACATGAGCTAGAAATCCAGAGCATCCCTTTTCTAACATCTTCCTTGCTTTCAGAGCCGACAAGAATTTGCTTGTCCTCTTCTTCGGCTCTCCGATAAATTCAAATAGAATTCTGCCTCAGGTCGGAAGATAACCTTCGTTTACGGCACTCGATAGAGGGCCGTATTTGTTCAAGAAATCATGCCCAATATCACATCATAATCTGCATATCAAGCACTATCAGGTCGCAGTAGAGTTCCCTATCTGCGATTCTGATCGGTGCGGCACTAGCATTTGGTAGAGCTCATCACCCGTTCCCACCACATCCTGCGTCGCCAGTGAGGCAGAACGAGACACATTTAATTTTCTCATGCTCGGCCAGTCTAATAATTCCACTGTGCTCTCAACTGCCTTGAGCCAAGCCTGGGCGTCCCAGGGCTCGCAGGTGCCGAGAACTTTTCCGGCTTCAGTCTCTGCCACTGAATCAGATAGGCCTCCTGTCGGACTCCTCGGACCGGAGTGTCCGGGGGTGCCTGTGCAGTTGGAGGCTCAGTAGGTATCACATTCTGACTTCCCTGCGGGGTTGCAGTGTTCCCCTGCTGGGTCATCAGAGTGTTTATTATCTGCTGTTGTTCAGTGACCTGACGCTGCAGATCTGTGATCACTTGCATCATATCAGGTGGGGGTGCGGTCTCATTACCCCGATTGCTACGTCCTCTAGCCATATCTATCATACAGGTGATAAATAAGCTAACATAAGAATTAACGCTACTTTCTCTTGATATGCAAGCATAAATCATCTCTATATAATCATTACTGTACATGAAATAAAGTAAAGCGAGGTTAGGATCTCTTACTTGGAAGCGGCAGGATGAAGCTTGATGTGTGTGTGGTGGAGGGGAAACCTGCTCTGATACCAACCTGTAACGCCCGCCCTTCTCACACTAGGGCGGGGTTACGCGAACATAATTTTCATTTTAGCGGAAGCGTTTAAAACTTGAAACTTGAACATATAAGCATGAAACCTTTTAAACATCTTAGACATTGAGGAGAGCATGCTAGGTACCTTTACATTCTTACTTGCATAATAGAAGCATGCCACATAGCCATTTCTTAAGACAGAGTAGTAAGTATGAGGAAGGATAACATAATACTAAAGTTCTTTAGTAAGTCTTAACTAAGTACTTAGCATATGAGCGAGAGTGAGCATGAAATATCCATATGAGTCTAAATATCAGCAAGTAGCAACTTAGTAAGTATGTTTCAACATTTAACATGCAAAACTCAGCATATGCATAAACTAAACAAAACATGAGTAGATCTTCTTCCACCATGCCACCACCACACACATCTTTGCCCCTCCTGCTGCTCCCTTTAGTTTAGCCATTCCTTACCCTTTTCTGCAGTACAAGGGAAACATGGAAACTATAAGCATATAGCTTAGTAAGATCCCTTCCTACTCACAAAATCATACGTTCCATCAAGTAGAGAAAGCATCACGTCATAATAGTGCATAGCATTAAAACACTTACTTAACATAGCATAAGGGAGCATATGTACTTATCATAAGAAGCATACTTGAACTTAACATAATTCACCTTTATAGCATAATAGTCATATAGTCATTACAAAAATGCGAATGCAAGATGCTCTTTTGAAACCATGCATAGGATGAGTACATGCATATGCTTTTCTTAAAATCATACATATAGGTACTTAAACATACATCCATCATCATTTGGGGGATCCCGGCTTGTACCACTTACATACATACATAATGCGCGCATCCCTAATAGGCCGAGGTAGCTAGTCTCTAACCTACTAGGGAAACTAGGTCCGTTCATAGTCCGTCGACCTAGGGGCGTCTCGGGAGCCCATCCCCTTACTAGGTCCGTTCATAGTCCGTCGACCTAGGGGCTGCATCCGGAGCCCACCCGTGGACCTTGCTAGGATCCGGTACAAGCCATACAAAGTAAAATAGCATACATGGATTTTATCATATCATAAGCATAGCACATTCTTGTTTCTTACTAGGTCCGTTCATAGTCTGTCAACCTAGGGGTTGCATAGCACATTCTTATCATATCATAAGCATATCATCATAACCTATCACTTCATTGTCATATCATGAGCATGGCATGACTCTTATCTTATCATGAAGAGTGCTCTTAGTCCCGACTTACAGGAAGCATCTCTTAGGCATTTCATCATACATAAGCCATGCATAACATAAGGGTGCTTAAAGAGCTTAAACATAGACATGTATATCATGATTCTTAGAGCATGAAAAAGCATGCGAGAAGACATGTTATCACCTATACTACTCATAGCATATCGTGGGCATCCTTGGCGTGCCTAACTGGGGTTGTAGCTTCCCCTTAGCCTAAATTCTTATTTAATCAGAAAATTTCAGCATATAAACTCTAAGTTTAGAGCATGATAAACCATGAAAAACATTACACTAACATCATACATTAAGGTAGGCATCATAGAGGAGACATTAGAAGGCATGTTGGGGTTGTTACCCCTTCTTAAGTCCTACTTATCATTCTTTACAGAAAATTCCAGCATACATACCTTAGTTTCCAAGCATGTTAAAATCATGAATAAACATCATATTAACATCATTAAGTGCATAGCATGTCATGGAGATCATTCATAAGCATAGTTGGGAAATATTACATGCAACCTCATCATACAATGTAATGTATGTTATAGGGAAGGACATTTGCATGCTTATGGGGAGTTTTGGACTTTACAAGTCCAAGAGTCTTATCTTAGCCGAAATTCACATCAACCATATCCTAGGTTTTTTTTTGACAACATAATACCATGAATAACACCATATTTACATCACATATCATCTTATATATCATAGGGAGGGTCATTATCAAGCATACTAGGAGTTTAAACCTCTCTAAGCCCTAAAAGAGGTCCTTGGCCGAAAATTCCAGCAAGCCTACTCCGGGTTTTTGGGGGCTTAAGGACAAGGAAAACATCATATTATCATCATCTATTTAGTCACACATCATGAGGAAAAACATATGCAAGTATAGGAGTAGTTTAAACCCTCGCAAGCCCTAAAAACCTTCTTGGCCGAAAACATCAAGAGCTTCATCCTATATTTAAACCATTTTAGGCACTCGAAACTATTGTAATGCAGGTGAGGGGATTACTTACTTCCTCTCGCTTGAATCTCCACCAAGAAGTCCTTGAAGAGGAGGAGAGGAGAGCCCTTCTTGCGCTTCTTTTCCTTAGCCTTGCTTTAGTAGAAGGTAGTCTCTCTATAGGGCCCTCTTGGGAGTTTTTCTTATGGTGGAAACCTAAGGTTGGAGTTTCGAAAATTTGAGAAGGGGAGGGGAGAGTTTTCGGTTTTGAAGAGGGAAGAGTGAGGAAGAAGAAGAGAGGAAGTTATTCCAACTTCTCCTTCTCTTATTTATACTTTTCTCATGAAGAGACATGTCTCTTCACTTCCCTAGCTTTAACAAGCATGTTTCTTATTCTCTCAACATAAAACATGGCTTGGTGTGTTGGTTATGACATGATTAGTGCACCTAGGAGGTTCAAGGTTCAATCCTTGCTTCCTCCTTTCTACCTCTTCTTTTTATCACATTTTGCACTAATCCATATCAAAGCCCATTAAGCCAAGCCCATCATGAAATTTCATAATAATGATAATGTTTCATGAATTTATAATATTTCATAATAATGATAATGTTTCATGAATTCATAATATTTCATATGGAAAAATTTTGGGGTGTTACAATATCATCTGCATTCATGATCTCATGTTGCTTCTGAAGCTCAGAGTTCATGGTGGCAAGCATAAGGCATGATACATCAAGTGCATCATCCTGATGCTTCTTATAAGCATCCTTTTCAGCACGGGTGGCGGTAGCGACGGGTGCTTCTGGAAGAGGTTGCTCTAGGACGTACAGTTTTCGTTCTTGTTTGAGGACTATTCTCAAGTTGTAATGACCCGGAAAATTCTCTCAATATTTTCTTCAAAATATTGATCATGTCTAGATAATTTTTCGAGGGACCTAGAGATATTAGTACGAACCTTAGCCTAGAAATCCATGATTTTTCTCATGTAAATTGAGAAACTAAGTACTAATGGGGCTTATATGGGCTTTTCTAGTACCATAATTATTAGTGGATTTTAGGTAGAATTTAATATAAATATAAATGGATTTTAATTAGGAATATTAGTATGATTATGGATGAGTTTTAGCATGGTTCCCTATTTAAATTGGAAAATAGGCACTAATGGGCCTTATATGAGCTTTCTAGTACCATGATTATTGGTGAATTTTAGGTAAAAATTTATAGAAATATAAATGGATTTTAATGAGAAATATTAACATAATTATGGAGGAATTTTTAGAGGATTTTCGGAATTTTGGGGAAAATAATAGAAATTAAAAGGAAAAATAAAATAAAAATAAGGTGCATAGACCAAGGATTGAACCTTGGACCTCTTGTACAACCATGCATGCTCTAACCAACTCACCTAGCAAGGGAATGTTATGAGGGAATGAAATGGAGTTTGGTTAAGGCTTAAGGGAAGATGAAGAGACACCATGACTCTTCACTTACCCTCCTTAATGTGTTATAAAGAGGGGGAATGAGAGTTTCTTTCTTCCTCCTTCTTCATCCTAGCCGAAACCCCATGAGGGGATTCTCCCTTGGAAAAAGTTCCACCAAGGCTTCATCTCCAAGATCTAAGGTTTTCACAAGAGTACAAGGGCTAAGGGTGGTCAAGAGGCAACAAGACTTCCATCCTTCTCTCAAATCTAAGGTTTGTAATCAAGATCAACCAAGGTAAGACTCCCTCACCTGTGGTATAATAGTTCTTTATGATTTTCATGATTTTTAGCATAATATAAGGTTTGATGTTGGGTTTTAATGTTGAGAAAAAGCATGTTTAGACCCTTATGACTTTCGGCCACCAAGGTTTTGGGGTCCATGATGATGTTAAAAATCATGATTATGCTTTCTAAGGTGTTCTCATGATGTTTAGGGAATAAATATAATTTATGGGAATTTTTGGAGTACCCTAAGACCCCCTTAGGGTGGGGTACCATTATAGGGATTTTCATGGCTAGAGTAGAATTTAACCCTTCACTCATGTATCTTGTATACCCTTATGGTACAAAGGGAGGAGGAAGGGATTTATGAGAAATTTTTACAAGGTTTTGTGACCTTATGGGGTTCGGCCAAGAAGAGCCTAGGGCCAAGGGTTAGGGGCTTACCTCAAGTAAGGGCCCTATGACCCTATGGTATGGTATGGTGAATGTTTAATGGTTGATTGGGGATGTTAATGGAATTTTTCCATGCACCCATGTCTTATTAGGTTTCGGCCAGCCCTAGGAAGGGGACCTAAAGGTTAGGGTTAACCCTAATCATGAGCCCCAATGGCGTCCTATGGACTCATAGATGATGTATGGTTGTTCCTTTACCTTATGCTATCCTACATGTTTATGGAATTGATGAAACTCCTCCCTATAGGGTTCGGCCCAGCCATGTATCTAGGGTTTGGGGTGGAGTTAGGGTTTAAAGAATGATGGTTTATGTTTACCATGAAGTGTATATACATATATGTAGGTTCAAGCATGTGGTAGAAATCATGTTACCTATAACCCTAACCTCAAGCACCATGTTTTATGTTTGTATGGTTATGATTTGGATGCCATGCTTAATAGGGTTATTTATGAATGTCTTATGTTTTATGCCATGCACTTGGATGGTAGGTAGCATGTTTATGGAAGTCCTACCTATGTATGCTTATGTTATGTAGAGAACTATGCTATGTTATATGCTCATGTTATGTTAAGAACCATGCTATGTTATTGTGTATGCTCATGATATGAATGATGCCATGATAAGTATGTTAGGTTTATGTTCATGATAAGAATGATGCCACGATAAGTATGTTAGGTTCATATTCACGTTAAGAATGATGCCATGATAGGTATGTCCTGTTCATGTTCATGATAAGAATGATGCCATGATAAGTATGTTATGTTTATGTTCATGATAAGAATGATGTATGCCATGTTTTACGAAGGATGATGCATGCCATGTTTTATGAATGATGATGCATGCCATGTTTTTACGAAAGAAGTTGCATGCCATGTTATGAATGAAAGATGATGCTTATGTCTTTAAGGCATAAATATGCTAAACGACACGGTCGATGGTCGACGGTACGACGGTCGTGAGGACCGATAAATAGGCCGGTAGACGGGTCGAGCCGTAACAAGTTATGCTATGTTAAAGATGCCATGAATGTCTTATGAATGATGAAGCATGTAAAGTATTTTACTTTATGAATGGGCTTGTACCGGACCGAAGTATGGGTCCAAGGGACCGGTTCTGGACTACCGACTATGATGTCCACGGTTCTGGCACTACCGAAGCTGTGCAACAGGGATGGGCACCTTAAGAATGCCTCGGTTCGAGGACTACCGACTATGCTATCCTTACCCTAGTAGGTCGAGGCTAGCTACCTCGTATTTACTTAGGGATGCGCGCTTATGATGTATGTATGGGGTACAAGCCAGGGCCCAATGATATGATGATTATGTTTAAGCATTTAAAAGTATGTTTTTAAAAGTTAAGCATCCTTATGTATATGCATTGCACTCATGCATTCATTCATGTTATGCATTATGCTATGCTAATAAGATTTTATGCTTACGCTTCATGTTAAGAAAGATGCATGAGATTAAATGATCTATGTCATGATTATGTTAAGAAGATGTTCACATGCTATGATAGGAAGTATGTCTATGTTTAGGCCATACAAGTTGGTTTACACCTTATAGACATGTTTATACCATGTAGTATGCCATGTCAAGAATGCTAAGAATGTTTACTATGTTTATGTTTATGTCATGTATCATGCCATGCTTAAGAATGTTTACTATGTGTATGTTTATGCCATGTATCATGCCATGCTTAGAATGTTTACTATGTTTATGTTTATGTCATGTATCATGCCATGCTTAAGAATGTTTACTATGTTTATGTTTATGCCATGTATCATGCCATGCTTAGAATGTTTACTATGTTTATGTTTATGCCATGTATCATGCCATGCTTAAGAATGTTTATTATGTTTATGTTTATGCCATGTATTATGCCATGCTTAAGAATGTTTACTTATGTTTATGTTTATGCCATGCTATGTATTTGATAAGTGATCCAAGATGTTATGTTCTAAGTAGAGCACCAAGTATGTTAATGATTCATGTGCTCATTATGAGATGATGAATGGATTTTGTGAGTAGGAAAGAGTCTTACTAAGCCTGTGTGCTTATAGTCTTATTTCCTTATACCGCAGATCATTCAAGGGGACAATGATGGAAGCAGCAGGAGGGCAAGAACGCATGTGTGTGGTAGTGACTTGGCCCAGGAAACCATATGTTGACCGTTTATGTTAGAACCTTACTTTGGTTACTTATATGCTTTAATAATGACTTATGGAACTCTATGATGTGATGTTAAGTATGATATGATGTGATGCTTAAGTTTGAAGTCAATATGTCAAGGTTCCCATGTCATTATGTTAAGAATGTTAGTAGGGCATGTATAAGTTAAAGTTATTCCGCTGCCTTATGATGTCTACATGCCCTAAGGATGTTAACGTAACGCCGCTTTATGAAAAAAAATAAAAAAGCGGGCGTTACACAAGTTTCTGTACCAGTCCAGGAAATTTGCTCCGTTGAGCTTGTCCTTCTCAAGGACAGATCGTAGAGAGAGAGTATTTGATGTGTTAGACAACATGGTGATCTACAACAGTAAAACCTACAGAAATAAGTATCATATCTTTAGGCATTTAATTAAATGATACTCCGACTAAATCGTAGAGCATAAATATGCTAAATGGCACGGTCGATGGTCGACGGTACGACGGTTGTGAGGACCGGTAAATGGGCCGGTAGACGGGCCGAGCCGTAACGAGTTATGCTATGTTAAAGATGCCATGAATGTCTTATGAATGATGAAGCATGTAAAGTATTTTACTTTATGAATGAGCTTGTACCGGACCGAAGTATGGGTCCAAGGGATGGGCACCTTAAGAACGCCCCGGTTCTAGACTACCGACTATGCTGTCCACGGTTCTGGCACTACCGAAGATGTGCAACAGGGATGGGTACCTTAAGAACGCCTCGGTTCGGGGACTACCGACTATGCTGTCCTTACCCTAGTAGGTCGAGGCTAGCTACCTCGTATTTACTTAGGGATGCGCGCTTATGATGTATGTATGGGGTACAAGCCAGGGCCCAATGATATGATGATTATGTTTAAGCATTTAAAAGTATGTTTTTAAAAGTTAAGCATCCTTATGTATATGCATTCCACTCATGCATTCATTCATGTTATGCATTATGCTATGCTAATATGATTTTATGATTACGCTTCATGTTAAGAAAGATGCATGAGATTAAATGATCTATGTCATGATTATGTTAAGAAGATGTTCACATGCTATGATAGGAAGTATGTCTATGTTTAGGCCATACAAGTTGGTTTACACCTTATAGACATGTTTATACCATGTAGTATGCCATGTCAAGAATGCTAAGAATGTTTACTATGTTTATGTTTATGTCATGTATCATGCCATGCTTAAGAATGTTTACTATGTGTATGTTTATGCCATGTATCATGCCATGCTTAGAATGTTTACTATGTTTATGTTTATGCCATGTATCATGCCATGCTTAGAATGTTTACTATGTTTATGTTTATGCCATGTATCATGTCATGCTTAAGAATGTTTACTATGTTTATGTTTATGCCATGTATTATGCCATGCTTAAGAATGTTCACTTATGTTTATGTTCATGCCATGCTATGTATTCGATAAGTGATCCAAGATGTTATGTTCTAAGTAGAGCACCAAGTATGTTAATGATTCATGTGCTCATTATGAGATGATGAATGGATTTTGTGAGTAGGAAAGAGTCTTACTAAGCCTGTGTGCTTATAGTCTTATTTCCTTATACCGCAGATCATTCAAGGGGACAATGATGGAAGCAGCAGGAGGGCAAGAACGCATGTGTGTGGTAGTGACTTGGCCCAGGAAACCATATGTTGACCGTTTATGTTAGAACCTTACTTTGGTTACTTATATGCTTTAATAATGACTTATGGAACTCTATGATGTGATGTTAAGTATGATATGATGTGATGCTTAAGTTTGAAGTCAATATGTCAAGGTTCCCATGTCATTATGTTAAGAATGTTAGTAGGGCATGTATAAGTTAAAGTTATTCCGCTGCCTTATGATGTCTACATGCCCTAAGGATGTTAACGTAACGCCGCTTTATGAAAAAAAATAAAAAAGCGGGCGTTACACAAGTTTCTGTACCAGTCCAGGAAATTTGCTCCGTTGAGCTTGTCCTTCTCAAGGACAGATCGTAGAGAGAGAGTATTTGATGTGTTAGACGACATGGTGATCTACAACAGTAATACCTGCAGAAAAAGTACCATATCTTTAGGCCTTTAATAAAATGATACTCCCACTAAATCGTAGAGCTTTTGTAGGGGCTAGTCATGGATGTAGGCAAACTCAATTTGCTCACAACACTAGCCTCAAACCAAATAGCGACTACATTTATGTGGGACAAGATCCATATTATCTTTCATCTTGAGTTAGCTTTGGCTAATCGCCAAGACTTGGTACAATTAGGTAGGTAACATTTTACCAATTACATCTTATGCAACTCTTGAAACAAAGGGTCAAGATCCACTTTACACATTATCTTGAGTTAGCTTTGGCTAATCGCCCAAGACTTAGTATAATTATTTTCTTACCCAATTTTTCCCAACTTTTGGGATATGCCTCTAAGTTTCTCAATCCAATTGAGGTGACTTAGTTAAGTCTTACCCAAAGTTCGATAGCGGGACATCACAATTGTCCTCTTGCACTCTACCAAGATAAAATGCGTTGCTTTGCTTTGGTAGGCATATCAAGTTGACTTAATTAAGATAAACATTTAATCATGCATCACATACACACATTGCATATATCAACATATAAGCAGTAAAACGTGACATGGTTATAACCCGTATACTACAATTTTCTCAAGCCAATAAGAAGATCGATGGTCAACCTAGGGATACCATCTTCTCCAAGTGCATCCTTCGGTCGTCATGTGTCGTCGGCATCCTTCTTGTAACTTCATTCTTCAATGGACACTCCACTCCTCATTTTGTACATTACAATTTAGGAAAACTCGAGTTACATTCGAGTCTAAATCTATTTTACAACTAGGAAAAATAGAGACAAGGCACGACACGCAGGTCGTATTATGAATTACATTACAACATGCACATACACACATCCAATCACATTGGGGTTAAGGCCATAATCATGCACCATGTCAACAAACACACACAATAGATCTAGGACATTGATTTTATTATGAGTGCAAAATAAAAAACGCCCATGAGCAAAAACTCATGGCGGTCCCGCTAGCCGGTTAGCGGGCGGGGTCAAGGGGCGCTGCCGACCCCGATATAGAGTCACTGCCCTTGATTCATCAAATGAATCCGAGACCCTATTGATCTTCGGACTCCCCCTTCCCCAGACAGTCTCAAGGTCTCCTCTCCCAGGATGACCCGAGCGTCTGTCTTCCCGAGTGGCCTCGGGAGCCTTCGGCTCGGTAGTTTGTCTTCCCGAGTGGGAGGCCGAGAGCCCGACTATATCATACAGTTATATGCAACTCATAATAAATCTTGTCCTACTTCTATATCACATATAAAATGCATAAAAATTTGTACGATCTTTCGCAAGTGACACTGATACCACTATTGGGATCTCCCGGCACCAAAATACAAAAACGCAGCAGAAACAAGATCCCTCGAGCGATCCATGCGAAAGAAAACTCGTACGAAGTTCATCTATCTAATAGATCTATCTACAGTGTATACCTTTGGAGCGTGCCCTTTCGCTAATCCCACTCGTCCAAGATGCGTCTGATCTCTTGCACATTCAAGTGTCCGTGGCTATATTCGTATCCACACGGACACGATCTCTCAACTTCGAGAAGAACTACCTTAGTTGTGCTAGCAACTTGAGGTAGTTCACAAGACCACCGAGAACCCAACAAGGGTTTCGACCGAGGAGGAGAACAGGAAGAAGAGAGGAAGGGAAGAAGAGAAAACAATCATTTGTCATTCAAAATGACTAGACTCTCTTTTATACTCATCCCATGAATATGAAGAGTCTTTTGTCTCTTTGACTTCCCTTCATTAAAGCCAATAAAGAGCACATCTTTTCATGTGACTCTTCACCTTCTCTTCATCCAATGAAGAGAGACTTTTCTCTTTTCTTCATTAAACACTTTAATGATTTTCCCCATGCAATTCTGACCGAGCCTCTCGAGCTTCTGACCAGGTCTCCCGACCAAGTCTACCAAGCATGTTGCCGAGCTCCCGACCCAGTCTGCCAAGCTCCCGACCTAGTCAGCTGAGTGTTGATGCAGTCTGGCCCGATTGTTGTTTTGGTGTTGACAACGATTTAAGTTTGGTTTAGTGAATTCGGATTAAGTCCAGGTGGATCTGGGAGATCGCACGCTGGCATGGGAAAAGACCTAGTGGGTCTAGGCACACCTAGTGGGACTAGGTGAAGTGGAAAAGACCTAGTGGGACTAGGCACACCTAGTGGGACTAGGTGGAAAAAACCTAGTGGGACTAGGTGAAGTGGAAAAGTCCTAGTTGGACTAGGCACACCTAGTGTGACTAGGTGAAGTGAAAAGACCTAGTGGGACTAGACACACCTAGTGGGACTAGGTGAAATCCTAGTAAGTGAAGCTAGGTCCTAGCTTGGGAAACTAGGTTGGATGAAATCCTGGTGAGTGAAGCCAGGTCCTAGCTTGGGAAGCTAGTTTGGATGAAATCCTGGTGAGTGAAGCCAGGTCTTAGCTTGGGAAGCTAGGTTGAAATCCTGGTGAGTGAAGCCAGGTCCTAGCTTAGGAAGCTAGGTTGAATAAAGTCCCGGTGAGTGAAGCTGGGCATGGAGTCTTGGTCCAGGGGACCGAGCATGAGTAAGAGAAGGTTGGGAGCCCGTTCTCTTTATTGGTGCAGGCAGCACCTAAGTCGAACCTGGGTTTTGATATTGAAAAAAGGGTTCAAAAGTTAAGTATTATCTGTGTTCTAATGTGTTCATTAAGTGTGCAGAAAGAAGTCCTAGCGAAGGACTGCTAGGCACCTAGCGAAGGACTGCTAGGCAGTAAAAACCTAAGACCTGGCGAAGGACTGCTATGCACCTAGTGAAGGGCTGCTAGGAGTCGAAGACCTGGCGAAGGACTGCTAGGCACCAGGCGAAGGACTGCTTGGAACAGAAGCCCTAGCGAAGGACTGCTAGGCACCGGGCGAAGGACTGCTTGGTACCCAAGACCTGGTGAAGGGCTGCCATGCACCTGGCGAAGGACTGCTGGGCAAAAGTCCAACCGAAGGAGCTGGTTGGCAAAAGGTAAACTCTCCTGAGAGGAGTAGGTGAGGATGCGTTCCCCGTAGAGGAAACAGTAGGCGTCAGTTCGACCTAGGGTTCCATTTGGGAGACCCAAAGTCAGAACCAAGACAGCTACGGCTGTAAGAATTATCTAATACTCTTGCTGTTGTGTTGTTTTGGACTAACCTTGGATGCAGGACAGAAGGAATGTGTTTCTGCAGCTCAGAACGCCCCAAAGGAGAGGGGAAGGCAGCTGGGCAGGGCACCCCTAGTGTCCCGGGCGCCCCCAAGGTCAAGGCAAAACAAGTTAAGCAAGATTCGCTTCAAAAGCTTACTGGGCCAGGCGCCCTGATGGTCCCGGGCACCCCTAGTGTCCCGGGTGCCCTGGGTCCAAGCCAACGAAGCGATCGAATTCAAGTCAGCCGAGAAGCCTGTTGAACAAGTCAAGAAGGGTGTCCCCTGTGTCCCGGGCGCTCCCGTCAAACTCCGAGCCCGATCCTGGAGGGATAAGGGCTGACCGAGTTCCGGATAGGGGTTTGTGGATCAAGAGGCATGTGGCAGGTGCCCCCTGTTGGACCTTGGATGGCTAGAGAGGTGGGGGGGGGGGGGGGTGAATGTAGCCAGACACTTGAAGTTTGGCTCTTTTGAAATTTCTACGACTCAAAGGTTTAGTAGCACAGCGGAAGCAATAAAACAGAGTATGCAGCAAACTAAACCCTAAGTTAAACACAAGCACAAGAACGCTAACAAGAGGATTTAGAAGGTTCGGGGATAACTTGCCCCTACTCCTTGGCATGCCCTTAAGGTGGGCGATCCCTTGATCGTCGGCAGATCAAGCCCCGGTGAACACCGGATAAAATGCAACCTCCTTCTCGGTGGAGTAACCTCTCCACAGTGTTTCAACAAGGATAAAGTTTTAACCACAATGAAATACAAGAATGATCTTACTTAGCACTTACGACAGCAAGAACTCAGACAAACTTCTCCCGAGCTCCACTCAGCGCAGATCTCACGCAAGAATCCCCTTCTTCGTGTCTTCTCGCTGATGGACTCGCCAAGCCTTTTGACTCTTCTTCCCAATGCTCAAGTAACAGATGGTTGCTTCAAAGATTGCAGTTGCTTGCTCAAGAGATGATTGAAGTAATCGCACAAGCACAAGAACGCAGTAAGGAGAAGTTGCAGTAAGGTCTTGCGAGAAGCCGTCCCTTCACTTCTCTGCTACACAGCTTAATTCTTCTCCACCAGCGCCAGGTCACCACCTCTCTGCAGCCTCCAGCTGCTCTCCTACCAACGCCAGCTACCACTGATCTCTTCCTGGACTCCCTGAGCTTCCCTCAGCTGAGTTCCAGTCAGCAGCTCCAGTCAGCAGCTCCAGCCGTTGGAACATGAGATGGCAAATGGACAAACCTGCTCTAAGGAAGGGCTTCCATTGACTCTCCTTGAGTGTTTGAATCCATCCCTGTCACCTGCAGCTTAATCAGACCATTAACATAGCATATCACACAGAGAATCATGCATCAGAGATTAATAGCAGGCAAATCAGATATGTTCAGACGTGTTTAGAGCGTCTGACAGTGCATTTTGAATTAAAGTGATCGGTCACCGGACCGATCAAGGGCTCGTGGGTCGGTCACCGGACCGATCCACCGCTTCGCTGGGACTCCTAGCTCTGGCGGCTACACAGGCCTGATCGGTCACCAGACCGATCAGGATGTGACCTGATCTGTCACCAGATCGATCAGGTAGCTCCCTGATGTTGGGTCCGGGTGTATGTTGACATGGATGCGGGTTCGTAATTTTAAAATTAATTACGTGCAGCGGAAGGTTTAGCATAAATAATTTCTCAAATTATTTAACCACACATCTAAGCATGCAACTTTTTCTTGTGTAGACATGATCGTATATTTAAAATTTTGCAGAAACGTAAACTAATTTACTTATTACCTCGCGTAACTCGAAGGAAGGGACGAGATCCAACCGTAAGCGTCCCTCGGAAGCTCCGCCTCTATTCGCGTCCACGTCGAGTATCTTCGGGATGACTTCGCAAAGCCACGAGTTTCGTGTTCTCGAGAACTACTAGATTCTCCGAGAACGCGACAAGAAAAACCAAGAGAGAAATAATCACATCGGAAAACTCACTACCAAGGTTGGCCGGAATCATAATTCCGGCTAGAAGGAGGAAGATGACTTGCGCCCAATCCCAAGGTGATGATGGCTGGAGAGGAAGATCGTCCCAACGGAAGAACTTCGTTGCCTTGGTGCTTCTCCTTGTGCTCACGGCAAGAAGAAGGGAGAAGAACCTTGTGGCCGGCCAAGAGGAAGAAGGGAGGAGAGGGAGAGAGCCCAGGCAAGAATACTTCGATTGATTTTCAAGCCTTGCCTTGGGTCCTTTATATAGTGGCCTCTCAACCGCCAAGTCTCTTTTTTCTTATGGAATAAATTTTCTATGAGTTATTCCATCATGCCAAGTTTTATCATTTTTTAATTTATGATAAAAATCAACCAAGTCTCTTTTTTCTTATGGAATAAATTTTTCTTATCATGGTAAATCAATCCATGATTGATTTTATAAAATAAAATAAACCAATCCATGGTTCATTTTAATTTCCATGAAAAATAAACCAAACCTTGGTTTATTATATAAAAATTTATATCATCCATAATTTTATAAAACAAAGTACACTTGGTTTATTTTATAAATTGAGCCAAAAACTTGGTTCTCTCCCTTTGTTGTGGCCGGCCAAGCAAAGAGGATGGAGACCCTCTTTGGCCGACCCATCCAAGCCACGCCCCAATGAATTAAACTTATTTAATTCATCTATTATGTTTTCAAAAGACTTAGCCATTTTACGCTTCCGATGCGTTTCTAAAAAATTCAGATTTGACTTATCGTTTTGCTTAACCAAACCTAATCTCTCTTGATTGAAAAATCCAATTTTCAACTCGTTTTAAATCCCTCGGATTACTCGTAGTGCGTGTGACTAAATAGGCTTTCGATTTATGTTGGCCGTCAATAATTAACCAATTATAGAACGATCATGAGTAGCACCTAGTAGTACATCATGATTCCCAATTTATCGAAAGATCAACGGTTGACCTCAGAAACTATTCTGAAACCCTTCAGCAGCTATAATGAATCGTGCCCCATTCCCTTCACCATCTTATACCCACTTGGTTCAGGACACGGTCTATGTGTGTCAGTCCCCACTAGGCTGACTACGTCACACCTAGCCCAAGTAATGTTTTCTCGTCCTACGGATTCTAATTACTCTCATGTATTTAAGAGATTCATACTCTGAACATGTCATGCTCTGGCCAGAGGCTTTGAGTAACAATTCGACGATAGACCTTGGGTATACATCTCCTCGCAAGGAGTGGTGAATCCTTTGTAGGCTGTTCAAACATCTTCGGGCACTTTGGCTTATACCCAATCATCCTGGGTCCGCACCTCCTTGGAGATGCTTGCTTAAGATGTCAAAGTATAAGTCTCCATGATCAAGATGACTTGAACATCGCAAGTCAAAGGAATATCGCACTTAAGCTGCAGTAAGAACTTCATTGACATATCTATATGTAGACTACCATATGAAGTTTTACAGCCAGTCACTCCAATGAACTAGTTCCATTAACTAGCATTCAAGTTTATCTTCGGACATCCCAATGTCACCAGCCAGTGAGAATCAGCTGATTAGAGAATAGCCCATGCTAGTCTCAACAGAATTGATAGTGTCCGTATTTATCAATTAATCGACTAGGGACAATTTCAATACTTCACAATTGCACATGTAGAGATAATCACTAGTTGTGAATTCATCATAAATTCTCTCATGCTGTGAATTGTATTGCGGACATTCAGAAAATGAGTTTAAGATCTCAATCAAATACATAAACATGTATACTCAAATAGTGAATATTCATTTATTGAAATAAATGATTACAATCATACGGCGATAGCCTTAAGACACTTTTCTCATATCACTAACACCTGACCGATCAGGCTCCATCCTGATCGGTTATAAGACGGAGTCCGCGATGCTAGATCGTTCACCAGAACGATCTGAACAGTGTTCCAGATCGGTCACCAGACCGATCAGGAGCGAATCAGTAAGATTCCCAAAACCTACTGGAAGCTCCCTGATCGGTCACCGGACCGATCAGACTCCTCTCTGACCCATCAGGCTCCAGCCTGATCGGTCACCTGTGAGAAAATCGTAATCGCGGACATCAGGTCCTAGGTCGTGGATAGGTCACCGGACCGTTCAGGAACTGATCAGTGGGGGAACTCAACTCATCGTATGCTCCCTGATCGGTCACCAGACCGATCAGGAGCAAAGCAACGAGTGAACTGCATGCTCCTTGATCGGTCACCGGACCGATCAGGAGCCGAGCAGTGGGTTCCAGCCTTACTGTGTGCTCCTTGATCGGTCACCAGACCGATCAGTCATCGCTGGATCGGTCACCAGACCGATCCACGAAGGAGCACCGTGCCAGCTTCTCTGATCGGTCACCAGACCGATCCAGGGGCTCCAACCTAGCCCTCCAAGCTAGGGTTTCACCCAACCTAGCCCTCCAAGCTAGGACCTGACCCTCCAAGTCAGGATTTCATCCAACCTAGCACTCCAAGCTAGGACTTTTCACCTAACCCTCGAAGTTGGGACTTTTCACCTAACCCTCCAAATTAGGACATTTCACCTAGCCCTCCAAGCTTGGACTTTTCACCCAACCTTCCAAGTTAAAACTTTTCCACACCTAGCCCTCCAAGCTAGGATTTTTCACACCTAACCCTCCAAGTTGGGACTTTTCACCTAACCCTCCAAGTTAGGACTTTTCACCTAGACTTCCAAGCTAGGACTTTTCACCCAACCTTCCAAGTTAGGACTTTTCCACACCTAGCCCTCCAAGCTAGGATTTTTCATAAACCTAGTCCCACTAGGTATGCCTAGTCAACGACCAGGACTTAAACGCAATCATAATCATAATCATCAACCTAAACTAAAATCGATGTCAACACCAAAACAACAATCATGGTCAGACTACATCAACAATCTCCCCATTTTTGTTGTTTGACAATCCGATTTTAAGTTTAGGGATTCGAAATCAATTTTCTCAAATTTCAGAATCATAGGGGAATCAGGATCCTCCCCTACAACATTATCATCCCAAACTTAACCAACCACACTCTCCCCATTTGTCGAACATCGAAAAGGGTTTAGAGGGGTTGTTAGGTTTAACCATACTCCCCCTCAACCTTAGGGGTTTCCCCAAAACAACATAAGAATTGATATAATTTTGAGGGCATATGAAAGCATATGATAAAGATAAGGCATGACAATACAAACATATGTATCATATGGACATGGAGCATAGCATAATCATGCGTAATAAGGCATTCATAATGATAGCAATATCATGAATACTCAAATAAGCCAATAATGAGCAAAAGATAGTAAAAACATCCATAACAATCAGTCACAGCAGATGCAGCACATAGCATCTAAGTCAAGTCAAATACAACACAAATAAACATCAAAGTCAAGTCATCATCAGTGCTACCACTTGTTGGATCTTGGATGGTTAGAGAGGGGGGGGGGGGTGAATGTAGCCAGACACTTGAAGTTTGGCTCTTTTGAAATTTCTACGACTCAAAGGTTTAGTAGCACAGCGGAAGCAATAAAACAGAGTATGTAGCAAACTAAACCCTAAGTTAAACACAAGCACAAGAATGCTAACAAGAGAATTTACAAGATTCGGGGATAACTTGCCCCTACTCCTTGGCGTGCCCTTAAGTTGGGCGATCCCTTGATCGTCGGTAGATCAAGCCCCGGTGAACACCGGATAAAATGCAACCTCCTTCTCGGTGGAGTAACCTCTCCACAGCGTTTCAACAAGGATAAAGTTTTAAGCACAATGAAACACAAGAAAGATCTTACTTAGCACTTAGGACAGCAAGAACTTAGACAAACTTCTCCCGAGCTCCACTCAGCGCAGATCTCTCACATGAATCCCCTTCTTCGTGTCTTCTCGCTGATGGACTTGCCAAGCCTTCTGACTCTTCTTCCCAATGCTCAAGTAACAGATGGTTGCTTCAAAGATTGCAGTTGCTTGCTCAAGAGATGATTGAAGTAACGCACAAGCACAAGAACGCAGTAAGGAGAAGTTGTAGTAAGCCCTTGCGAGAAGCCGTCCCTTCACTTCTCTGCTACGCAGCTTAAGTCTTCTCCACCAGCGCCAGGTCACCACCTCTCTGCAGCCTCCAGCTGCTCTCCTGCCAACGCCAGCTACCATTGAGCTCTCTCTGGACTCCCTGAGCTTCCCTCAGCCAAGATCCAGTCAGCAGCTCCAGTCAGCAGCTCCAGCCGTTGGAACCTGAGATGGCAAATGGACAAACCTGCTCCAAGGAAAGGCTTCCATTGACTCTCCTTGAGTGTTTGAATCCATCCCTATCACCTGCAGCTTAATCAGACCATTAGCATAGCATATCACACAGAGAATCATGCATCAGAGATTAATAGCAGGCAAATCAGATATGTTCAGACGTGTTCAGACGTGTTCAGAGCATCTGACAATGCATTTTGAATTAAAGTGATCGGTCACCGAACCGATCAAGGGCTCGTGGGTCGGTCACCGGACCGATCCACCGCTTCGTTGGGACTCCCAGCTCTCGCGACTACACAGGCCTGATCGGTCACCAGACCGATCAGGATGTGACCTGATCGGTCACCAGACCGATCAGGTAGCTCCCTGACCGATCAGGCTCCATCCTGATCGGTTGTAAGACGGAGTCCGCGATGCTAGATCGTTCACCAGAACGATCTGAACAGTGTTCCAGATCGGTCACCAGACCGATCAGGAGCGAATCAGAAAGATTCCCAAAACCTACTGGAAGCTCCCTGATCGGTCACCGGACCGATCAGACTCCTCTCTGACCAATTTGGCTCCAGCCTGATCAATCACCTGTGAGAAAACCGTAATCGCGGACATCAGGTCCTAGGTCGTGGATCAGTCACCGGACCGTTCAGGAACTGATCAGTGGGGGAACTCAACTCATCGTATGCTCCCTGATCGGCCACCAGTCCAATCAGGAGCAGAGCAACGAGTGAACTGCATGCTCCTTGATCGGTCACCAGACCGATCAGGAGCCGAGCAGTGGGTTCGAGCCACACTGTGTGCTTCCTGATCGGTCACCAGACTGATCAGTCATCGCTGGATCGGTCACTAGACCGATCCACGAAGGAGCAGCGTGCCAGCTTCTCTGATCGGTCACCAGACCGATCCAGGGGCTCCAACCTAGCCCTCCAAGCTAGGGTTTCACCCAACCTAGCCCTCCAAGCTAGGACCTGACCCTCCAAGTCAGGATTTCATCCAACCTATCCCTCCAAGCTAGGACTTTTCACCTAACCCTCCAAGTTGGGACTTTTCACCTAACCATCCAAGTTAGGACTTTTCACCTAGCCCTCCAAGCTAGGAGTTTTCACCCAACCTTCCAAGTTAGGACTTTTCCACACCTAGCCCTCCAAGCAAGGATTTTTCACACCTAACCCTCCAAGTTGGGACATTTCACCTAACCCTACAAGTTAAGACTTTTCACCTAGCCTTCCAAGCTAAGACTTTTCACCCAACCTTCCAAGTTAGGACTTTTCCACACCTAGCCCTCCAAGCTAGGATTTTTCATAAACCTAGTCCCACTAGGTATGCCTAGTCAACGACCAGGACTTAAACCCAATCATAATCATAATCATCAACCTAAACTAAAATCGATGTTAACACCAAAACAACAATCAGGGTCAGACTGCATCAACACCCCCAACGTCCAGGGCGCCCCCAGGTGCACTATAAAAGGGGTTCGACCCCCAAGGCTTCAAAACACACTTTTCCAACGCCACAATGCTCTTCGCTCAAGCGCTCTGCTCCGAAAACTTCTGATCTCGAGGTTCTATAGCCGACGACTACCCTACGCACCGAAGTACGATCCACACTGGGTGTCGATAATGAAGAGTTCAATTATTCCTTTTACTGCAATACTACTGTACAATTCTCTGTAAACCTTTGCGCATTATAGAATTGCCCGCAGTAAATGGTCAAGGACCGTGGGCCTTGGAGTAGGAGCCGATCGCGACTCCGAACCAAGTAAATCCTTGTGTTCGTGTGTGTTTTTGTGTTAATTTTCCGCTGCGCATTCTCTCTCTAATCCGAAACCGTTTTACGATATTCACCCCCCCTCTATCGTATTCTCTCAATCCAACAAGTGGTATCAGAGCGGGGAAGCTCAAATTTGGTGCAACCACCAATTTGAGAGTTTTTTGGATTTTTATGAAATAATTTTTTTATTTTTTTTCGAACGAATTTTTTTTATCATTAATCGAGGTTGGTGCAATACCACTCGATAAATTTTTTTTCTCCCGCACTACTAATCCAAGACCAAGTCTTGGGACATTCTTTTTCGTAATTTTTTTTAGAAATAATTCCTAGATGGCCATGCAAGAAGGCTTCAGTACCTCCAGACCACCACTTTTCAGTGGGGAGGATATCTCCTACTGGAAAAGTCGGATGGAAGTCCACCTGAAAACTCAGGTGGACATGTGGATAATTATCCAATCCGGTCTGGAAATCCTAAGAAATTCTGAAGGAGTGCCACAACCCTACACCGAATGGGACGCCTCACTCAAAATAAAAATCGAGGCCGATGCCAAAGCAACCCAGACACTCCAATACGGCCTAACCAAAGAAGAACTGAACCAGGTTGGTCCATTCAACAGTGCAAACGAACTCTGGGGTAAGCTAATTGAGTTGCACGAAGGAACCTCTGACACCCGAATCAGCAAGAGGGACCTACTACTGAACAAGCTGTATACAATCAAGATGAACGACAGCGAATCTGCAGCTCAGCTCCACGCCAGAATTCAGGAGCTAATGAACGGTCTATACACAATCGGTCACAAGGTAGAAAACCGTGACCTGATCAGGAATGCTCTTAACGCTTTCCCGAGAAACACTTTGTGGGCATCTATGGTAGATGCATACAACGTTTCAAGGGATTTATCTAAAATTAAATTAGGTGAGTTATTTTCTGAACTAGAATTGCATGAGCAGACTAACTCCACCCTGGCCGAGAAAGGCATCGCTTTTGTTGTAGGTAAAATTGGAAAAATGACCAAGAAAAAGCCTCAACCTACACCCGAGTCTGATTCAGACTCAGACTCAGAAGACAGCGAAGGAAATCGACCTAAGCTGGTTCGGCTATCCCGGGATTACTACAAAGAACTAAAAAACCAGACCAACAGAAGGAAAGCCAGCCGAAGAAAGGAAGAACCAGCTGATCCTTCAAATGAAAAGTCCAAACCAAATGTGACCTGTTACGAATGCAAAAAGAAGGGTCACTACAAGACGGAATGCCCCAATCTGAAGGAAATGAAGAAGACAAGAAAGAAGAAGGCCCTTCAGGCAACGTGGGACGAATCCTCGTTCGAAGAAGAAGAAGAGGCCCCACAATCAAACCTGCTCGCTCTAACGACCTCGGAAGAAATCGAAACCGAATCAGAATTGGAGTCGGAAGACGGAAAGCTCACATTTTCAGAGGATGGCGAAATCACTGTAAGTGGGTTTTCTAAAAGTCAATTATCCGAATTAATTGAGTATCTTTCTCGCGACTTGGTGAAAGCCAAAATCCGAGTCGAGTCCCTCCGACAGGAAGTAAAACTCCTTAAAGAGGGAGCTGACTCTAGATCCTTAACTGAGAAGGTTCAAGAAGGAACCTCTAATCAAGTTGAAAAACTTGAGAAAGAGAACTCCTCCTTGAAAACTCAAGTCAAGGACCTTAGAGCTGCTTTAGAACGGTTCACTTCTGGTTCCAAGGGTCTTGATATGATCCTTAGAAAATAGAAGTCGGTTCTAAATCGATCCGGGTTAGGCTATCGAACTAAGTCTAGACAAAGATCATACTATGCTGTACTGAATCAGTCTAGACCTAAAGTTCAGGCATGGACATCCAAACTATGCCTGAACAACCAAACTGGGTCAAATCAATATTGGATCCCCAAGGACAAGATTCACATCTTGCCGAATCATTATCGTGGCTTTAGTCCAGGGGAGAAAATTTAAAAACAATTTTTATAGTTAAATAAATTCTTTTTCTTATTGTAAAATTGCAAGATTGCTTGTTTATTTATTTTCTACAATTTATCATGCTTAGATTTAGGACTTGTTAGATTAAGGACTGAACCAATTAACTGAAATTTGAACAACCTAGTATTGGGTGGCGGTGAGATGATAGTACGTTAGGGAAGCCTCTTCTAATAAGATCAAGTATACACTACTTGGTCTCTTTAGACTGATGAAACTAGCCGAAGCTACCGATCCAAGACCCAAACTAGTTAGACCAGAATTTTTCAAAAAGTAATTTTGAAAATGAAATTTCATTAAAAGGCTTTATCAAGGAAAGGGTTGATGATCCAATAAGGCTACGACCAAAGAAGGCCTAGTGCCTTGCTAAGACCTGGAAGCCGATTTCTGAAATTCAAAATCAAATTATTCTTTGTCAAATTCAAATCTAACACAAATGTTCAGTTAATTGTAGATTCAAACACTCGTTTTTCAAAATAAATTCAAAACAAATTGCTTTCAAAAGTAATTCAACTTTTTCAAAATAAATCATGATTTTTCAAAATAATTCTGTCTACTAAATCCTATCTCACAAAAACCCATAAGGCTAACGTTATTGATAACTCTAGATTGGGTGAGATAGAATAGGCTGTAAAAATCAAACAAACTAAGAAAATAGAAGAAACAACAAATCTGATATTTGATGAAGAAGTTAACTCAAAATTTGATAATCCAGATCTAAATTCATCAAATGCTGAAGATAATGAACAAACTGTTGAACCTTTAATTGAACCCCTAAATAAACTAACTATTGAACCAACTATTGAGTCAATTGAACCAACAATTGAACCAACCCAAGTAGTTGAACCAAATACTGAACCAAACCGACCGACCGGACCTAAGGTTGAACCAAGTTCTAGAAAAACTAAGAAACCCAGACTCAGTCACCCAACTGATCAAATTGTGGGTGATTCAACTTTAGGAGTCAGAACTAGGTCTTCCTATAGAAACCTTAGTCAGATTGCAATGATCTCAAAAATTGAACCTAAGACTATAGAAGAAGCCTTACCTGATCCTGATTGGATCTTAGCTATGCAAGAAGAATTAGCCCAGTTTGAGAGGAACCAGGTCTGGAAACTAGTACCTAAACCTGAGGGCAAATCCATTGTTGATACTAAGTGGGTTTTTAGGAATAAGCTAAATGATCAAGGAGAAATAGTGAGAAATAAAGCCCGCTTAGTAGCCAAAGGATTCAGTCAAGTAGAAGGGTTAGATTATGTTGAAACTATGCCCCAGTAGCTAGACTTGAGTCCATTAGGATGTTGTTAGCCTTTGCATCCCATAAAGGATTTAAACTCTACCAAATGGATGTAAAGTCAGCTTTTCTAAATGGATTTATTAAGAAAGAAGTTTATGTAGGACAACCCCCTGGTTTTGAGGACTTAGAAAGACCTGACCATGTTTATAAACTCACTAAAGCACTTTATGGACTAAAACAAGCACCTAGGGCCTGGTATGAACGCTTATCAACCTACCTAATTTCTAAAGAATTTAAACAAGGACAAATTGACTCAACCCTATTTATTAAGACCTTAGGAAAAGAAATCTTTATTGCCCAAATCTACGTCGATGGCATAATCTTTGGGTCCACCAACTCAAACTTCTTAAAAGAATTTGTTAAAATAATGGAAAATGAATTTGAAATGAGCTTAGTTGGTGAGCTCAACTTCTTTCTAGGGTTACAAATCAAACAAACTAGGGATGGAAACTATGCCCATCAATCCAAATATGCTAAGGAGTTAATAAAGAAATTTAAAATAGATAACTCTAAAAGCATAAGTACCCCCTGATAGGCCCAAACTATGTGTCACGAATGTGGGCCTCAAATTTAGATGTGAATGAATGCTGGAAACCCTTTTTGCAATCAAAGAAGAAAAGCGTAGTAAAGGGGCCACAGGTCGTATTTTTCCAAGGGACTAGTTGACGTTGTGTGATTCGTGCTTGTATTTATGTGTCGTTTGTGTTTTCGGGTTTCAAATAATGATTTGGGTTTGGGTTCAATTCGAAATGAAAAAAAACTTGAGGAAAAGAAAGATCTTGGCTAGACGAATTCAACAAGGTATGACAATTGATGAACTTACCCAACTAACAACTCAATCAAAGCCACTTAAACAATCTATGAAGGCAAATCTGAGTTCACATGCAAAATAAATGCTAAACAAAAGAATCAGGCAGTGATGGTAATTTCCGGAAATCAAACAATCTTAACACAATAATAGCATATGAAATTCAGACTTTAAACAAGCTATTCAACTCAAACTAGCTATAATTTTTGGGAGCCAACCAATGCCAAGAAAATTCAGAAATACTAAAGGGTGATATCAATTGATTTCAAAACTATTCTACACCCAAAAGATAAGTCAAAACTTGATGCAAAACATCACTCAAAACAGCTTGGCACGCATGGGATCCTTTGTGCCGAAACTAAACCTTTTGTGCCAAAATTGATTCTAACAATTCAGCCTTGTAACCTATTGATCAAGCCTAGAAAATGAAAGCTGTAAATGCAAGGAAATGCAGGGATAAGAAGAAATTTCAGATTCCAAATGAATGACTGATCAACTCAGATTGTTGAAGGAACTTGACACCACCAAAACTGCAGAAACTGCAGTAAACTGCAGTTTCGTTTCAGAAATTCAGAAACATGGAGTTTGGATTCAGCTACAAGTTGGATGCAAATTCAAATTAAACAACTGAAATTAAGTGCGATGGAGTTCGAATGCAAAGCTTCCTTGATATAACTTCAGCAGCTACAATTAAAAATGGCAGAAATGAATTGGGTACAGATCTGAAACTGGGATGCAGAAATGAAAGTTGATACAAATCTGCTGAAACTAAATGCAAAACTGATCAAGTGCTGAAACTCACAATGCATGCTGAATTCAAGTACCAAAATACACTACAAGGTGTGTTAAATGTGATCCAAATTGATGCTGATGCTGAACCCGATACAATCTCAGAAATGCTAAACTGAAGCTACTGAAAGTAAGATGATATGCAGGATAAACTTGATACGCAATGGGAAATCTGAGCAGAAATGCGGAATTGAAATTAAATGCTGATAAAACTCAAATCAAACTCATTAGCTACCAAAATGTCGACTTAAATCTCAAGAACTAAAACCAGAAACGAATTGAATTCGAAATAAACTGACAAGTTGCAGAAACTAAGCTGGAAATGGCAGATACAGGGCTGATACGCGAGCTGCCACTGATACGCAAGGATCTAAGCTGAAATTAACTGAAATTAAACACAATTATCCACTAGACAGGTTCCTAAACTACTCAACTTGAAAGACATAAACCTAATTAAGCAGAAATAATTGCATTAAACCAACTTAACCAATCTGAAATTCAGAAACAGCAAGAAACGAGGCAGAAATGAAATTTACAGCTAAAACAGAAATTACAATATGAAATCTAAACCCTAATCACTTCATTAGCTCAAGGTCTCCTTGTTCGTCACGCAAGGGCTGGCCTCGGACCCGCAAGCTCAGCAATTCACTGAGGAACTGAATCGGTAGTAAAATCTAGCTCGAACTCTGTTCAAGAGCGAAACCCAATCGAAGTCTTCAATGCAGCCTTGTCTGATTGAAATGAAGGTGCGGGAATGATCCAAGCTTGTCCGAGAACCCCTACAGATGGCTTGGATTGATGTAGAGCTTGACAAAACCAAAATCGAAGCTATCAAATACAGATCTGCCGAAACCCTCAAATAACCCTGTTCTTGCCCAATTCCGAGCTGAAACTCCACCGACTACTCTCCCCGGTGACCTCGAACTTGATCTAATGAAGGATGGAGGTGGTCGCGCCCCTTGGATTGAAAGAACAGCTAAAAAACGAAGAAGAAACGAAGCAGATGAACAGTGCGGCGGAGACGCGATGAGGAGAAGCTGCTGGGAATTTTTGATTAAATAGCTAACAATGGACGACCCAGATTGATCGGATGAAATCCAACGGCTGATCTTGCTCTGATTTGAGCCAAACTTTGATGATGATGATCTGGGGTCAGGATCTGCCTCGTGGTAGCTCGGATCCTCCAGATGTGCAACGGATGGTCCAGATCAACTTAATCTTTGAATGGACGATCTAGAGCCCTCCAAGCTTGATCCAACGGTTGTTTTAGCTCTGATTGGAATGAAACCTTCAGATCTTGATCAGGGTGCTTGATCAACCCTAACCCTAGCTTGGATTGCTTTAGATTGTCCCGGATGGCTCAGATCTAGCCGCTCTTGAATCGGACTGCTCGGATTAATCGTAAGCTTGATAATTCGATCCGGTTCACTTCTGACTCAAGTTTGACCCAATATGCTCTAGGTCTAGGATCCTTTCATGCCTACAAAAATATATCAGAAAATTAGTGGCCAAATAATCCAAAAATGTGTAAATTTGCAATTAAGTCCAAAATTAGAGGAAATCCTAAAACCTAGGGTAAAATCATAATTAAGCAAGTAAAATATGGGTCAAACATGGATTTTAGCAATTAAAATAATCAATAAAATGGTATCTATCACCCCCATGGCCACAAATGTAAAAATATATAGTGACCCTGATGGTAAACCAGTAGACCTTAAACTCTATAGAAGTATGATTGGAAGCCTACTGTATCTTACAGCCAACAGACCTGATATCCTTTTTGCTGTAGGAATGTGTGCTAGATACCAAACCTGTGCTAAGGAAACACACTTAGCAGCCCTAAAAAGAATACTAAGATATGTTAAGGGCACCCTAAATGTAGGGATTTGGTATCTTAGGACCTCCACCTTTGACTTGTCAGGATACTCAGATTCTGACTATGCTGGTTGTAAATTAGATAGAAAGAGTACAAGTAGAAGTTGCCAATGTTAGGAAATAGTTTAGTAAGTTAGTGCAGCAGAAAACAACACTATGTAGCTCTATCCACAACTGAAGCTGAGTCTGTTGCCTTAGGAGAGTGTGTAGCACAACTCTTATGTATGATGCACACTCTTAAGGACTTGCAGCTTAACTACACCCAAACTCAAATCTACATTGACAATATAAGCTCAATTAATCTAACTAAGAACCCAATCCAACATTCCAGAACTAAACACATAGAAGTTAAACACTACTTTGTAAGAGATTATGTAGCCAGGGGTGAGATAGTCCTTAAGCATGTAGACTCTAAATCTAACTTAGCTGACATATTCACCAAACCCCTACCTGAGTTTGAGTTTTGCTCACTAAGAAGGCAGTTAGGGTTATGCTTGGTAGAATAGGTTTAATCTACTTCTGTGGTTCTTTTAAAACTGTTTTATTGCGTATCAGTTTCTACTTAATTTGAAAACTTTTTTTCATTTTTAAAATCAATTTTTTTGACTTAGTTTTTTTGGAAAAACTACCCCCTTTAAAACTAGGGCTTTTTCGAAAATGGACTTTGCCTAGGCCCTAACCCTAGAACTGCATGCACCTATAGATCTAGAAGCCAGCATCTCACAAGCACCTTAGGGTACTTTTGATTGATAACCTAGAATGGGTTGAGATTCTTAGGTCTTTGCCTTAATTCAAGATGCTTTAAGTCAGTGCATCTGCAGTAATTGGGGCACTAAATACAAATTACACAGTAATCAAGTTAAGTGTCAAGTTTAGAAAATCTAACTTGAACAGAACACTTAACTTGACTAACCCTAGCGAAAACTACTGTTTATAACAGTTAGTAAGTAGTTAATTGGGTTAGACAGGGCCCAAAAGAGATAATTCAAATTGATTTGGTTCAGTTTATATCTTGAATTGGTTCAGTACAGCACATCATTTTTTTTGCTATATTCGTTTGCTATAATTTTTTTTGATATATGACAAAGGGGGAGAGATTGGAAAGGAGAGAAGGTTTAAAATTTTTTTCAAATTCAAATTCAAAATTTTCAAAACTTTGTTTATCATTTCATCAAAAAGTAAAATCACTTAAGTTGTTTTCAAAACTATTTCTAAGTACTTGACTTAAGCTGTTTTCAAAACTATTTTTAAGTACTTGACCTAGCTGTTTTCAAAACTATTTCTAAGTACTTGACCTAGCTATTTTCAAAACTATTTCTAAGTACTTGATCTAGCTGTTTTCAAAACTGTTTCTAAAGAGTTTTCTCAGAAGAAGTTTAGAAGATTTTTCTAAAGTGCGAAAATAAAAAAACTTCTAAAGTATAAATATTCTAAGTATTGAAAAATTAATTCCCTTTTAGACTTAGAAAGTATAAAATTTTCCAAGTGCCCAACTAAATTTTTTTTTGGGAAATGTTTTCTAAACCTTCTTTTAGAAAAAGCTCTAAGTGTTGAAAAATCAATTCCATTTTTCAGACTTAAAATTTTTTTTAACCCAATGAACTTTTGAAAAATCTAGGGGGAGATTCCTTCGAAGGGGAGGAAACTAAATTGGAATTTTTACCTGGTTTAAACTTAACTTTTTGAACCGGGTTGCCATAAATCAAAAAGGGAGAGATTGTTGGTGCAAGCAGCACCTAAGTCGAACCTGGGTTTTGATATTGGCAAAAGTGTTCAAAAGTTATGTATTATCTATGTTCTAATGTGTTCATTAAGTGTGCAGAAAGAAGTCCTAGCGAAGGACTGCTAGGCACCTAGCGAAGGACTGCTAGGCAGCAAAAACCTAAGACCTGGCGAAGGACTGCTAGGCACCTAGCGAAGGGCTGCTAGGAGTTGAAGACCTGGCGAAGGACTGCTAGGCACCAGGCGAAGGACTGCTTGGTACTGAAGCCCTAGCGAAGGACTGCTAGGCACCGGGCGAAGGACTGCTTGGTACCCAAGACCTGGCGAAGGGCAGCCAGGCACCTGGCGAAGGACTGCTGGGCAAAAGTCCAACTGGAGGAGCCGGTCGGCAAAAGGTAAACTCTCCTGAGAGGAGTAGGTGAAGATGCGTTCCCCGTAGAGGGAACAGTAGGCGTCGGTTCGACCTAGGGTTCCATTTGGGAGACCCAAAGTCAGAATCAAGACAGCTACGGCTGTATGAATTATCTAATACCCTTGCTGTTGTGTTGTTTTGGACTAACCTTGGATGCAGGACCGACAGAATGTGTTTTTGCAGCTCAGAACACCGCAAAGGAGTGTTGGAATCTTGAGGCGACATAAACACAAAAACGCAGCAGAAACAAGATCCCTCGAGCGATCCATGAGATAGAAAAACTCGTACGAAATCATCTATCTAATAGATCTATCTAAAGCGTATACCTTTGGAGCGTGCCCTTACATTTATCCCGCTCGTCCAAGCGCCGCCGGATCTCTTGCACGTTCAAGTGTCTGTGCCTCTATTCGTATCCACACGAACACGATATCTCTACTTCGGAGAAGAACTACCTTAGTTGTGCTAGCAACTTGAGGTAGTTCACAAAACACCAAGAACCTAAGATGTGGGTTTCGACCAAGATGGAGAAGAGAAGGAAGAGGGGAAAGAAAATGACATGTTGTCTTCCAAATGACAAGAGAACAACTCTTTTATACTCATATCATGAGGAGTTTTTGCCTTTTAAACTTCCCTTCAATAAACATTTTATTGTAACTCTCTAACTTTTCATGTAACACTCTAATGGTGAGAAACTCTCCATCTTCCTCTCTTATTAATTCATTAAACATTTTAATGAATTAATATTTCATCCAAATGTGGTTGAGTCTAATCTAACGGGTTTAACTCAAATTAGATCTCAATCCATAATCCAATTGGATTCACTTGAGCCTAACTCAATTAATCCAATTCCAATTAAATCTTAGCCAAATCAAGATCAATTAATCTCCGAAGCATCGTGTCCTTAGTGTGTGACCCAATAGGCTCTCGTAACATTGGCAATGTGTCTAAACCAATTTAGACACAAAAGTAATGAGCGGCATCTAGCAATGCATCAATGCTACCCAAGTAACAAGAAAGTCGAGATCCGACTTAACCTCCGTGACTATGACAATGTATGACCTTGTCCTTCTATCCTTGATATCTAGATTGACCAATGAGGCATAGACCGTGTCATCCTCAATCAATCTTGTATTTCTAGATCCCCAAGTAGACTCACTCAAATAAATGAGCTCAATATCTCATATTGTCTCATTTGAGCATGTCCATGCGTTTTAGCAGTCCTACTCGATCAAGGGGCCCACAGATATCACTCCCGTCATATGGGAGCGATAGATCCCATCTACATCACTCACATCCCTCCGCATAATTCATTACATACCCAGTGATCGCCTTTATAGTCCACCCTGTTATGGGTGACGTTTGACGATACCAAAGTACATAACTCCATATGTAGGGAACCGTAGTGAATTCAGGTCTAAGGACTATTCATACCAATAGTCACATGAGAAAGTTTATGACACTCATATGACAATCTATGAAACTTTCTCATGGCGGGTCATTCAGTACACATTCTCCAATGTATACCCATGTGTCAACTTGATATCACATATCCATGACTTGTGAGCTCAAGTCATCAGTTGACCTACATGCTAGTCTCCAAGTATTAATATTGTCCTTGAATATTAATACTTGACTAGGAATGGTTTAGAGTAGTGTTCTGTACATTATCTCACTATTGATTCAACCAATCGATATAATATAGATAAGAACCTACTACCCAAGGATATTATTATACTTAGTTATTTGGCACAACTACAAAGTAAGTATAATAACCAAACATGCCTTTATTAATGATGGAATATGATATAAAAATGTCCCCAGCCAACCATCATATAATTGGCTCTAGGGCTCCTACTAACAAGGAGAGAGGCAGGCAGCTGGGCAGGGCGCCCCCAATGTCAAGGCAAAACAAGTTAAGCAAGATTCGCTTCAAAAGCTTACTGGGCCAGGCGCCCTTATGGTCCCGGGCGCCCTGATGGTCCCGGGCGCCCCTAGTTTCCCGGGCACCCTGGGTCCAAGCCAACGAAGCGATCGAATTCAAGTCAGCCGAGAAGCCTGTTGAACAAGTCAAGCAGGGCGCCCCCTGTGTCTCGGGCGCCCCTGTCAAACTCCGAGCTCGATCCTCGAGGGATAAGGCTGACCAAGTTCCGTATAGGGGTTTGCGGATCAAGAGGCACGTGGAGGGCGCCCCCAACGTCCAGGGCGCCCCCAGGTGAACTATAAAAGGGGTTCGACCCCCAACGCTTCAGAACATAATTCTCCAACGCCACAACGCTCTTCGCTCAAGCGCACTACTCCGGAAACATCTGATCTCGAGGTTCTAGCGCCGACGACGACCCTACGCACCGAAGTACGATCCACACCGGGTGTCGGTAACGAAGAGTTCAATTATTCCTTTTACAGCAATACTTCTATACAATTCACTGTAAACATTTGCGCATTGTAGAATTGCCTGCAATAAACGGTCAAGGACCGTGGGCCTTAGAGTAGGAGCCGACCGTGACTCCGAATCAAGTAAATCCTTGTGTTCGTGTGTGTTTTTGTGTTAATTTACCGCTGCACATTCTCTCTCTAATCCGAAACCGTTTTACGATATTCACCCCCTCTATCGTATTCTCTCGATCCAACACTCTTGACTTAGAGTTGAATTAAAAGTCTCTGGATCGGTCTGGTGACCGATCAGGGAAGTTGGCACGAAATCCCTTTGTAGATCGGTCTGGTGAATGATCCAGAGGAGGCTGATCGGTCTGGTGACCGATCAGGGAGATAGTAGAAAGGTTTCTGTTGAGCTCCTGATCATTCTGGTGAACGATCAGGGAGAGGTCAGTATCCTTGGGGAGAAACCTTTGATCGGTCTGCTGGACCGATCAAATATCGCGGGTTCCTGACTATGTTCGATCAGGATGGAGCCTGATCGGTCAGGGAGTGCTCTGATCGGTCTCCAGACCGATCAGGCCACAACCTGATCGGTCTGGTGACCGATCAGTGAGGTTTGGCCTGCGAAGGCTGGGAATCCCAGCACTGCTATGGATCGGTCTGGTGACCGATCCACGATCTGTGATCGGTCAGGGTGATCGATCACAAGAAGCTCGCGATTTCTGATATCTCACCGTGGACCGATCAGGCTAGAGCCTGATCAGTCTGAGCTTATCCTGATCGGTCTGGTGACCGATCAGGGTCATCTATGATCAGTCTGGTGACCAATCACTTTAATTCAAATCGTTATCAGACGCACTGATCGCGTTTGTTTTCTCTGCCGATTCTCTGATACATTGCTGATTTCATTTGATATGTTGTGCTAATCTTTTGTTGGAGTGTGCAGGTGATACAAGGAGGATTCAAACCATGGGGGAAGTCAACTGAGGACTTTCCTTGGTGTAGGTTTGTCTGTTTATCGATTTCAGGTTTCAACGGGCAGCTGGCGCGACTGGCAACTGACAGAGGCTCAGCTGAAGAGGTCTTCAGTGGACTGAGTGCTCAGGGAGTCAGGGGGTCAGGCTGTGGCTCAGTGTATGCCGTTGGAGCTTGACGACGTTGAACTTGAGCTTAAGTCAAAGCTGGAAGCAGAGGAGCGGGGAGAAGTGAAAAGATAGAAACTTGGGAAGTTTGGCTGGGCTGTGCTTGTGCTCTCTGTTGCTTTGTGCTTGAGTGCTCTTGCTTGAGTGTTCCTTGTGAGCGTTCCTTCTCATTGTCTCTTGAGCTTAATTGTTTTCCTACTGAGACTTGTGGAGAGGTTTCTCCACCGAGATGGAGGCTTCATTATATTCGGGGTCACCTGGGGCTTGATCTGCCGATGATCAAGGGATCGCCCACCTCACTGGCAAGCCAAGGAGTAGGGGCAAGTTATCCCCGAACCTTGTACATCTCCATCTTAGCGATTTGGTTTGCTTTCTTTCTTTATATTGTTCTTTCTGTGTTTGTTTCTGCTGCTGCTAATCTCTGATCGCAGAAGAACTCAAAGAGCAAGTGTTTTAGTGTTTGGCTACATTCACCCCCCCCCTCTATAGCCATCTAAGCACCAACAAGTGGTATCAGAGCTTGGGGCTTTGTTCAAGCGGCTTATCATCCGAGAGCTTACAACAACGATGGCTTTGAGAGAAGGATTTAGCACCAGCCGACCTCCATTCTTTGACGGCACTGATTTCCAATATTGGAGGTCAAAGATGGAGTATTACCTCAAGACGAACATCTCCATGTGGTTTGCTGTTAAGGAGGGTTTTTCCAATCCTAAAGATGCTGAGGGAAGAGAGTTGGATTTTTCAAAGTGGTTGGGAGAGCAAATCCGGAAGGGAGAAGCCGATGCTAAAGCCGTGGTTACCTTGCAATGTGAGATGACCAAGGACCAACTAATCAAAGTTGGTTCCTTCACAAGTGCTAAAGACTTATGGAGCAAACTCATTGAGCTCCATGAAGGCACTCAAGATACCCGGATTGCCAAGAGAGACTTGTTCCTCAACCAACTTCAAAATCTCACCATGGGAGAAAATGAAAATGTAAGTATACTCCATGGACGATTCAAAGAGACCCTCAATGGTCTACACTCCATCAATGAAAACGTAGAAAATCGAGACCTAGTGAGGTATGTCCTTAAATCGTTTCCTAGGGATGCCTTATGGTCATCCATGGTGGATCCCTACAAGGTATCCAAGGATCGTTCTTTCGTTAAGTTAGAAGATCTATTTTGTTCCAAGGAGAAAGGATTTGCTTTAGTGGCAGGTGACAAAAAGAAGAAGAAGGAGAAGAAGGACAAGGAGGAGGAAAACACTCACTGTCACATGACATTCATGGCACTAGAGGACTCGAGAGAAGAAAGTGATAACGAATCAAGGAGCTCCTCAACCACGCCTTCATCATCTTCGGATGATGAAGAGGTAATCTCTCCCGAGTTAGATAAGTGCTATAGAACCATTGCATGTCTAACTAGGATGCTTAAAAAAAATCCAAGAACAAAGTTAAATTGTTGAAATTGGAAGTAGAAGAGTTGAAATCCTCTAGGGTGGAGGATATTAATGATTTTCATGAGAATCCTCTAAGGATGAGGATCTTGATGATTTGCATGTTAAAAATCTTGAGGATGAAAATAAGGGTTTGAAGGGTGAAATTAAAAATCTCAAGAATATTCTTGAGAAGTTTTCAATAAGCTCTAAAACATTAGATATGGTACTAAATTCCCAAAGGGCGGTTTACAACAAACCCGGTATAGGTTACCGACCTAAAGAACCAACCTTCATATCTTTAATGACTAGAACCCATTTTAGATCACAAAATAATTCTAGGGGCCAAAAGGTTAGAAAGAAAAAGACTAAGGCATGGGTGCCTAAGTCCTTCATTGTTGATGCCTTAGGTCCCAAAATATGGGTACCCAAAACATCTATTTTTCGAATTGTATAGCTTTGATTGAGAGGGAGCATCTATCAACATGGGTGGTTGATATTTGGTGCTCCCAACACATGGCCATTCCTAGTTAGGGATGTGCTTACCATTTCCTCAAATTAGTGGATGACCATGTACACAATGTAGGTGATTAGATTTAAATCAATGGAAAACTTGGATTTCCGACACAATGTAGATACATTTTTTTTATGAGCAACAAGAAAATTGTTATCCATGCACAAGGATACACTAGTTCCAAAATGGACCAACAAGTGTTGAAAATTTATCACATGAATGGTTTAGGTTGACACATAACTTGTTTTCACTGTGAATTGCTTAGGATAGTTGGTCTTTTTACTGCAATTTATGGTTAATGATATGCCTTATCTCAAGTCTAAGGAGTCTATTTTCTTGTATGTGTTATTGAACATGAATGCATGCTAAGGAAAATATCAATACATAATTTGTAATGATAAGGCATCAATAGATGAGAACATGAGCTCAAGGTTTAGGCTTAAGTATTTCTTAATATTTTGAAGATGAACCTAGTTGAGTATGCCATGACTTTGATGTATGTATTAATCTATGGCATGAAAATTTTGTTAAGAACAACATGTTAAGATAGTTTATGATGTTTCAAAATTAAGTACTCAAGCTCCATGATTTGTTTGTTTTCCCACTGACCATGCTTTGATACAAACCTATTTTTGATACTCAAGTTCATGCTTAGAACATAATTGATCATTCTCTGAAATTAACACAAACTTGTTTTTGGTATCTTTTCAATCCATAGAAATTCTTGATTATTGATATGAAATGAAGCTTAGTTAAGGGACCCAAATCATATTGTTTATTTTGATTAAGAGAAATGAATTTTGGTTAATGGAACTCGTCTAGGATCAAAATGTTAGTGAGAGCCCTAGAACCAATCATGTGATGGTTGTTATATGGACTCATTGTATCATATTTCATATATATAAAGGCATTTGATTATGGTTATTATACTTACTTGTATTGGTGCCAAATAACTAAGTGTAATAACGTCCTTGGTAGTAGGTTCATATCTATATCAATCGATTGGTTGAATCGATAGTGAGATGATATAGAGAACACTACTCTTAATTATTCCTAGTTAAGTATTAACATTCAGGGACAATGTTAATGCATAGAGACTAGCATGTAGGTCAACACGATGACTTGATCTCACAAGTCATGGATATGAGATATCAAGTTGACACATGAGTATGCATTGGAGAATGTATACTGAATGACCCACCATGAGAAAGTATCATGGATCGTTATATGAGTGTCATATACTTTCTCATGTGACTATTAGTATGACTATTAGTCCTTAGACCTGAAGTCACCATAGTTCCCTACATAAGGAGTTATGTACTTTGGTTTCGTCAAACGTCACGCGTAACTGGGTGGACTATAAAGGCGATTACTGGGTATGTAACAAATTATGCGGAGGGATGTGAGTGATGTAGATGGGATCTATCCCTCCTATATGACGGGAGAGATATCATAGTCTTGATAGAGTGAGATCACTAAGTGCATGGCCATGCCCAAATAAGGCAATATGAGATATTGAGCTTATTTGATTATAGTGAGTCTACTTGGAGTTCAAGACACATAGATTGATTGGAGGATGACACGGTCTATGCTTCATAGAAGATCAATCTAGATATCGACGATAGAAGGACATTGTCACATATTATGAAAGTCATAATTAGTAGTCACATTGGTGATGTTGGATCTCAACATTCTTGTAACTTGGGTAGCAATGATGTGTTGCCTAGATACCGCTCATTGCTTATGTTTCTAAGAGGTTAGAAGCATTGCCAACGTTACAAGAACCTATAGGGTCACACGCAAAGAACAAATAGATGGAGAAAAAATGAAGTCAAGTTTGACTTGGCTAAATATGGAAAGTCCATAAAAGGCAAGTTTGACTTGACCCAAATCCAAATCAAGTTTGACTTGACTTGGTTCCACTTCAAGTTAGACTTGACATGGGAGAAGAAATGGAGTCAGTTTGACTTGACTAAATATGGAAAGTCCATAAAAGGCAAGTTTGACTTGACCCAAATCCAAATCAAGTTTGACTTGACTTGGTTCCACTTCAAGTTAGACTTGACATGGGAGAAGAAATAGAGTCAAGTTTGACTTGACTAAATATGGAAAGTCCATAAAAGGTAAGTTTGACTTGACCAAAAGGCCACCTCACCTTGACTTGACCAAGTGATGACTTGGCTTGGTATTTGACTAATGATGATGCTCCACATCATCTCCAAAGGTTGTAACTCCCCATTTGAATTTGAATTCAAATTGAAAGGGGGTTATGGCAGGCCACTTAATGGCCATTAATGGCCATTATGTGGCCGGCCACAATGAGAGAACAAAACAAGGTTTTGTTCCATTTTTCTCATTGTGTGTCTTCTCTTCTTCCTCCTCCAAGAGTTGGTGCTCTTCTTCTTCTTCTCCTCTTGGCCGAACCCTTGTAAGGTGCTAGCACACCTAAAGGGTTT
>JAGFNQ010004282.1:84368-110604 GCA_024364735.1 Boesenbergia rotunda
TTGTATCCGAAAGGAGGAATCGTACCTTATTAGATATGGTACGATCTATGATGAGTCACGCAGATCTTCCTATATCCTTTTGGTGATATGCTCTAGACACGGCAGTGTTCACACTAAACCGTGTTCCATCAAAGGCTGTCATGAAGACACCATATACGATATGGACAGGGAGGAGTCCCAAGATGTCTTTCATGAGGGTTTGGGGTTGTGAGGCTTACGTACGACGTCAAGTCTCAGACAAACTGGGACCCAAATCTGATAAGTGTTATTTCATAGGGTATCCCAAGGAAACGAAGGGATACTACTTCTACATTCCTAGTCAGCACAAAGTGTTTGTTGCTAAGACTGGAGTATTTCTAGAAAGGGACTTTGTTTCTAGAAAGACTAGTGGGAGTACGTTCAGTCTTGAAGAAGTTCAAGACATGGACAATAGCACTGAAGCCTTGATGGAAGTTGAACAGGAACCACAAAGTGTGGTGGTTGATGAGGTTGTTGCACAAGAAGCTGTGGAACAACAACCTGTTCATGTAGACCTACCTCTTTGCAGGTCTGATAGGGTACGTCGTCAGCTTGAGAGATACTCATTTCTCTTGTCTGACCATGATGACGTTATGCTCGTTGAGAACGAGCCTACCTCCTATTAGGAAGCTGTGATGAGCCCAGATTCTGAGAAATGGCTAGAGGCCATGAGATCCGAGATGGATTCCATGTACACCAACCAAGTATGGACTTTGGTTGATCCACCTGAAGGGGTCAAACCCATTGGGTGTAAGTGGGTCTTTAAGAGAAAGACTGACATGGATGGACTTGTACATACCTATAAGGGTAGACTAGTAGCTAAAGGTTTCAAGCAAATTCATGGTATTGACTATGATGAAACTTATTCTCCAGTCACGATGTTCAAGTCCATTAGGATCTTGCTTGCTATTGCAGCATACCACGATTATGAGATCTGGCAGATGGACGTCAAAACTGCGTTTCTGAATGGAAACCTCCTCGAGGAAGTGTACATGACACAACCTGAGGGTTTTGTAGATCCAAAGCATACTGGTAGTGTATGCAAGCTGCATAAGTCCCTTTATGGACTAAAGCAAGCTTCTCGAAGCTGGAATCTTCGATTCGATGATGCAAGCAAACAGTTTGGTTTCATCAAGAATGAAGATGAACCTTGTGTCTACAAAAAGGGTTAGTGGGAGCACAGTTGTCTTCCTTGTTTTGTATGTAGATAACATACTACTCATTGGGAATGACATTCCTTCACTACAGTCTGTGAAGACTTGGTTGGGGAATTCCTTCTCAATGAAAGACTTAGGTGAAGCAGCCTATATTCTAGGCATAAAGATCTATAGAGATAGATCTAAGAGATTGCTTGGCCTAAGTCAGAGTACATACATTGATACCGTTTTGCAACGGTTTGCCATGCAGAATTCCAAGAAGGGAAATCTGCCAGTGTCACATGGCGTGAGTCTTTCGAAGACTCAAGGTCCCTCTTCTAGAGAGGAGAGAGACCGCATGAGCAAGATCCCTTATGCCTCAGCCATAGGATCTATCATGTACGCCATGTTATGTACTCGTCCTGATGTCTTGTATGCTTTGAGCATGACGAGCAGATACCAGTCAGATCCAGGTGAACGTCACTGGATAGCAGTCAAGAATATTCTTAAGTACTTGAGAAGGACTAAAGAATATTTCTTGATATTTGGAGGCGAAGAGGAGCTAACTGTAAAAGGATACAGTGATGCAAGCTTCCAAACTGACCAGGATGACTACAGATCGCAGTCAGGGTTCGTGTTTTGCTTAAATGGTGGCGCTGTCAGCTGGAAGAGTTCAAAGCAGGATACAGTTGCTGATTATACAACAGAAGCTGAGTACATTGCTGCATCTGAGGCAGCAAAGGAGGCAGTTTGGATCCGCAAGTTCATTACTGAGCTTGGAGTGGTTCCTAGCATAGCCGACCCAGTACAGCTCTATTGTGACAACAATGGAGCTATTGCGCAGGCTAAGGAACCTAGGTCACACCAGCGGACCAAACACATACTACGGCGTTTCCATCTCATTCGAGAGATCATCGATCGAGGAGATGTGAAGATATGCAGAGTACCCACAGAGGCTAACATTACAGATCCCTTGACCAAGGCTTTGGCACAGACCAAGCATGATGGTCACACTAGGTCATTGGGTATTAGATACTACAGTGATTGGCACTAGTTCTAGTGGGAGATTGTTAGTGAGAGCCCTAGAGCCAATCATGTGATGGTTGTTGTATGGACTCATTGTATCATATTTCATATATATAAAGGCATTTGATTATGGTTATTATACTTACTTGTATTGGTGCCAAATAACTAAGTGTAATAACGTCCTTGGTAGTAGGTTCATATCTATATCAATCGATTGGTTGAATCGATAGTGAGATGATATAGAGAACACTACTCTTACTTATTCCTAGTCAAGTATTAACATTCAGGGACAATGTTAATGCATAGAGACTAGCATGTAGGTCAACACGATGACTTGATCTCACAAGTCATGGATATGAGATATCAAGTTGACACATGAGTATGCATTGGAGAATGTATACTGAATGACCCACCATGAGAAAGTATCATGGATCGTTATATGAGTGTCATATACTTTCTCATGTGACTATTAGTATGACTATTAGTCCTTAGACCTGAAGTCACCATAGTTCCCTACATAAGGAGTTATATACTTTGGTTTCGTCAAACATCACCCGTAACTGGGTGGACTATAAAGGCGATTACTGGGTATATAACAAATTATGCGGAGGGATGTGAGTGATGTAGATGGGATCTATCCCTCCTATATGACGGGAGAGATATCATAGTCTTGATAGAGTGAGATCACTAAGTGCATGGTCATGCCCAAATAAGGCAATATGAGATATTGAGCTTATTTGATTATAGTGAGTCTACTTGGAGTTCAAGACACATAGATTGATTGGAGGATGACACGGTTTATGCTTCATAGAAGATCAATCTAGATATCGACGATAGAAGGACATTGTCACATATTATGAAAGTCATAATTAGTAGTCACATTGGTGATGTTGGATCTCAACATTCTTGTAACTTGGGTAGCATTGATGTGTTGCTAGATACCGCTCATTGCTTATGTTTCTAAGAGGTTAGAAGCATTGCCAACGTTACAAGAACCTATAGGGTCACACGCAAAGAACAAATAGATGGAGAAAAAATGAAGTCAAGTTTGACTTGGCTAAATATGGAAAGTCCATAAAAGGCAAGTTTGACATATCCCACCTGAAATCGATAATTTTTCATTTGCTTTTGGCTAAAATCTATAGATCTTTGAAAAACCAGACTTTCAACATACTGCATCATGAAAAATGCACAATCCAACCTGAAAAATTAATATTCACATTGTTGTCATCTTATAAATCCAACCATGAAATCAGTTGTTATTTTTAACAAAAATAAACATCCTCTTACGATCTGCTTTGGGTGGGTCCTTCTACAACAATTTTATTAAACTCTGGCCCAGCTATAGAAGGCAATCCTTTATTCCATATCTTGTAATATGACCAGTTCAAATTTTTGAAAAACACCACCTACACAGATATTACATTAGTAACAATTATATTGGTCTGACACTTTTTGTTGAGGTATATATATGAAATAGAAAACTTACAGTTTTTCAAATTTGGCAATGTACCCTTCTGTGGCGCCGAGAGAATTATAATGATGGATACTACCTTCCTCGAGGTCAATAATCATTAGATGCCAATGATCATCTCCATTATTTAGAGGACAGATGATATATCTAATTGGCTTATCCGTATCAGTAGCAATAGTTTGTTCAAATGCCTGAGCGTGAATCACCTCAAAAAGTTCCTATGTTTATTAAAAAGGAAGTGTCAGTGGACTAAATCATAAAAAAAAATAATACAAGTAGCTAATTTACTTACATCAAACCCCACCCCACAGAATATGGAGGGGTGGTATGGTGAGTTACACGCTTTTGCTTCATTTGTAAGAATTGTCCAGTATGTATTTATGCAATCCCCAGTGGTGTAGTCATTCCAATCAAATATTGTCAAAAATGATTGCATATCTAATGAAAAGGTCTCATTGGACCAAACTGGAATCAACTCATACCTACATGCAAATACGATAAGCAACTTAATAACAATGTCAATGATTAAATTTTATTAATGAATCTCAATAATCATCATTGTTTTATAATATTTTTCTAAACGCAATAGCAACTAACTCACTTTAATTTACTAAGCTTTAATAATATTTCAGCAATCTCTGCATCTTTATTCTTCTTAAAAAATGCTGTGGAATTCTTCAAGATTTTGCTTTTCACCTTTTGAAATTCTTTTGCTTTATCTTTTTGGTGTTCAGATATGTTTGTTTGAGTGGACGTCGCAGATTTTGTTGTTTGCGTTGTAGTATCTGACATTGATGGGGCAGGAGCCTTGTCATCTTCATCTTCATCTTCATCTTCATCTTCATCTTCATCCTCATCCTCATCCTCATCCTGAACAACTTGTTTGCCCTTGCCTTTGGCCTGGTTGTGTTGTCTGACCTGAGTTATTTTCCGTTTTTGGCAAGTGGCTCACCTTCATCTGACCCTTTGCTTTGCAATTGTTGATGCAGCTGTTTGATTTTTTGGTTAGACTGAAATATGATCGCCTCTCTTACAGCTACCCTTTTATCATTTTGCTCTTCTTGTACTTTAAGCTGCGAATCTTTATCACCAATTATTTTATCCTTTTCAACAATGATGTCATCTTTTTGTTTCAGCTGGGACTCCTTCTCTGCAATTATTGTTTCTTTCTGATGCAATAATTTGATCCTTGGCACTGATGGCTGTTGCCGTCTCACTTTTGGCTTCCTCCAAACTTTTAAGTGCTATATTTAATTGTTGCTGTAAGGTCTCACTTTGTTCTTGTTCTTGTATACATATATTGCAGGCTTCCATTTGTAAGGCGTGTAGCCTTCCTTGTGTAGCCTGGCTTCCTTCTGGTGCTTGCTGTAATACCTCACAGTGTACCTCAAGTGGTTGAGTTGGAGGAGAGTAGTCAGGTACCAAATCATGCTCTATATCAAACGGAATTAAATCAACAATAATTAAATGTGTGGCTACATGGTCTATCATCCTCTTGATACACTCAACATGGGCTTTAGGCCAAGTCCAGCGAAGTATTCTTGGCAATCTATGAGGATGTTCAGGAGCAGCAATACTAATATGTTTAGTAACACATACCTGCAACATCATTATAATGAGTAAATAATATCCCTTGAGCAAGGGAGCCTTGGCCGGTTGGGTTGAATCACTTACATGTGGTCTATGCCTCAATGTCACCTCCTTTCCAATGGCTCCCAACTGAGGAGCCATGAAATTGTACACGGCATTGCACCAATTATAGTTTGGTAGATTGTCAAAATCATCTACGCAATCAATAAGTGACAGAGCAGGAATGGCAAGTATGCTGTTAGTACCACAAAATAGCACTGTACAAAAAAATAGAGTATATATAACTGACAGTACAACTTGTCATTGGATGTAGACTTTATTAGCAGTTTCTCCAAATGGCGTGCAGAACAACTAGAATCTTCAAAATACTCCTTGTACAGTGAGCTGAAGGTCTCATTCAATTCTAGTTGACTATCTCTCCATGGTCAGGTAGCCCTAGAATAAGTGATATATTAACCTTTGTGAAATTGAGTTTTTGCCCATGGAATACAAAGCTCTGTTCTTCTTCATCCAAATTATCAAACATGTTCTGAACTTGGCGTCATACACAAGAACTAGTAGGAAGGTCGAGGACCCAAGAAAAGGGTGTTTCTCGAAGCAACTGTTCTTGTGCTGGTGTGGGTGGAACAGAATCAATAAAATTTTTGAAATGGCAAAGGCTACTTTTCCAGTTCATTCATTTACTTCGACCTTTGTTGGCAAAACTTTTATACTCGGTAGGCACTTTGAGTTTTCGTTGTGTCAGCTATTTTTTCGCATGACTTCCCCCAGGGACTTGATGTTTCTTTGATTTGGTGGGAGCAGCTTTCTTTGAAGATGATCTTTTTTGACCCATATCGAACTTACCAACCATCAAACAAAAACTTATTTGAGACAAACAAAAATGACACTTAGAATTCGTTTAAAAAAGAGCCTCCTAAAAATAAATCTTTTATTGAAAACTATCGCTAACCCTAGGTGAAAAGCAAGAACTGAAATGACAAACTACAATTTAGGGTACGTACAATTCGACTAGTCTGATGACGAGGATGTCGCCCACAACTACACCAATGAAGACAAGCACGCTACATTGAAATCGCAACAAATCTTGAGCTAGAAGACGATTGCTTAGCACTAGGCTCCCAGGGACGCTATAAAACTCAGTGACTGCTGGGCCTGATATAAAGGATTTCAGGCCCTAGGCGGCCCTTTTTTCTTTATATGTATTATAAATTTTTTTTAGGTTATATCTATTTTTATTTCTAAAAGTAAAACTAAATTTGTTATATATCATATATATTTCTGATTTATCATGTGTATTTGATTAATTATGTATTTATATTTAATTTTCAAGCATCTAAAATTCACATATAGATGAACGATGCTGGGCCTGAAATAAAAGTTATTCAGGTCCACAGTGGGCCGGAATATCTCTTATTTCAGGCCCACCGTAGGCCTGATATGTCATATATTCAGGCCCACAAATGAAAGAAATTTTTATTTGCCATCTTAAAAAAAATTTATTATTTATTTATCATTAATTATTATATAATTAAGTATATCTGTGGGTAAGGTGTCCAAACCTCTAATCTTGATGTATCACCAATGCTATAGGAGTAGTTTAGGTATATCAGTGAGTTTTGAGCAAAACTCACTTATGACCCTACCGTATCTGGAAATCTGAAAACCCTATATCAGTAGACAGGGTTGAGCTAGGAGATGATATTTTTGGAGTCCAAACCTCTAATCATGTTGTATCACCAAGGCTATAGGAGTAGTTTAGGTGTATCAGTGAGTTTTGAGCAAAAGTCACTGATGGACCTACCATATCTGAAATTCTGAAAACCCTATATCAGTGGACAGGGTTGTGCAAGGAGATGATATTTTTGATGTCTAAACCTCTAATCTTGCTGTCTCACCAAGGCTATAGGAGTAGTTTAGGTGTATTAGTTAGTTTTGAGCAAAACTCACTGATGGACCTACTATATCTGGAATTCTGAAAACCCTATATCAGTAGACAGGGTTGAGCTAGGAGATGATATTTTTGGTGTCCAAACCTCTAATGTTACTGTATCACCAAGGCTATAGGAGTAGTTTAGGTGTATCAGTGAGTTTGGAGCAAAACTCATTGATGGACCTACCATATCTGAAATTCTGAAAATCCTATATCAGTAGACATGATTGTGCTAGGAGATAAAATTTTTGGTGTCCAAACCTCTAATCTTCCTGTCTCACCAAGGCTATAGGAGTAGTTTAGGTGTATCAGTGAGTTTTGAGCAAAACTCACTGATGGACCTGTTGGTGCAGGAAGCACCATATCGAACCTTGTTTTGATATTGGCAAAGGATTCAAAGATAAGTACTATTTATGATCTAATAAAGTTACTCAAGTGTGCAGGAAGGTCCTAGGTAATCTAGGCACTAAGTCCTGACCGGGGGCTGGGCATCGAAGACCTGCTCGGAAGGTGGGCACTAAGACCTGGCCGAGGGCTGGGCACCGAAGACCTGGTTCGAGGAATTGGACACTAAGACCTGGCCGGGGGCTGGGCACCGAAGACCTGCTCGGAAGGTGGGCACTAAGACCTGGTCGCGGATTGGGCACGAAGACCTGGTCAGGTGCATCGGGCAAAAGTCCAACCGGAGGAGTCGGTTGGCAAAAGGTAAACTCTCCTAAGAGGAGTAGGTGAGGACGCGTTCCCCGTTGAGGGAATAGTAGGCGTCGGCTCGACCTAGGGCTCCATTTCGGAGACCCAAAGTCAGAACCAAGACAGCTGAGGCTGTATAAAGATAACATATTATTGCTCTATGTTATTTTGGACTAGCCTTGGATGCAGGACCGAAGGAACGAGTGTCTGCAGTTCAGAGAACCTCAAAGAAGTGAGGCTGTAGCTGAGTAGGGCGCCTGGATTGTCCCGGGCACCCCCAAGGTGAATACAAAAGAAGTGGAGCAAATGTACGCTTCGGAAGCTAACTGGGCGGGGCACCCCCGTGCTCCCGGGCGCCCCTATGCTCCCGGGCGCCCCGATGGTCCGGGCGCCCTGAGCTCAAGCCAATGAAGTGGATAAAGTCAAGCCAGCGAGAAGCCAGCTGATAGAGTCAACCCGGGCGCCCCTAGCATCCCGGGCGGCCCCAGTCAAACCTCAGCCCTATCCCGAAGGGATAACGGCTGACCGAGAGGTACTCGGATCGGTTGACACGTGGGGGGGGGGGGCGCCCCCAACATTTCGGGCGCCCCCAGAGGCTATAAAAAGGCCCCTCGACCCCAAGGCTTGAAGACACAATTATTCCAACGCATTCACGCTCTTCTACTCCCGCGCTCTGCTCCGGAAACCTCTCGACTCGAGATACAAGCGCCGAAGACGTCCCTCTGCTCCGAAAATACAATCTAGATCGGACGTCGGTAACGAAGAGCTGCTTTTAAGTTTACTGTACTATTCTTGTAATACATTTTGTAAACTATTTTTGCGCACATATAGAATTGCCCGCAGTAAACGGTCAACGACCGTGGGCCTTGGAGTAGGAGCCAACCGCGACTCCGAACCAAGTAAAATCGTGGTGTTCGCGTGTGTTTTATTTTATTTATTTCCGCTGCTAATTCTCTTTTACAAATCTGAACGTTTTACGATATTCACCCCCCCTCTATCGTTCTTCTCGATCCAACAAGTGGTATTAGAGCGGGGTAGCTCAAACTTGGTGCAACCACCAGTTTGGGAATTTTTTTCGGATTTTTCGCATTTTATTTCAAATAAATAATATCTGTAGGTTATTATAACGATCGCCTTTTTTAATTTTGAATTCTCATTTTTTCACCATAAGTTAGAATTTATATAACGATCAACTTTTAAAAATTTGTCATAAATTTTTTTATTATTTTAATATTTTTTTTTTGAAATTCGTGCTATCTTCAAGCAATATTTATTTTTTTAAAAAACTCCTATTTCTTTCCATAAGTCAGAATATTCATTTTTTATTTGTCATAAACTTTTTTATATATTATTTTAATATTTTGCCTCGAAATTTGTGCAAAATTTTTGTTGGGCTATTTTTTCCCTTCTCCCGCACTACTAATCCAAGATCAAGTCTTGATACATTTCTATTTGTTCTTTTTGTGTGCAAGATTTATCCTTAATGGCCAATCAAGAATGGAACAGTGTTCGTCTGCCTCTATTCTCTGGCGAGAACGTCAGAACCTGGAAGGGTCTAATGGAATCCCACCTAAAGGCCCATCTGGATCTTTAGATGATAATCCAGACGGGGTTTACAGTACCCACAGAAGATGGAATATCGATCGCCTGGGATAAATTGGACGAACCAACTCTGAGGAAGATTGAGGCAGATGCAAAGGCGACTGCAATACTACAATGTGGCCTAACCAATGAAGACTTGAAGCAGGTTGGATCCTTCAACTGTGCTAAAGAGATGTGGGAGAAGCTAATCAACCTACACGAAGAAAGCTCCGAGATTGAGGTCCTTGAAGGTGTGATGTTTGAATCATCGACGAGTCAGACGAAGATCACCTAAGTTATCTCGCACTCCCGGTCCTAGCACAGACAACCGAGTTAGAATCTGAACCTGAATCCAAAGCCGAAATCGAACCAGAATCAGACGACGAATTGATTGAGACGGTAATCGATTTCGAATTCTTTTCCAAATTAGAATTAAATAAGCAAACAGATACTGTAATGGTCGAGGAAGGTGTAAATTCTATTGTAGGGAAAACTCCAAAAGAACCACCAAAGAAGGAGCTTCAACCAGTACCCGAGTCCGACTCAGACATGGAATCAGAAGATGAGTCTAGATCCGAGACGGCAAGAATCAAGGGGGAGATTCCCAATAATGAATCAAAAGGTAAATTTGTAAATTCAAATTTGAAAGATCATGTAATTTGTTACACATGCAGGGAAAGAGGGCACTACAAAAGTAGGTGCCCTACTCGTAAGATACGAACGACACCACCAAAGACGTCAAAGGAACCAGTTCCAAAAGCACAAAAGGACAAAAGTCGCATCCAATGCTTCAAGTGCCAGGAGTTTGGGCATTACAAAGATGAATGCAAAGATAGAAGAGCCAAAGATTCAGGACAACCTACCAAGATGGGTAGCTTCAATTTATATGAAAATCCACTTTTTATCATGAATGTAGATAGTTTACTTAATCTCCCTCGGTCAAATTTAGATATGGATGCATGCTTAAGTAACATAATTAATTCATGCAAATTAATTAATTCAAACTTCAGAAAGTTAAAACAAGAAAATGAGACTTGGAAAATTAAATTTGATATACTGGAAAAATTAATTAACAATCTTGCAAACTTAGAAAATCCAGAAATTTCTCCTCATTATAATTTTACTTAGCTTTTTATGCTTGGATTTAGAATTAGATAGTTTAAGGACAAAGTGATTTAACTGAAATTTGAACAACATAGTATTGGGTGGCGGTGAGATGATAGTACGTTAGGAAAACCTTTTCTAATAAGGTCAAGTATACATTACTTGGTCTCTTTAGACTGGTGGAACTAGCCGAATCTACCGATCCAAGACCCAAACTGGTTAGACCAGAATTTTTCAAAAAGTAATTTTGAAAATGAAATTTCATTAAAAGGCTTTGTCAAGGAAAGGGTTGATGATCCAATAAGGCTACGGCCAAAGAAGGCCTAGTGCCTCGCAAAGACCTGGAAGCCAATTTTTGAAATTCAAATTCAATTTATTCTTTGTCAAATTCGAATCTAACATAAATTTTCAGTTAATCGTAGATTCAAACACTATTTTTCAAAATAAATTCAAAACCAATTGTTTTCAAAATTAATTTAACTTTTTCAAAATTAATCATGATTTTTCAAAATAATTTCTTACTTCTATTCAAAATCTGTCTCACAAAACTCATAAGGTTAACATGTTTGATCACGTAGAACTGGGTGAGATATCTAGGACCCAAAAGCATAATTCACTATCCTTTTAAATAAAAAGGTTTGCAAAAGTTATTCAAACGTATCTCTATTTTTGTTTTGTCAATTTATTGTACTGTACCCTACTTTTTCATTTCTAACATTTTTTTTTTAATTTCATGTCAAATATCACAATAAATAGAGTCTAGGGCTTGTTTTGATTTAGTCATTGATTAGTCAAACCCTAGTCAACATAGTCAAACTTGGTCAACATTGAAGTTCCTTAAGGTACGTAGATAAAGTCAGACAGTGTCAGATACAGGGGGTTTTTTCTCGAAAAATTTAGATTTTTCAAAAACCTTATGCTCTAAAACTTATTAACATTTCAAAATAAGGTTTTCAAAAATTGGTTCAAAAACCTTGGTATATTACTATCTCTTTGAAGAATTATTATCATTTCAAAATATTTTTTTTCAAAAACTGTGTTATTTTTCAAAATTGAGTTTTCAAAAATTTATCTCCTTGAAAATTATCATACTAAAAAAGTTGTTCAAAAGTGTTCTTTTAATATTGATAAACCCTAAAGACACAGAGGAGATCTTCTTCATGATCAACAAGGACTCCTAAGATGTGTCAAACTTAGGGGGAGTCTAATTCAAAAAGAAAACTATCTGAATATTATTTTTCAAAATTTTTCTTTACAATTACTTTAATCAGATAATTCTTTTGATCTGAACCAATTCCTAAGGTGTAACGACCCGGAAAATTTTCTCAATATTTTCTTTAAAATATTGATCATGTCTAGATAGTTTTTGAGGAACCTAGAGATACTAGTACGAACTTTAGCCTAGTTATCCATGATTTTTCTCAATTAAATTGAGACACTAAGCAATAAGGGGTCTTATTTGGGTTTTTCTAGTACCATGGTTATTAGTGAATTTTAGGTAGAATTTAATATAAATATAAATGGGTTTTAATTAGGAATATTAGTATGATTATGGGTGGGTCTTAAGGGAATTTTCGAAAAAAAAGAATAAAATAAAAATAAAGTGCATGCACCAAGGATTGAATCTTGGACCTAGAATACCATCATGCATGTTCTAACCAATTCACCTAACAAAGGAGTGCTAGTAGAGAATGAAGTGGATTTTGGTTAAGGCTTAGGGAAAAATGAAGAGTCATCAAGGGAAGAGACACCATGACTCTTCACTTGCCCTATTCATGTGGTATAAAAGAGGGGAGAAGGCTTAAGTTGTTTTCTCTTCCACCAAAAGGCTTTTCCTCTTCCCTTCTTCCTTCTCCTTCCTCCTCCTAGTCGAAACCCACAAGGGGGTTTTTCCTTTGGAAAAGCTTCACAAGAAGGCTTCATCTTCAAGATCTAAGGGCTATCTACATGACTACAAGGGCTAAGGGTGATCAAGGGATAACAAGGTCTTCATCATCTCCTCTATTTAAGGTTTAAAAACCAAACTAACAAGGGTAAGACTCCCTCATCTGTGGTATAATAGTTTCCCATTTATTTTCATGATATAAGAATTTGTTTGGACTATATGTGGAGAAAACTAAGGTTAGGGCTTTCAAGGGTTTCGGCCACCATAGGTTTCTATGGTTGGGTTTGGATCTAACTCTCTAATGATGTTTCTTATGTTTTCTCATGTTGTAAAGGATGTTAATAGGGGTTTATGTGAAAATTTTTACATGTTTATGGCCCTTGTAACTTTCAGCCAAGTTGGGTTTTAGGGCAAGGGGTTAGGGTTAACTCCAAGCAAGGGTTCATATGGCTTCCATGGTATTATATGTAAGGTATTAGATGTGAATTGGGAGTGTTATGAATTTTCCATATGCTTGTGATCCTTTTTGGGTTTCGGCCAATGCATGATTTAGGGCTAGGATTTTGGGTTAAAACCAAATGAGGGTTCAAATGGTTTTCTATGGCATGGTATGTATGGTATGGAATGTTAATCATGACCTATGGGAATTTCCCATGGACTTATAGTCCTTTAGGGTTTCGGCCAAGACCCTAATCTAGGGTTTGGTTTGGGTTAAGGTCTCAAGGATACTTGAGTATAGGTTATTAGGATGTAAGTATATGGTTAAGCATGATGTGAGGATCTTTATGTTACCAAAATCCTAACTTCATATGCCAGGTATCATGACTCTGTATGTTTAGGTTAAATGCTATGTCTTATTCATGAACGTTTTAACCATATGCCATGAACACATGTATTTGATGTAGGCTTCATGTTATATAGGATGATGCATGTATGTTATTAAATGCCTATAATAGATCTATGTTTATGAAGGTGTATGCATGCTTTATGATGAATGTCATGAACATAAGTAATGTAGAATGCCATGAACCTAAATAGTATGTACCTTGTTCATATGAATTTTTACCATGCATGCTCTATGATGGATACTATGATTATGTATGTATGCCATGTTTTATGAATGAAGAAGATGAGTGAAGATAATGTTTATGCCGTAAGTACGAATGATAAGTATGAATGATGAAGGCATAATGATGTTATGAATTAAGTATGAATGATGAAATGCCAAGTATGCTTTATGTCATGATAAGGGATGGGCACCTTAAGAACGTCCTGGTTCTGGAACTACCGTAGCTGTTCCTACTCTTATGCTATGCTTCATGAAACAAGATTATGTTTATGCTATGTATGACTATGAATGATAAAGCATGAAAAATTATTTTACTTTATGAATGGGCTTGTACCGGACCGAAGTAAGGGTCCAAGGGATGGACACCTTAAGAACGCCTCGGTTCTGGACTACCGTAGCTGTCCACGGTTCTGGGACTACCGAAGCTGTCCAACAGGGATGGGCACCTTAAGAACGCCCCGGTTTTTGGAACTACCGTAGCTGTTCCTACCCTAGTAGGTCAGGGCTCGCTATCTCGTATTTACTTAGGGATGCGCGCTTATGATGTATGTATGTGGTACAAGCCGGGGACCCCAATGATGTTATGTTTATGTTTAAGTATCTAAAAGTATGAAGTATGATTTTGAATTAAGCATCCTTATGTATATGCATCCGACTTATGCATTCATTCATGTTATACATTATATCATGATAAGAATGTTCTACACTTATGTTTATGTCTAGAATATGCTTATGTCCATGTTAAGAAATATGTCATGATAAGTATGTTTTATGTTTAAGTTCATGCTAAGAAATATGCCATGATAAGTATATTAAGCTTATGTCCATGTTAAGAAATATGTCTTGATAAGTATGTTTTATGTTTAAGTTCATGCTAAGAAATATGCCATGATAAGTATATTATGTTTATGCCCATGTTAAGAAATATGCCATGATAAGTATGTTAAGCTTATGCCCATGTTAAGAAATATGCCATGATAAGTATGTTAATCTTATGCCATGTTAAGAATTATGCAATGATAATTATGTTATGTTCATGTTTTACGTTAAGAGTACGCTTATGTTTTATGTTCGGAATCATGCTATGTCGAATGTTTCATATGTTTATGTATGTTATGACGTATGGTTTTTAGTGAGTAGGTAAGGGACTTACTAAGCCTATGTGCTTATAGTCTTATTTTTCTTATACCGCAGATCAAGCAAGAGGTTATTAGGTGAAGCAGCAGGAGAGGAAAAAGCGGGTGTGTGGTAGTGATATGGCAAAGGAAAGAGGAAAAAGACTCCTCTATTATGTCTTGTGTTTTGGAACGCCCCTTTAGACTCTATGCTATGCTTATGGATAAGTTACTTGCTACGTATGATACTTATGAATAAGTAAGAGATGTTATATCATGATGCTACATATGCTATGAATATGCTATGTTACAATGCTACCATGGTTAGAGATGATAAGTTAAGGCATATATACATGTCAAGTATTAGTTGTATGGTAAAACGCATGTGTATAAAGAAAAAAAAATTAATCCGCTGCATTTAGATATTCACATGCCTAGGTATGTTATCGTAACGCCGCCTCTCGCCACACCGTAAGATGTGGGAAAAAGGTGGGCGTTACATAAGGACTCAGAGGAAGAGAACTTGTGGTCAACAAGCTTCCTAGGACTGGGTCAAGTTTAGGGGGAAGTCATATTAAAAGAGTTATTAAACATTTCAAAATAATTTGTTTTCATGCACTATATTGAAAGTATAAGTAATTTATCTTTCAAAATACTATTTTTCAAAACTTTTGTGGGCTATAAAATTGTATTGAAATACTCTTTGGAAAATTTCCAGGACACTTAAGGAAATGCCCTTGTAGTTAACAAGGTTTCCTAGGATTGTGTCAGACTAGAAAAAAAACTAAGTCAAGTAAAGTTTTATGTTTTCAAAATTACATTGTTCAAAAGTACTAATACTTTTTCAAAGCACTTATGTTTTTAATCTCATGATATTTTTTCAGAAAAAAATTTACTTATATTTTCAAAAATGCATATTATGTCTAAAAAGTCTTATACTTCTCAAAAAGTACTTGCATTTCTCAAAGGCTATATTTTTCAAAAATTTTATCCTTTACCTAAGAAATTCTATTTCTCTTTATCTTGAGGATTAACAATAAGTGGGTAAGAGTTCGGAACTTGGACTTCAATCATGCTTAGAATCAAATATAGTTCTGAACTTAGACTTATTGATTAAATGCTTTAAGTTTTACATATCAAGCTTGGACATAATAGAAATGCCAACTTGGTTTAACAAACTGTTCTTTAGCATTAATCCTTGCTTAATAAGTTAATAATGTGTTACTTGTTCCCTATCATTTAGTTTTTTCAAGTAACACTTGATATTTTGAAAAAAAAACTATTTCAATATTGATTTATAATTTTGCAAAACTAATAGGCTCTGATACACAATCTTTTTTTTCCTTAAACCTTTGTCAAAATATATTTTTCAGAGTATTTATAAGGGGGAAAGCAGACTTAAACAAAATTAATTTTTTCCTTAAATTTCTTCCCTTCTTCAAAGAAACTTTATTGAAAACTTCAAGTTGCTCTTAAATAAGAATTTCCTTTGTGATACTCAGAAGTTTTTATATTTATTCAAAACTGAACTTAGAATTATTTCTTTTTAAAGTAATGAACGTTTTCATATCTAAAACCTTTTTCTATACCTAAATTAGGCCTAGAACCTTTTTCAAACTGAAAAATTGCATGTTTTTTTAAACTTCAAAGGGGAAGAGTTTCATATTAAGGGGGAGCTTCATGAAAACTTCTTGTTTTTCAAAACATAATTTTCAAAACGTCCAATCAAAAGTACTTTTTCAAAAAGTTTTGTAACATGTTCTGTTTGAAAACTATTTTTTGAAAAAGTTGTGAACTCTTTTACATAAATTTATTTTGGTAAAACTCAAAACTCTCTATTAGAAACCCTGTTCACCCATGTATGCTTTTGATATATGTCAAAGGGGGAGGAAAGGTCAAAGTTAAGGATTTTATAACACAAGTATTCAGGGTTTTTGGGGTAGTATGAGGAATAAAAGTTTTTTTTTTCAAATCTAGTCTGTTCATAACTGCTATAACTGCTATACTTCATTGATTTTACCTTATGTTCTTAAACTTTATAAGTTTTTACTTAACTTTGAATTGTGTTGCCATAATACAAAAAGGGGGAGATTGTTGGTGCAGGAAGTACCATATCGAACCTTGTTTTGATATTAGCAAAGGATTGAAAGTTAAGTACTATTTGTGATCTAATAAAGTTACTCAAGTGTGCAGGAAAGTCCTAGGTAATCAAGGCACTAAGTCCTGGCCGGGGGCTGGGCACCGAAGACCTGCTCGGAAGGTGGGCACTAAGACCTGGCCGAGGGCTGGGCACCGAAGACCTGGTTCGAGGAATTGGGCACTAAGACCTGGCCGGGGGCTGGGCACCAAAGACCTGCTCGGAAGGTGGGCACTAAGACCTGGTCGCGGATTGGGCACGAAGACCTGGTCAGGTGCATCGGGCAAAAGTCCAACCGGAGTAGCCGGTTGGCAAAAGGTAAACTCTCTTGAGAGGAGTAGGTGAGGATGCGTTCCCCGTCGAAGGAATTCTGAAAACCCTATATCAGTAGGCTGTGTTGAGCTAGGAGATGATATTTGTGGTGTCCAAACCTCTAATCATGCTGTATCACCAGGGCTATAGGAGTAGTTTAGGTGTATCAGTGAGTTTTGAGCAAAACTCAGTGATGGACCTACCAAATCTAGAATTCTGAAAACCCTATATCAATAGACAGGGTTGAGATAGGAGATGATATTTTTGGTGTCCAAACCTCTAATCTTGCTGTCTCACCAAGGCTATAGGAGTAGTTTAGGTGTATCAGTGAGTTTTGAGCAAAACTCACTCATGGACCTACTATATCTGGAATTTTGAAAACCCTATATCAGTAGGCAGGGTTGAGCTAGGAGATGATATTTTTGGTGTCCAAACCTCTAATCTTGCTGTATCACCAGGGCTATAGGAGTAGTTTAGGTGTTATCAGTGAGTTTTAAGCAAAACTCACTGATGGACCTACCATATTGGGAATTCTGAAAACTCTATATCAGTAGACAGGGTTGAGTTAGGAGATGATATTTTTGCTGTCCAAACCTCTAATCTTCCTGTCTCACCAAGGCTATAGGAGTCGTTTAGGTGTATCAGTGAGTTTTGAACAAAAATCATTGATGGACCTAGCATATCTGGAATTCTGAAAATTCTATATTAGTAGACAGGGTTCAGCTAGGTGATGATATTTTTGTTGTCCAAACCTCAAATCTTGCGGTATCACCAAGGCTGTAGGAGTAGTTTAGGTGTATCAGTGAGTTTTGAGCAAAACTCACTGATGGACCTACCATATTTGAAATTTTGAAAACCCTATATCAGTAGACAAAGTTGTGCTAGGAGATGATATTTTTGGTGTCCAAACCTCTAATTTTGCTGTCTCACCAAGGCTATAGGAGTAGTTTAGTGTATCAGTGAGTTTTGATAAAAACTCACTGATGGACCTACCATATCAGGAATTCTGAAAACCCTATATCAGTAGACAGGGTTAAGCCATGAGATGATATTTTTGGTGTGCAAACCTCTAATCTTGCTGTCTCACCAAGGCCATAGGAGTAGTTTAGGTGTATAAGAGAGTTTTGAGTAAAACCCAATGATGGACCTACCATATCTGGAATTCTGAAAACCCTATATCAGTAGACAGGGTTGAGCAAGGAGATGATATTTTTAGTGTTCATACCTCTGATCTTAGTGTCTCACCGAGGCTATAGGACTAGTTTAGTTGTATCAATGAGTTTTGAGCAAAACACACTGATGGACCGACCATATCTGAGATTCTGAAAACCCTATATCAATAGACAGGGTTGAGATAGGAGATGATATTTTTAGTGTCCAAACCTCTAATCTTGCTGTATCACGAAGGCTATAGGAGTGGTTTAGGTGAATCAGTGAGTTTTGTGCAAAACTCACTGATTGACCTACCATATCTGATATTCTGAAAATCCAATATCAGTAGACAGGGTTATGCTAGGAGATAATATTTATGGTGTCCAAACCTCTAATATTGCAGTCTCACCAAGGCTATAGGAGTGGTTTAGGTGTATCATTGAGTTTTGAGCAAAACTCACTTATGGACCTAACATATCTGGAATTCTGAAAACTCTATATCAGTAGACAGGGTTGAGCTAGGAGATGATATTTTTGGTGTCTAAACTTCTAACCTTGCTGTATCACCAATGTTATAGGAGTGGTTTTGGTGTATCAGTCAGTTTTGAGGTAAACTCACTGATGGACCTACCATATCTGAAATTCTGAAAACCCTATATTAGGTTACAGGGTTGTGCTAGGAGACGATATTTTTGGTGTGCAAATCTCAAATATTGCAGTCTCACCAAGGTTATAGGAGTGGTCTAGGTGTATCAGTGAGTTTTGAGCAAAAGTCACTGATGGACCTACCATATCTGAAATTCTGAAAATCCTATATCAATAGACAGGGTAGAGCTAGGAGATGATATTTTTGGTGTCCAAACCTCTAATCTTGCTGTCTCACCAAAGCTGTAGGAGTACTTTAGGTGTATCAATGAGATTTGAGCAAAACTCACTGATGGACCTACCATATCTGGAATTCTGAAAATCGTGTATCAGTACGCAGGGTTGAGCTAGGAGATGATATTTTTGGTGTCTAAATCTCTTATCTTGCTGTGTCACCAAGGCTATAGGAGTAGTTTAGGTGTATCAGTGAGTTTTGAGCAAAACTCACTGATGAACCTACCATATCTGGAATTCTGAAAACCCTATATCAGTAGACGGGGTTGAGCTAGGAGATGATATTTTTGGTGTCTAAACCTCTAATCTTGCTGTCTCACCAAGGCTATAGGAGTAGTTTAGGTGTATCAGTGAGTTTTTAGCAAAACTCACAGATGGGCCTACCATGTCTGGAATTCCAAAAACCCTATATCAGTAGACAGGGTTGAGCTAGGAGATGATATTTTTGGTGTCCGAACATCTAATCTTGTTGTCTCACCAAGGCTGTAGGAGTAGTTTTTGTGTATCAGTGAGTTTTGAACAAAACTTACTATTGGACCTAACATATCTGGAATTCTGAAAATCCTATATCAGTAGACAAGGTTGAGCTAGGAGATGATATTTTTGGTGTCCAAATCTTTAATCTTGCTGTATCACCAAGGCTGTAGGAGTGATTTTGGTGTATCAGTGAGTTTTGAGCAAAACTCACTGATTGACTTACCATATCTGGAATTCTGAAAACCTTATATCAGTAGATAGGGTTGAGTTATGAGATGATATTTTTGGTGTCCAAACCTCTAATCTTGCACTCTCACTAAGGCCATAGGAGTAGTTCAGGTGTATCAGTGAGTTTTGAGCATAACTCACTTATGGACCTACCATATCTGAAATTCTGAAAATCCTATATCAGTAGACAGGGTTGAGCTAGGAGATGATATTTTTGGAGTACAAACCTCTAATTTTGCTCTCTCACCAAGGCTATAGGAGTAGTTTAGGTGTATCAGTGAGTTTTGAGCAATACTCATTGATGGACCGACCATATCTGGATTTCTGAAACCCCTATATCTGTAGACAGGGTTGAGCTAGGAGATGATATTTTTGCTGTCCAAACCTCTAATCTTGCTGTATCACCAAAGCTATAGGAGTGGTTTAGGTGTATCAGTCAGTTTTGAGCAAAACTCACTGATCGACCTACCATATCTGAAATTCTTAAAACCCTATATCAGTTGACAGGGTTGTACAAGGAGACAATATTTTTTGTGTGTAAATCTCAAATATTGCAGTCTCACCAATGTTATAGGAGTGGTTTAGGTGTATCAGTGAGTTTTGAGCAAAAGTGACTGATGGATCTGTTGGTGCAGTATGCACCCAAGTCAAACCTGTGTTTTGATATTGGCAAAAAGGTTCAAAAGTTAAGGGTTAATGGTTGTCTAACGAGTTTCTTGAGTGTACAGGAAAAGCCCTAGTGAAGGAATGCTAGGCACTGGCGAAGGACTGCCAGACAGGACAAGCCCTAGCGAAGGAATGCTAGGCACTGGCGAAGGGCTGCCAGAAGAAAAAAACCTAGCGAAGGGCTGCTAGGCACCAAGCGAAGGGAAGCTTGGTAACTCAAGACCTGGCGAAGGACTGCTGGGCAAAAGTCCAACTGGAGGATCCGGTTGGCACCAGGTAAAACTCTCCCGAGAGGAGTAGGTGAGGACGCGTTCCCCTTGAGGGAACATTAGGCGTCGGTTCGACCTAGGGCTCCATTTTGGAGATCCAAAGTCAGAACCAAGACAGCTAAGGCTGTTTTAACTAACTTATTATTTGCTGTTTTGGACTAACCCTGGATGCAGGACCGAAGGACTGTGTTTCTGCAGCTCAGAGAGCCTCAAAGGAGTGAGGCCGTAGCTGAGTAGGGCGCCCCGGATGTGTCGGGCGCCCCAGAGTCATCCCAAAGTCAGCAGAGAGGTAAACGCCCCGACAGCAGCGCAATTGGGGGCGCCCCGCGCATGTCGGGCGCCCCGCATGTCGGGCGCCCCGCGTGTCTCGGGCGCCCACTGTGCCACGCCACTGGCAGCTGCAGCCCACCCTCGCGAAACCAAATGGATGAAGCTTTGACCGGTCAACCGGGCGCCCCGCGCGCGTCGGGCGCCCCAGTCAACTGTTATCCCGAAGTCGAAGCGATCAGTCACGACCGAGAGCATGCCGGATCAGAAGCCACGTGGGGGGCGCCCCGAGCATCCCGGGCGCCCCCAGCCCTATATAAAGGGCCCTCGACCCCAGGTTTAAACAATCAATTCCATTGAACGCAATCACGCTCTTCTGCTCCCGCGCTCTGCTCCAGAACCCTCCAGACTCGAGATACAAGCGCCGGCGACGTCCAACTGCTCTGGAACTTCGATTTACACCGGACGTCGGTAACAAAGAAAAGCTGTCTTTTTCCTTACTGCAATTTACTGTAATCAATCTTTGTAAAATTGTTTTGCGCGATTATAGTATTGCCCATAGTAAACGGTCAACGACCGTGGGCCTTGGAGTAGGAGTCGACCCAGGCTCCGAACCAAGTAAAAATCTTGGTGTTCGCATTGTCTGTTTTTGATTATTCCGCTACGCAATTGCTCTTTACGAAATCCGAACGAATTGCGACATTCACCCCCCCTCTCTCGCAATTCTCGATCCAACAAGTGGTATCAGAGCGGGGAAGTCAAATCTGGTGCAACCACCAGTTTGAATATTTTTCGGATTTTTTTTTCTTCTCTCATTTTTTAAAATAAAAAAAAAATTTTTTCGTTCGAGTTTTTATCTCAAGGTTGGTGCAACACCCCTTGAAATCTGTGTTTGATTATTTCTTCCCGCACTACTAATCCAAGACCAAGTCTTGGAAATATTTTTGTTGTTTACTTTTATTTCAGTAACAAATGTCTATCCAAGAAGGATTTAGCACCGCCAGACCTCCACTTTTCAGTGGAGAAGACTTTCCCTACTGGAAAAGTCGAATGGAGGTCCACCTGAAAACTCAGGTGGAAATGTGGATAATCATCCAGTCTGGACTGATGATTCCCACCAATGCTGAAGGTGTACCACAAGACTACTCAGAATGGGACACTGCCCTTAAACGAAAGATTGAAGCTGATGCCAAAGCAACCCAGACTCTACAATGTGGACTAACGAAAGAAGAGCTGAACCGCGTAGGACCCTTCAAAAGTGCAAAGGAACTATGGGCTAAATTGATTGAACTCCACGAAGGAACTTCAGATACAAGGATCAGCAAACGAGACTTGCTACTGAACAAGCTCTTCACTATCAAAATGGCAGATAACGAGACAGCAGCCCAGCTCCACGCCAGAATCCAGGAGCTGATGAATGGTCTTTACGCAATAGGTCACCAGGTTCAAAACCGTGATCTGATAAGGTACGCCCTAAACGCATTCCCTAGGACCACCTTGTGGGCATCTATGGTAGATGCATACAAGGTCTCTAGGGATCTTTCAAAAATTAAGCTAGATGAGTTATTTTCTGAACTTGAGCTGCATGAACAGACTAACTCCAATTTGGTCGAGAAAAGTATAGCCTTTTTTGCAGGGAAAACAGGGAAAATGACCAAGAAGAAAATTCAAGTTGAACTTGAATCTACCTCAGATTCAGAAATAGAAAATCAAGAAGAAGATCAATCAGAACTGGTCCGGCTAGCTCGAAGCTACTACAAAAAGTTGAAGAACCAAACTAACACACGGAGAACAAGCCGAAGAAAGGACGGACAAGATGAACCGGCAACTGACAAACAAAAGCCCAACGTAACCTGCTACGAATGCAAGATGAAGGGCCACTACAAGACTGAATGTCCAAGTCTAAAGGAGTCCAAAAAGAACAGAAAGAAGAAGGCACTCCAAGCAACCTGGGACGAGTCTTCCTCAGAAGAAGAAGAAGAAGCACCTCAGTCCAATCTTCTAGCCCTGACCGCTTCGGATCAAATCGAGACTGACTCAGACTCGGAACGGGACGACGGCAAGCTGACATTCTCCGAAGACGGCGAAATAAAGGTAACGGGTTTTTCAAAATCGCAATTAAATTCTCTTATTTCCTATCTATCCCGAGATTTGGCGAAAGCCAAACTCCGAATCGAGTCCCTCCGACAGGAAGTAAAACTCCTGAAAGAGGGAGCTGATTCTAATTCCTTAACTGAGAAAATTCAGGAAGAAACCCCTGATCAAGTTGAGAAACTTGAATCAGAGAATTTCTCCTTGAAAACTCAAGTCAAGGATTTAAGAACAGCTTTAGAACGATTCACTTCTGGTTCCAAGAATCTTGATATGATTCTGGGAAAACAGAAGTCTGTTCTAAACCGATCCGGACTTGGCTATAGAACCAAATCTCGGCAAAGATCTTACTTTGCTGTACTGAACCAGTCAAGACCTAAGGTTCAGGCATGGGTGCCAAAACTGTGCCTGACTAAACCAACTGGTTCAAATCAATTTTGGATCCCCAAGGACAAGATTCACCTCTTGCCTAACCCATATAGAGGCTATAGTCCAGGGGGAGCCAAAATCAAAACAATTTTTATAATTAGATAGTTTTTTTTTAATTGATTGATTGTGTGTTTATTTAATTTCTTGCAAATTGCCATGCTTAGATTTAAGGAATTCTTAGATTTAAGGACTAAAATTACTTGAAAATTGAAAAAATAGTATTGGGAGGAGGTGAGATGATAGTACGTTAGGGAAGCCAATTTGGCAGAACTAGCCGAAGCTACCGATCCAAGACCCAAGCTAGTTAGACCAGAAAATGACCTAATTTAATTTGAAAATGAAATTTCATTGAAAGGCTTTGTCAAGGAAAGGGTGGATGATCCCATAAGGCTTCGGCCAAAGAAGGCCTAGTGCCTCGCCAAGACCTGGAAGCCAATTTCTGAAATTCAAATTCAAGTTAACTTTTGTCAAATTCGAATCTAACTCAAATTTCAAATAATTATAGATTCTAAACTGTTTTTCAAAACCTCTATTTTTCAAACTTATTATCTTTTTGAAAAACACTTAATCTGTTTTCAAAAGTAAATATCTTTTCAAAATAAATGAAAATTCCCTTTCAAAATTAATTTTTACCTTCAAACCTGTCTCACAAAAACCTTAAGGCTAACGTGATTGAAAACCCTAGACTGGGGTGAGACAGACTAGGAAGTGAAACTCAATCTAAGCTATCCCTAACTCAAATTGGATCCAAATCATCAAAAATTCTTTATGTGTAGGAACATAAAGATTTGGACCAATGGATGTTAGATAGCGGGTGCTCCAGACATATGACTGGGGACAAATTGAAGTTCACCAAACTCAAGTTCAAAAACCTGGGCTCAGTAGCATTTGGTAACAATGCCACACTCAAGGTAATTGGGTCAGGTAATATTGAACTTAAATCCAATTTCATTATTAAGAAAGTTCTATTAGTAGAAAACTTTAATTTTAACTTACTTAGCATAAGTCAGTTATGTGACTCTGGTTATTTAGTTACGTTCAACAATTCTAACTGCCTAATTAGAAACGCACAAGACTCAGAAATCATGCTTAAGGGCACTAGGAAAAACAATGTATATACTATAAATCTTCCCCTTATACCCAAATGCATGTTAACACAGTTAGAACAATCAAAACTCTGGCATAGGAGATTAGGTCATACCAATCTAGAACTATCTCAAAAATTACCCAACTTGGCTTAGTAAAGGGTGTTCCTAAAATTAAGAGTAATGAAAACCTAATATGTGAATCCTGTAATCAAGGCAAACAAACCAAGTCTAGTCACAAATTGATCCAATCTGATCAAACTCAAACCACACTTGAGCTCCTACACCTTGACCTTTTTGATTCACATGGAGCCAAGTCACTAAGTGGAAACCGGTACTGCTTAGTGATAATTGATGACTACTCTAGGTTCACCTGGGTTAGGTTTCTAAAGACCAAAGATGAAACCCTGAACCTATTTAACAACTTTTGCAAATTGATTGAAAATCAAAATGATACCAAAATAAAAAGACTTAGGTCTGACCACGGGGGAGAATTCGAGAATCAAAGATTCGAAGAATTCTGCAAAGTAAATGGATATAAACACGAATTTTCGTGTCCTAGAACCCCCCAACAAAATGGCATAGTAGAAAGGAAGAATAGAACCCTACAGGAAGCTGCTAGGGCTATGCTTAATGAATTTGACCTACCCAACCACTATTGGGCAGAAGCGATTAGCACAGCTTGCTATATCCAAAATAGGACTCTGCTTAATAAAAGGTTAAGTAAAACACCCTATGAACTTTACTACCACAGACTTCCAAACCTACACTATCTTAGAGTCTTTGGATGCAAAGTCCATATTCTTAATACCAAGGACTATCTTGGAAAATTCCAATCCAAGTCAAACCCAGATATCTTTTTAGGGTACTCTACAACAAGTAGAGCTTATAGAGTCTACAACAAAATAACTAAGAAAATTGAAGAAACAACCAACCTAATATTTGATGAAGAAACGAACCCAAAATCTGACAATTCTGACTTAGCTTCACCAAATACTGATCAAGAAGATAACTCTGAAACCCTAACTGAACCCTTTAATGACTTAACAATTGAACCAAATTCTGAATCAGTTGAACCAACCAATGAACCCAGAATTGAACCTCTTGGACCAGCTGGACCTGAAGCTGAGCCAAGTACTAGACAAACCAAGAAACCCAGACTTAGTCACCCAACTGATCAAATTGTAGGTGATCCAACCTTAGGAGTCAGAACTAGAGCCTCCTATAGAAATCTTAGTCAAATAGCCATGATTTCAAAAATTGAACCTAAGACTATTGAGGAAGCCCTACCTGATCCTGACTGGATTTTAGCTATGCAAGAAGAGTTAGCACAATTTGAGAGAAACCAAGTCTGGGAATTAATACCTAAACCTAAGGGCAAATCCGTAATTGACACTAAGTGGGTATTTAGGAATAAGTTAACAACCAAGGTGAAATAGTCCGAAATAAAGCCCGCTTAGTAGCTAAGGGATTCAGTCAAGTAGAAGGGTTGGATTATGATGAAACCTTTGCCCCTGTAGCTAGACTTGAGTCGATTAGGATGTTACTAGCCTTTGCATCCTATAAAGGATTTAAATTATACCAAATGGATGTAAAGTCGGCCTTTCTTAAATGGGCCTTATT